>CM077466.1:36574571-37093659 GCA_039654755.1 Calcarius lapponicus
TTTGAGCTAAGCTATAAATTCATAACAATAAAACAAGAACTCCAGCAAAATAAAGCTGACCTCTATTTTGGGATGTGATTGACAGAATAAAATGGTTGCACTAAATACTATGTTAAATACTGCTAGTCTGAATCAAGATCTTTCACAACATATTGTATGGAGATTTCTCTGATTCCTACTGAATTTTTCAGAAGAAAATACTCATTTGTTGATAGCTTCACTGTATGTATTGCAGCAATAATTTTAAGGGATGTATACTGAAGCTTCCAGTCATATTTAGGAAGAATGTATACAGGTTTGGATTCCTAGAAATCCCAGATCAACATCTGATATATTTATTAAGAGATACACACATTTTAAAAGAGAAATGTGGCAGTCAGTGCAGAAGCTATGTAAAGATCTTCAGCTGTAGCATATAGAACCTCAGTCCTGATGACCATGTTGTCTTTCTTTATTAATATTCTATCTTTTACTCATACATCATGACGGAAATTGCTTAAAATGAAAACAGCTGGCTGCTTCCTTTTTGCAAAATTTGTTATATTAGGCACAGTCTGAATTTTGTTTTGCAACAGCATGTGTCACTCTGCTAAGGGCAAGCAGATTAGCAATTCTTTCCTGCAAACTTTATCAACAAACTTTAGAAACTTCTTGGTGTGGGGTTTAAGGTAGATAGCAATGCAAAATCTAAGAAAATAATTTGTTTCCATGTTCTGTGCCCCACAGAAATGTCTGATTTTTCTATGTGCTCAAGCTCTATGGCACATAGTGTTTCATGCTTCAGAGTCAGTGGCTGCAATTACAGACATATGCTAACCTTGTTCAGGAACAAAGGCAGCACTTTACCAGCTGATCAAGTGTAAATTTCTACTTCATGACCAATTCTGACTTTTCCAATGCTACCTAAAAGCACAAGCACTCAGCTTGAATGCCACAGCTCTAGCAGAGTGAAATACAAAGAACTGAATTGGTATTTAGAAAATCTGAGCCTTGTAACTGGTCTGGTGAGTAAACTAAAATCCTCTACTTTTGGAGCCATCATCCATAAAAAAGGAAAAATATGATCTATCCAGGCAAGCGTCATGGAAAGCCAGTTACAACATACTACTAACACGATTATGCAATTTTTCTATGAACTGGAGGTAGGTCCAAGCAATGAAGTGTAGATCCTAATGCTCCATTTGCAAGTCAAACTTTACCTGCCTTATGTCATGTCTGAAAATATCTTCAGCACAAGCTTTATGTGCAAAAGGTAAAAATACCATTCCTTTTCTTCCAAGGCTTGTAACATTTTCTCTTAGAATTAAAACAACAGCTATTGCTTTAGTTTTTTGGGGTTATTTTTGTTGATGTTGAATTTGTTCACTAGAAAGCACTCATGAGTTTAGAGCAAGGGTAGGGGTACACAAAAAGGAAAAATTTCTGCACAGTTATGAGTTCCTAAACTAAAAACAGAAAAAGAGCCTGGTTTGTTCTATTCCTTTGCTCATCGAATAGCCAGAGCAAAACATGGAAGGTACATAGTGACCTGACATTATGTATGTAATTCAGTGCCTTTATCTACTAGATTTTCTTCTATAGCTGAGGCACTCATTTTCCAGGGACAAACAAGTGTCATTTTGTCACACAGAAAGCACCTCAGATATTAAAATATGCTCTGCCTACATCAAGACAGCAAAAGTTTATCCCGATTTCACATGATGATATAATTAGAATGGGAAAGGTTTGAAAAAAGTTCAATCCATCAAATTAAAGAGTTTTCACTGAATCCTGATTTTCACAACATTAACATTAACAGAGCACACCTCTGGCTTAATCATCGACAAAAATGTGATTTTCCTCTATATCCAAGTTCGTCGTTTTAATTGAGCCAGTAAAACCTATTTTTATACACATAAAAGAATTCTATAAGTAAGTGTTACTTAAGTTAAAGTGTTATTTAAGTCACTTAAAATTGTACACTTTTAACATTTCTGTGACTACAGTCCAGTTAAGAACTTGCCAATGCCAGGAATCAGAGCTTACAAGAGAACAAAATGTACTTCATAGAGAAATTAGTAGTAAAAGTAGATGAACTTGTTCTGAAAAAAGTTTCAGTATGTGCCCTTTGAAAAATACATGCCCCACCACTTACAGCTACAGTGAGTCAGAGAGAACTGGGCAAGGCCACCTCCTCAGAGAAAAGAATGACTCACCAAAATGTGTTTAGACTGAGCACGCTGGTCCTGACTTCCTTATAATAAGAAACAACGCTATGGAAGACACGGAGGTGGTCGGATGAAGAAACATTTCTTCCAGTGGTCCCACTTTTTCCTAGCCCTTTATCATCTGCTTTAATCAATAACTTCATCTTCATATATAGAGCTGTAAGATGAGGAATTCTGTCCGTAGTGAAAAAGCAGGCACTTTTAGGGGAGGATAGAAACAATTCAAATGCGAGTAAATAAAATACAGATAAAATTAAGGATAAAGTCCCTTGAAAAAAGTTAACTATTACTTGATGGTCTTAGAGATGGTCTAACTTAGAAAGAACAGTTTCATATGTGGCCACTTTTGTAATGATCTATCTTTTACTCTGTATGTGATCCTTTTTCCTCAGACAGGCTAGAAGCTTTCACTGTGCTGCAATCAGAGATGGCCAAGGCTGGTCCTACATTTCTGTCCCCAACTCAGCAGAGAGACACTCATGGCAAAGAGCCCTTCAAAAGCCTGAATTATCAAAGCACTCAAACATAAAAAAGGAGTCCTTGGGGACTTAGCAGTATCACAGAGTAGGACTGACAGTGAAATAAAATGAAGAGATAATTCTAATACCCTACTCTGTGGAGAAATGCACACTAATCTCTGTAAAATGAATACCCAAAAACTTCTGTCCTAGAAAGAGCTCTGGCACTGTAGGGTGGGGAGCTTGATGGAGGGACTGATGCCCAGGTGGGCCTTTGGCTAAATATTGTATTGCACAGAGCTGAGCCATCTGTGACCTGGCACAGCTTTCTGAGTTAGCACAGGGGCTGCCTACGAGAGCAGAAAGAAAAGGTTCACTCCTTCCCAGGACATCCCACCCAGGCAAACATGACCATCCTCAATGTAAGTGGATTTAAACAGTCACTAGGAACAAAAAATGATACAAGAATTTTTGTTCACACTTTTTATAAACTTTCTGTCCCATTCTCTCTCTAAAATGACCCAGCTGTTGGATTTAATTAATTTTATTTTAAACAGTACATGGTAAGAGAGTATCTCACAAGTGCATATGAATCTTTCTTCCTACTAATTTTTAAATACTTCAGTCTTGGTGAAATCCCATTAATTCTAAATACTTCCCCAAATATTTCTTTCTTGGGACTTTACTTGTGGGACTATGCTTCTTCTTGATAGAAATGATTTGACAGTAACCAGAGTGAAGTTAATTCTTTCATTGTATAAAAGGGAATAAAAGCAAACTTATCATTCAATTTAGTGGCAGAATATTAGTGAGAGGCTTCCATAAGCTCCTGAAACCATGTTCTGCAATGAAATTCAATTTAATTTGATATGATCCTGGTCATCTTGAGAAATGCTGCATATTTCAAGGTGCTGCATATTTCATAGTCAGCCCCAGCTTAAAACCCAAAACTGGCCTTTCAATGCACTTGGGTTTTATATTCACAATTTTTTGGGGTGGTCTGAGGTTTCTGTGGGGCTTTTTTTCCTGAAGCAGTCAAAATTATTTATATGTTGCTTTCAGAGTTGACAGGCAGTTTATTTCATTATTAGCATTAACCATAGTTCTTGAATTTCCTGTTGTTTAACAGTAACCTAATTGATTACAAGAGAAGAAAAGAGAACACTGAGTGCCTCTGCAGGAGACTGTGAAACTAATGACAGATATCTGCTGAATTTCAATACTTTTCTAAAGAGGTTCACACAGACAGTGCCTGAAGAGAGGAGAGGTCTGAAATGGTAGGTGTTTCTCAGCTTTTTGACTAGTTAATCCCCTTGCTCAGAGATCACCTGTGATACTTTTTAAAGTCACAATAAAAAATTTTGTTACATCTCAGTAAATATTTGAGTAGAAACTGAGCCAACTACAAAACTGAAAATCCAATAAAAATATTATTTTAAAAAATTATCCTCCAGAACTATATGTGATATTACAATCCATGTGTATGTATCACAAGTAAAATGTGCTTTGATGTAGGATATGAATACTGATTGTACCTCTAGAAATCCATGTGATTCTAGTTCCACTTTTTCCCTCCCCTCTATATGATAAATAGTGGGCATAAATCTATGAAACTAACTGTACCAATTCACCTACTGTCTTGGAAGCTAAGAAAGAAAACACATCAGCCTATTTATTCAAGTTTTCTCTAGAGAAACTAATAAGGAAGTTCTGCCACCTTGGAAAGGCTATCCTTCCTTACTGCTACGCATAAATATGGTTCAATAAAAAATGTTCTGAAATGGAACTCTCAAAAATTAAAAAAAAGAAAATCAGCTGTTTATCTCTGACAGATATATCAGTTCTGAGTTGAGAGGTGGAGGTGAGAAGCCTAGGAGAGCAGAGTATGTTGTTCTGTGACAGAACAAAAGGAAATGGTGTCAAGTTGTGCCTTGGGAGGCTTAGATTGGATATTAGAAAAAAGTTCTTCACTGAAAGGGCTGTCAAGCACTGGAACAGGCTGGCCAGGCAAGTCATAGGATCACTGTCCGTGGGAGGAATGAAAAACTATCTAGTTGTGGCACTGAGGGATGTGCTTCAGTGGTGAAGGTGACAGTGCTAAGTTAACAGTTGGACTGGATGATTTTAGAGGTCTTTTCCATCCTTAACAATTCTATGACTCTAATATATATTCTATTTTGTATTGTTTATTTTTAAAACAGAACATGTAAAATATTCATATGGGGAAAGGCAAAAAGGGAAAAATGCTCTGTTCCCTTCATAAAAAGAGGTTCATAGAATAAATTTGAGCTTTTCGATTATAAAATTGTTTTATTTAAAAGGCAAGTATTTTTTTGACATCCAAGTGCAGTCTGCTTTTAAAAAAGGTGTGTTTCAATTTGTGAGCTCAGCATTTTTGCCACCCTCAGAAGAGGATCAAGCATTGATTCTAGACCTGTTTTTGAAGCTGAGTGCTGTGAGACACATACCGTGACACATAAGGTGTCTTCATCGCTGTTAAGATTTAATGCCAGTGACTCACACCAGGAAGCTGAGCAGGGAAGCAAAGGCTTAAAGGCCAAGCTACAGTCATCTTTTCCATGTATGCAGAACAAGAAGAGCTTCAACCAGAGAAAGCATTTTTGTACCATTTGAGATTCTCCTGAAATAGCACTGGGAAAAGCTCCAGGGGAGCCAATGAAATTACACAAGGGGTTCATCTGTTTGACAAGCATCATCTCTGCAATCTCTACCATAGCAAACAGAAAGACACCCTTAATAAAAGTAAAAATATATTTCCAAACAGAACTGTAGAAAAGGAAAATATTACCAGTCTATCAGAAAAAATATCATGCAACCTCAAACTTAGCAGATTTTTGATAGTTTTTTAAATGTCCATCTGCTGTCAGGGCATTTACAATCACAAGCTTTCAAGCTTTTCTTCACAAAGGAAGGTTCTTTCTTCACAGTTCCTATGGCCAGGAGTGTGCTTTAATTAAAAACAAACACTCCCAGGCTGTATATAAACCAAGTGGATTTTACAGACTGAAACAGCAGTCACCCTGGGGGTGCTTGCCTAATCCATGCAGCTGTGTTCATTTCCACTGAAAACTGATACAGAGAGGAGAGAGCGTGCAATAGTCTCATCCCAGCATGGAGCTAGGGCTCCTGCACAGGTCCCCAGAATTAGGAAGTGTTTCCTAATAGAAGAACTATTGCATCTGGTAACAAATCAGTTCAAATCTCAGTCTCCAAGGTGACAATTAAAGGAAAATGTGCCAAATTAAATAAGATGGTGATTTAAGATACAAACTGACAACACTCAAAATTACTATTTCTTTGCAACATGTTTATGGACTGCGCTATATATCTGTAATGTGGAGTCACTGTCTGGGAAAGTGACAGCCTTCCATCAAATTTGGGTGAGTAATTCCAAGGCAACTCCCATTATAAACATCAGGACTAGAGTAATTGACTAGACACCACTAACAAAACTGAAAACCAAGGGTGAACAAAAAAAGGACCTAATAAATCATTAGGCTGTATCAATTAATTTGCATGCTCTTTTCTATACTTAGGCAAAACTCCAGTCAGCTCCAGTGAAGAATGTAAGACCATTATTGCTTAGCTTTGTGCATCATTAAGAAAGTTGTTTATGAAAATGGTGTTGTTCTGTTTTGGTAGAGAATGAGAGTTATTTCAAGACATGGAAATTTTATTTAATCACAATTTCAGCTATTGGTAACTGAAGCATTGCTTCTATGTGTCCATCTTCTACAACAGCTCAATAAAATTTCCAATTAAAATGTTACAATTTATGCTCTCTCCATCTATCAAGCAGCCTTCACAATTATATTTGCCAATGCTAACTGGCCTCCTGAATCATCAACACTGTAAAATTCCACTTTCTCCTACAGGCAGTTAGTCAGCACTGATAGTTCTTTTTGCTTTCAACGATACATCAAAATGTAATGAAAATGTGGAAACTTTTTTGATAAAAAGTAAAACTGTCTATTTTGTACTGCTCATCTTGTTACATTCTAAAACTGCAGCTTCTTGTCCTAAGGGTATGGATCAGCTATCTGGTATTACTAAAATTTAGCAAAGGACTGTCACAATTCACTGTTACTGATCAGAATAATTTGCAAATGTCCAAAAAGAACTGCATCCAAAAAATCCTGATCTGAATTCAACAGAACTGCAAAGATAAAAGTACAAGATAAATAAAAAGAAACATAATTACAGGAAAATAAAGAGAAAAAATATATTCTTTTCTTCATTGTTTTGTAAACTTTTTCCCTAACATTATCACTCATTTCCCATACTTCCTTTATGTGCAACTACATCAGTGCAGCTCTGTGTGTGGCAGCTCTGGTCTAGTTTGGATCAGCAGCAGCACCATGTGTCATATGGCTGTGGCTGAACACCACAGTATTTGCTTTTATCATACTGAGTAAAAGCAACTTGACCACTTCTACCCTTTACTTCAGATTTCTGCTCTCATCTTACTCTCTAGGAAAAAAAAACATTTATTGACTGAGTATTTTTCATACAGGTCTTTAAAACCATTTGTGCTACCAAGTATTAGAGGTAGAAAAGGTAAGTATAGGAATGGCATATACAGATCCAGGACAGGGAGGTTTGTGTCAGTCTAATTTCTGAGGCCATTTAGTGCCACATCTGACAGGCCTAAAACACATCTGAAATCTGAACATTTGAGTTTTACTTATAGAGAGGTGCATTGTGCCAAGCAAAAAAAGTTAGTGATGATGACCTTTATTTAAGGATTTTATTTAGCTGTTTAGGTCTAACATAGAAAATGTTGACTACTGGGGTCAAAGGAGTGATAGAATTCAAAATCCAGTGAGAATTTTACCCAAGAAAAATTAAGCTTGAGCGTGACACCGATGATCTGTGAGGCAGAATACATTTCTAAGGAACATTTTGTACTTGGTGGTGCTTAAAGGTGGCAGACATCCCAGATAAACAGCACTGTTGTAACACTACTGAGAAAGTATAAAGGTGAAAATAATTGATGCCACATTAAGATAATGTCTTTTAGCTACTCACTGACAATATGGACTTGCAGATGGGGATAAACTCCTGTTTTCTTGAAGGATCACAAAAACTGTTGTACAAAAAAATATAATCCAATTATCTTCCTACACTGAGTCTCTTAGGCTGTGCAGTTAGTCTAACACCTTTACCTCTATTCCGAATAGAGGAATTTATGTAAACCAAATTACTTTAGTTATTCATAGCTCTCAATAATGCAAATAAGAATAAAATTCCACTTTAAATGTAAACACTGGTGAACACACATCTGAATACAGTGCTATGCTATGCATAATAGTCTCTCTAATTACTACAGTTCAGAATCAAACTGTAGTAATTCTTTTCCCACCGCCCACCAAATGCAAAAAGACGCATAAAGGGAACACATTTTGACCCTCCTGCCAACAAAACAGCAATAGATGCATACTGAAGTAGGAACAATGTGCTTCACTTTTCTGATGGTGTGCCAGTAATACATCAGCTGTGCTATGGAACAAATTCAACAAAGTCTGAACATTAGCACTGGGGAAAAAGGAAAAAAAAAAAAGAGAAACTCTATTTAGGAAGACAACAATGTGACTGAAATGTTCCATACCAAGCATTAAGTGCCCAGCCCAAGTTCCTCTGAAGTCAACAGCAAAATTCTCATAACTAAATGTTATGAAATGGGATACAATGAGCCACTTCTAAGGCACAGTCCTCTTTCTGACTTGGGTCCCCAGTGAAAGAGAATAAAATTTTATACAAAAATGAAAAAAACCTGTATGAAATCAGTTTTGGCATTAAATTGTATCTGTACAGATCAAATAGCTGATATTGCTTTCATCATATTTTGTCAATCTCTATGCTAATTGGGACTGATTTGTAAATACTTGCTCAAACATCTTTACTTCAGCACAATGCTCCTACAAAAATGCTTTGGTAGCCAAAAAATAACTCTTCTAAGCACGCTATCTTTACTGCTTTTTTTTTTCCTATTTTTTTTTTTGATGCAAAACTGGCAGTTCTTCAGGACTCCATGCTGCTGCCTCTCATATTCTCATCATTTATTGAAAATCTGCCTGAAGGATGAATTCATAAGCATGGCAGTAGCACTACTTATTTTCTAGCCCCTTTACTCTGCTAATAGACTTTCAGCAGCAGCAAATCTAAATTTATATTAAACGGAGAATCCTAGCTCTTCCAAATAAAACATGCGACTGAAAGGAGGTAGTATAAATGGTTTACAACCCACTTGGGAGGGTGTAACTAATGAGAGGCTGTACTACTGCCTGTTGCTGGATAGAATTAAAACAGTTTGATTTACATCTCTGGGCCAGAAACTGCTGATTAGCCTCATCACCTAATCTGATTTCTCTACGTAGATATTTCAGGGAATTAATCTATCTGGTTTAGGGAGATTTTTCCCCCAGGTTATTCTATTTCTGCATCCAACGACACACAATACTATACTTGTGTTTTGCCCGGAAAAGAGGCCCAAAGTTTCTAAAGTCAGGGAATAACTGATCAGGAGTGTTGATATTACTATGTACAGACACAGGCCCTGAGCACTATCCTCCTACAGAAAACTTCACTTAGCTGGGGTTGTAGTGAATTATTTACATCCTGCTTTCTATTTTAGAATTCAGCTAATCCTGGGGAGAAATAAAACTCTGCCCACTCAAGCAAAACCCTCTGAACCCTCTTTTTTTCCTTCTTTCTTATTATTTGGACTGCTCCTAAGTTATCACAGAATAACAAAATACTCAGAATTCGAAGGGATCCACAAGGATCATCAAATCCAACTCTTAAGTGAAGAGCCCATAGAGGGATCAAACCAACAACCTTGGCATTTATCTGCACAATGCTCTAACCAGCTCAGCTAATCTCACTGGCAAATGAAAGTTTCCATACAACACCTATAAATTCCCCTCTACCCATATTCTCTGTGTTGTCTTCTAAAGCAACACCCAATTTGAAATTTCCAGGCAACTTGGATGGTTTTCTCTTATTTTGTAATCTACTGACCTTCCATGCATTTTTTTATTCAGCTAAGTAAATGGTGCCATTTCCCAGATTCAAGGTCTCTACTGGGCCAGTCTTCCCACTTTCTAGTTACTAGTTTTTTTCCTTTCCATTAAATAAACATAACACTGTCTGTATATTTCTTATACTACCTTTTTCTTTTTCAGTGCTTTACATCAATCAATCCAACTTAATATTTGTCATGGATTTTGTAGCTATGGCACACTCTTGTGAGCCATGTGAGACATTAGGCCTCTGCTTGTTTTTGAAATCACAGGTAGGAAGGGGCTGCCTGGATAGTCAATGTCACTAATCTCAAGTGCATAAATATATCTGCATTCAAACATCACTTCACATTCTGTCAGAAACATGAGAAACATGAAGAACGTCTTCACTTAGAAGTCTCAGGTTGTGCTCAAAATTTGCTCAGTTCACCTCTTTTGAATACCTGATATCAGCAAGACATGTAAACCAAAAGAAGGCTTGGAATCTACCATCCTTAGTAAACCTAAATAAATATTCCAGTTTTGCCTTAAAGAATGCCTCACAGACGCTGTCTCCAAGGCTTTAAAATTCTGATTCAAATGGAGCACATTGTGGGTTTTAGTTCATATTCACCCTTTCTCTGAAGAACATCTGCATACAGCATTGCCTAACAAATTGCTGCAAGCAGATTATTATATATCTTAAATTGCAAAGCATTTAAAATAACAAGTGTCTCCAAATAGCCTTTAGACTTTTTAGATAAGAGACAAAGGAAGACATTTGTAGAACAGCCAGAATTTCAGCAGCAATGATGAAATATTAAAAACCAAATGAGTTATTAAGCAACAACTGTTCTGCTTCCTGATATCCCATTATCATCCCCTTTTCCTTATGTACTTCTGCTTCTTTCATTGCCAACCAGTATTTGCTATTTCAAACACATGAATGTGGGCAGGCAAAGCGGAGGTGTCCCGCTATAGGTAATGGAAAGGTCTGACTGTACAGCCCTTATAGTTACTGATGATGCGTCTGCTACTGATTATTTAACCATGATGTAAGCATTGATGAGTGATTCTATAGGCAATTAGGAGAAATTTCTGGATTGGTAGCTTTGGTCCTAATGAGAGATTTCAGGCTTCCCAGACATCAACTGGGAATATCACACTGCGGTGAAGAGCAGGTTCTTGTAAATTCTCGAATTTTGTAGGAGATAACTCCTTGCCACAAGTGCTCAGTGGCAACTAGGAAAGATCCCTCCTAGACCTGCCTTTGGGAATACAAAACCAGGATGTGATTGTAGATGGCTCTTTTGGCCACAGGGAGCAGGAAATGGTTGAATGCATGCCCAGCAATGGCTACACAGTGGAGAGAGAAGGAATCATTATTTCTAGGACAGAATAAAATTTTTCTCCATAACTACATTTAGCCTTACAGAAATCTTGAACTTTTCTTGCAAAGAGCATTTTAGGTTAACAAAAGTGGAAATTAAATGCACAAAAATAAATCACTCAAACCCAATTGTATGTATCTCTATAGGACACACAGAGCATGGATATTTATTACAATGCTTAATAGCAGAATTTGAAAAAAAAATTATATAGTATAAAAAGTTACTCTGATGCTCAGGCTTTGTAGAAATAAAAGCTCTGTCTTTGGAAGAAAAAAGATTAATATAAAATATTTCTCATCTGTAATCTGTATTTGGTAAAAAATATTCTACCTATAGATGTAAAAATACATAATAACATATCCAAATAGGACAGCTGAAGCAGCAAGCTCATAATCTGTTCCTTTGCTCAGTTTAGATACATTTTAGATTACATATTAAAAACATATTGTTCCAAAACTGCACTTAGAACAATCCATTAATAAAAAGAACATGTATGGCAAATGTTGTCTATGTGCTGTTTAAATCATTATTCTTGTTTATAAGTGCATAGGGAATTGCTTTTCCTACTTTATGAAGTGTGAAAAACAGTTGTTTCTCTTATATTAACTCATAACTACAAGTTAAGAAAATCAGAAAGGGAGAGCTAATGGTAACTTATTCCATGTTCAGCTCCTTGAGAACACAAGTTTTACAGAAAGATTCCAATTTTTCACTTAACAGCCAAAGACAAACCCAAATCCAATACAAAATACAACCAGGTTACAACTTCTTCCACATAATTACATAAGCCCATCACTGTTGCTGAATACATTTTTGTTGTTAATATACTGTCCAAGCTATAAATTTGGGCTATTTTTTTATTCTTTTTGACTCACTAGTCTACTGAAAAATTCTCGACACTAAGATACTGTCTCTAGCCCTCCTGCAGACCCTTGCAATTACGGTAAAATTTTCTTCCTGTTTTGTTGACCAAGTTGAATTATTCCCAAAGTCAAATCATATTTTCCTTTCAGTTCATAGTGTCAATACTTCAGGGTACTATCCTGCAGATAGTTCTAATATTCCTTTAGACTATTGGATAAGTATTTTAGGTACTGAAGCTTATTCTGAGTGGGTACATTTTAAGGCAGTATAGTAGATACTTGTCTTTGCTTTTTGTGATGACTGGCTGTAGAAATATTGGACACACTAACAGATAATATTTATTGGCATTTTTAAACAGTTACCTATGATTTTTTTCAGATTATTAAATTCTATCCAGGTCATCCAAGTTAAGTTTTAAGAGGATTTCTCTCATAAAACCTGCAATGAAATCCTGTCTGAGAGTTTTTATGAGTTTCCTTTCAAAAATTCCAACCCATGGAAACACACCTCTGTGAACCTAGACAAGGACATTGCTAGAAGCTAACAGTTTGTATTTTGTCTCCTCATGCTCGAACATGCATCTGGCACTCATTAAATTATTCAAATGTATGATAAAAAAACAGCCACGTGCCAGGCACTAGAAAACCACTGACCTGAAACAGACTAAAAAAAAAAAAAAGGTAGCCTCAGAAAAAGGGATATGAAAGAAAAAAAATTAGTAGTTCAAAAACAGTGAGTCATCATGCCTAAACAGTGTATGTACGAGTGCAGAAGCAGTTTATAAATAATATTACTGAATTACCAGAGGGATTGTGCTCTGCTGTACTAAAAAAATAAATCAATTTTAAGGTGGCAAAATGTCATATCATACCAAGTTAGTTGAGCTTGCATTGTCAGAGAATATTGCTGGAAAGTGCCAAAAGACTTCAGAGCATCATGATAGTATAATTGTGTACTTATGCACATTGAAGAGGATACACACTACAGAGAAATATGTAAGCCACCTGTGAAGTTTAATTGTATCCAAAGAAACCTGCATATTACTACAGAAAGCAAGATATACTGCATTTTAAAAAAACTGGTGACAATGCCTTTATGTTTATAAACAGTAAAGTCTTATCTGGCATATTCTGTGCAGCACTTAACACCTACTCTGTAAAAATATGTATCAGAACGAGAAATGTCTGGCTATTGACCAAGAAAGATGATGGGATGCTTTAGGGATTTGTACCTTACATCAGGAAGAGGAATACTAAGTGACATCAAATATATAACGCATATAATGAGTGGAACACTGAGTAGCTATTGTCTCTAACTTGTGACAGAATAAGGACATATACAATCAAACAAAAAGAAAGTAACACCCAGCTGATTAATTGCATTTTTACCCAAACAGAAATAAGTCAAGGAATTTACTGCCAAAGGCTGCCAGATACCTACCAACATGCCACTGTTAGACTGAAAACTCGCATTTTACCAAAGATGGTAGTGTAAGACTGATAAGGATCCTAGAAAGGTCATCAAACTGGCAAACTTTATAGACTTGGCCAACCTCTAAATAGAGATCAGAAGCCTCAGTACTAGAATCTGCCAAGCTCTTACAACTTTCCTTGAAGGCCCAGGCCCTGTTCACCCATTTGGTGAAGACCTAACTGACACTGTGCCTAAATCTAAATTACAACTCTTGTATTCATCAGAGGAAAATCAAACTTTATTAACTCTGAAATTCTTAGTTCTTAGTCTGCAAGGCACACCCATGGTCTTTCAGTTTGACCCAAGCACAGAAGGATATAAGAAATGGAAGAGAAATGGTCACCAAGGAAAGTATATGGGAGTTTAGAAGTTTTGGTCTGAAGAACGGTCTGGTTTAGGTGTACCACCAAGCCTAAAGGCTATAGGATGAACTTAATCAGCATTAAATATTCCTCACTACAAACACAGACAGTGGTCTGGTGACAAGGTTGATCATTTCTATTGTCTCATTATTGCAGCTGAAACCAACACAGTTTTATTCCTGCAAAGACTGAAGGATCAAGTCCTCAATAAATACAAATATGATTATGAGAGCACCTGCATCAACAGGAGAGGCTGTGAAGTGTAGAAAATACTTTTACATTGCAGCTGGCATTGGGGGATTATAAAGGAGAAGCAAGGTCAAACTGAGAAGCTGGGTGTCCTTTCATCCTGGACTAGTCCAATCCTCCAGCAACATTGCTTAAAGAATTATTACTTTCAGTTCTTCAGATCACTTGTGTTTTGGTTTGGAATGACCTAAAGAAGTCCAATGGAAAATACTTCAGAAGCACTGAAACTTTGAACATTGTTTTAATTCCCCAATGAAACTGACTGTAGTCAGCAGTTTACAGTCACATATATCTTGATGTGCTTGGGCACCTCCTTCCAGCTGGCTGCTTGTTTGTTTTCCCAGTGGTTTTCATGCTAATTAACAGAACACTGAATTTCTATGGCCTGTGAATTAATTTGATCTCTTCCCAGGTCTTCAATCAAGCAGAGCCACCTCTCTTTTAAATGAGGAAGAGACAGTAAACCAAAGACCTTGAGTGCTCAAGTGAAAAAAACCCAAAAACCAAACCTGAAATAAAACCACCAAAATAATTCGACACCAACACCATCTTCCTAGCAGCAGGCTGGAACTGGCAGCTTTAAGCTGGAACAGTAAGTAGCACACACCTGAGCCTATGCTCACACAATAGAAGGGCAATATCTTTCAGCGAGAAAATATATTTCAGCATCAAACTCTCCAAGGACTGCTCCAAGCAAATTCTTATTTTAAATATTAAAAAACTAACATCTTGATACTATATTTTAAAACAGCACTTTTACTCAGTGCAGCCTGAAAAGCCCACGAGAGAAAGTCTCTACAACAGCTTAAGAAGGGGAAGGAAGAAACAACCCTAAGGAAAAAAAAAACACCCTCCGAGTAGAAAACTCCCTCAATAGCAGAGCCATCAAAGAAGTAGTAGCAGAAAAAGCTGGCAGGGAGAAAAGGAATTGACTCACCTACAGATGCAGAGCACTCATTATTACTGTTAAACCAAGAAAACTAAGTACCAGCCACTGACTCATCAAGTCCTGTGAATTTTTAATTAAAAGGACTCATCAAGTCCTTTGAATTTTTTAGCACCTGTGGTGCTACTGGCCCTTGTTGGAATCAGCCTTGAATTACAGTGATGCAGGCAAGAGGGACACCCACTATGGGTAGATCTTCGAGTATCTCTGTCACACTGGACACACTTTACTTAATCACATGATGGTATTTCATTCTTGAATTTCATTTTACCCTTGGCATTTCACCCTTTTCTTTTAATCACCTTTACCAAGGGCTGAGATGAGGGTTCTCATATTCCCCACATAAATGGTCACTAACCAGTAAGGGAAAAGAACAGAAGAAAGAAAGAAGAGGGCACAGTGCTTGGTGTTGGATGTATTCCAGAGGAATCCTCCTGATTCAGATTGTTCTCAGTTTGACAACTGCTCAGTGCAGCATAGAGAGGTCACAACAAAAGGCCAGGCATAGATTTACAGGACATACTAAGTTCCCTTCTTTAGAGGTATTTTCCTTCCTTTTCACATTACATATAGAAAAATCAAGTTTTCTTGTTGTTACCTGGGACAGAAGGTACACTTTTGCATGAAGAGCATTTAACACATGAAAGTTAGGAATTGTGCACTCCTGTGTCAAACAGGATCAGAATATTTAGTGACAATTAGCAAAGCACACATGAAATCATACTGACAAAGATATTTTGTCTTTAATCAAAAACAGTTTAGTTTTAGCAGAGTCTATTTACTCCTTTGCCATCAGAAGTTGAAGTGTGATTTTTTTTTCCCATGTTGGTATGATGGCCAGTTTTCAAACTTAATTTAATTTAAAATGTATTCTGAATTTGTGAAAATTCAACAATTTGTGAAATGTGTTGTCAGTGTATCAGCCACTAAACAGATAGATGCGATTACCTGCTATTTCATTAGGCACATCTTTCAAGACTGAAAGGAAAAGTGAACCTGACTGCAGGGCAGTAAGATGCATTCATGTAGAAATTGCTTTGTTCATGTGTTTCATCTTCTCACCTCAGGGAGCGACATCTTTGCAAAGACGGCTGCCATCACCCCTCCCATCTGCATCCTCTTTGAGGATTCCCTGGAGAGATGCCTGCCAGTTATCCACAGCCTTTCCAGGAGAGGAGATATGCACTGCAATATGATCCCATGGTTTCACATGACAAATTTTATTGTTATCGCCTTAGTATTGGACTAAGCAGCCAGGTATCTGGATGAGTTAATCTCATTGAGAGTACTGTGAAGATCAAACAGGCTCCAGGAGAAATAATGAAGAACAGATGCACTCCACAAAACTATTTTTTAATACTCTTTAAAAAATAGCTATAAAGTCATGGCAATCAGAACCCATTACAATTGAGAAATACACAAGATCTCCTTCCAAAAAGTAAAATATTTTTCAAATTATTGATTTTCACATGAACTATGGATTTTCAGGTTTGAGCTTGAGTATTTTTCTTATTTTGGATAGCAAATTATTCAACTTATTTGGGATTGCTGATGTTGAAAAACTGGCTAATGGAATTCAAATAGCATCTTTCTAAAAATTTCAAACAGAATGAGATCAGTTATGAATATTCTGCTATCAGATCTCAGATTTATTTTTTATTATTCTTAACACCTACATTCTGTCATTGCTGGTTTTTCTACTTTTCTCTGCATCTACCCATGACTCATTTGTCACTTGCAAATCTGAAGGATTTAATTTTAGACATTTGTCTTCTGAGAATCAGTCATAAATACTCTAAGAGCTGACAGTCTTTTAAGACAAAAATGTCACCTCCCTCCAGAGATGTTGAGCCTTTTTCTCCATCCTCTTATCTTCCTATTCTTCTACTTGTTTCTGCAGAGGTAGTCTTAATTCACAGCTCCAATGAAGAATTAATTTGATTATTTCAAGGCTTAGCAAAGAATGCCAGTTAGCTAGGAGTAATGGATTCAAAAATACTCATTTGGGCTGTAGTAATGTATTTTCAGCAAATACTATTTTAAGCGAATTTGCACCTCCTGCAGTATAAATGAATAAATGTCAGACCAAAGAGAAAATATAAAATATTACCCAGTTTTACTTTTTTAGAAGTAGAAGACTTTTAAGCAGGATTTAAATGCATATGATAACTGCTCCAACCATTTGCATCATTTGTCTTGTATATAATTTTAATTTTTCTATGTTGTTTTCTTTCCCCTGCTTTAAAATTGAACTAGTGAATTCTTGTTTTGCTGTTCTATCCAGGAAAAACCTGCTGGGATATCATAGCTATTGTGGAGCTCTGCCAAACAAGTGAGCCCACACAAACTGGCATGGGTCAAATGTTAACATATCAAACATTCTTGACACCTTTTAAAGAGGTACATTTTAATCAAATTGGTCGTGAAAAATTGCACATGGAATTTCTTTCACTGTATACAAAGGTGATCAGGTTGGGCCTGTCTAGAAGAAACAGAACTCCATGAAAACCAAGCCCAAATCCTATTCATTCTCACAGAATCATATAGGTTGGGAAAGAACTTTGAGGTAATCAAGTCCAACCTACGATCTAAACACTACCTTGTCAACTAGACCACAGCAGTGACTGCCACATCCAGTCTTTTCCTCAACACTTCCAGGGATCGTGACTACACCTTCTCCCTGTGCAGCCCATTCCAATACCCAAGCACTCTTCCTTGAAGAATTTGCTAATGCCAAGTCAAAACCTCTTCTGGTGCAGGTTAAGACTGTATCCTCTTGTCCTGTCACTGGATGCTTGAGAGAAGAGGCTGACCCCCTCTTCCTCTCCAGCTACAACCTCCTTGTAGGCAATTGTACGGTGTGATAAGGTCTCTCCTGAGCCTCCTCCAGGCTGAACAACCCCAGCTTCCTCAGCTGCTCCTCACAGGACTTGTGCTCCAGACCCTTCACCAGCTCCACTGCCCTTCTCTGGACAAACTCCAGCACCTCAATGTCCTTCCGAAGTTTTGGGGTGCAGAACTGGACACAGTACTCGAGGTGTGGCCTCACCAGTGCTGAGTACAGGGGAAGAATCTCTGCCCTGCTCCTGCTCGCTGCACTATTACTAAGAGAGGCCAGCATAGCATTGGCCTTGTTGGCCATGTGGACACTCTTGCAGGCTCATGTTCAGTCACTGTCAGCCAGCACCCACAGCTCCCTTTCTGCCTGGCCGCTGTCCAGCCACTCCATCCCCAGCCTGTAGCGCTTCATGGGGTTGTTGTGATCAAAGTGCAGGACTCAGCACCTGATCTGATAGATCTCACAGTGTTGGATTCCGCTCATCTATCCAGCCTGTCCAGGTCACTCTGCAGAGCTTTCCTTCAACAGAGCAACACTTGCACCCAACTTGGTGTCACCTGCAAATTTGATACTGGTAAACTCAATCCCTTCATCCAGATCATCAATAAACTAGCACATCACAGATTATCCTGTCTGATGTTATACACACAGACTTTTTGTAAGAAAGCATCAGTGCCACCACGATTTTACTTAATAATTAAGTAATAAAGCTTTGAGACCATAAGAAAACAGGTTTTGTTTCAAGCGGATTACCTTAGAAAAAAGTAAGTCTTGAGGGCCATGGAAGACAATAGAGGAAAAAGTACAACATCTGAGGAACTGAACAAATGGTATCAAAGTACATCTTTTGAGGTGTTTTCCACTACTCCCAGATAGCTACAGATAAGAAGATACTGAAATCAGTGTGTTGACAAAGGAAGACAGGCACAAAAGAGTGGGAACAAGGGAATATGGGGAAAGCCAATTGTGGGCCTAGGCAGGAGCTGGTAAACAAGCAAAAGAACTCCAGACAACAGGAATGAAATGCCATTAATGAAGGTTAAAGCAAAATTTAGAAAGAAAGGTGAGAGAGACTGGGAAGGTCAGCAATTTGCCCTTTATGTTGAGTAGTGAGAATGCACAGGGCTCTAGGGATGGACATGAGCCAGCAGGCAATTTTCACATTAGGACTGGTGGGCAGCCCATCATGGGTGACAAGGCAGTGGGCCTCTGCTACAGCCCTCTTGTTCAAGAAGTAGACATCTATGAGGTCTTCAGAGGTCCTGGATATGTAAAATCTTGCAACCAGAGTACACTGACACATCCATTTGAGTCACCAGTAGTGACTACATCCTAGTTATAAAAGTGATGACTACCAAGTATAAAAAAAGGCCTTCTGTTCTTGAGCAGTAGTCAGGCACACTAAAGGCAGACTCAGTCCTGCTCCAAATGTCTTCACAGCCTCATGGGTATCTTTCCACTCACTCCAGCAAGAGCTGAATAATAAATATTGCACCAAAGATGTGCAAGGCAGGCATATCTTGCAATATATTCATAATGGTGACACTTGACTGAGCTGCAATGGGCAGTACAGTCATGTACTGCTGGATGTAACAGTCTAACAACAAAAAATGCTACACACATAATAAGGAGAGGGAGTGGGATAGGAATGCTATGCAGGATAAGTAAAGGTTATGTGCCTCCAAAAGCCACAGAAACAAAGATTATCTGGCCATAAATGCACTCAAAGGTCTGAAAGCAGTGACATTTTAAAGACTCCATAAATCAAGAATGCAGGAATTGCCATCCTGCCACTTGAGGTAGTTATGTGATGCCTAATTATTCTAAAGTTAAGAAATTACAGCCTGGTGAAAGCTTCTTGTTTTGTAATAGATTTGAGCATTACCTATAAGTTTGCTAAGTACAGTCCCAAACAGATTCAATTCTCTGCTGCCCATGGCCAAGCTCAGCTCTGTAACAACTCCTTAACCACAGATTCAGGAATGCAATCATTAAACAAAATCTTTTTAGTTACCAGAGCTAAACTACTCTGCCTCAGATTTCTTTTTAATATTTCAGAGACCAATTCAACACCTGATCCAACATCCATGAGCAACATCCCTTTGTCCAATGAACAGAAGCTGAACCCAAGTTTTTCTCTCTCTTCCTGTAGTCAGTTACAGCAGTGTACAGTAAGGTCTGGTTGCTCCCTAAGGGATGGGAAGGTGGAAGTCAAGCATGATACCCAGCCAGCAGATCAGGTGTCTTGCCAGCAAAGGCCCAGCTCCACAGTACTCAGGCAAGGTGAGCACGGCAGGACAGACCCAGAGATGGCAGCCAAACTCAACCAAGAATGCAGATCACCAGGAAAATTCATGGTGATGAGCTAGGTCTGAGGTTAAGCCATGAAAGCAGCCTTTGGTTAGGGTGTGATCAACAGAGCCCATGGCCAGGAAGGGCTGTGGCTGAGCTAGAAACCAGCAGTCTCTGATACAGCTCAGACAGGGACTGAAGGTCTGGGCTAAGCTGAAATCAGGCTCCCTGGCCCATAAACAGAGGTGTAGACAGAAGCCCAAAGGGAGGTTGGTCAGGACAATTAAGGTCTAGTAGTGCCCTGATCATAGAATATCTTGAGCTGGAAGGGACCCATAAAGATCACTGAAGTCCAAGTCCTGTTAAGATCCTTCACCAGCAGCAATCAATTGAACAATTCACCATGCAGTTAAGAATTCTATGCAATGAACATAGATTAATATCTGCTGGAAACTTTTTGGTCAAAGGGCTAAAAATTATCAGTATCCTTTCAGTTTTCACTTAGCAAGGACAGATGTGGGACCAGCTGTTGTCATCTTATCACAGGAGGTTCCATTCTATTGTCTCCTATCACAAAAGTTTCATACCTCCTTGGTGTTTCTCATGGGCATCTCCTCTCCTCCAAGCACTAACTCTTTCTTCTTCACAAAGCAGCCACAGACTCCAGCTCCCTTCTCAACCAGCCACCCCACTCTTTTATAGCACTCTTCTTCTCATTGGTTACAGCTGTGGCCTGTTAAAGTCAGGCCTGTTCCTAATCTTTGATAATTGGCCCAGCTGCAACTCCTTAGGGGTAAGATTACTTTCTACACTATCTTTATTTTCTTATATTCTATCCTCCTACAACCAGCTTTGTGACTATTATGAATTAAGAAGGCAGCTGAGAAACAATTTATGTTTTACAAAGGTTCTTCTGGGTTTTTTTTTTGGGGTGGTATGTATTACAAAACACTATAAAACATTATGAGCCACTACACAAGAGAATTGCAGGCTTTACAATGAATGCCCCTTCCATGCTTAAAGGTAATCTCGAATATGTATCAATTATTTTTTTTGCTACTTCAGTTTTTCAAATATAAATGATGCATAAAATGCTGACCCTGTTAAAATCAATGATGATCATTGTAATTCCTCTTTTTAAGAGTTAGGTTTTCAGATTTTCATTCCTCAATACTTTACTGAAAATCAATGGTTAAAATAGCAACTCTTTCTACATTGACATCTGCCTCAAAGTTTCATTAAAATATTGTTAAAATGTTGGACAGATGGATTAACTGAGACCAAACATTACCCCATATAAATTAACCCTACAAGTATAATGAAAGCTCTCTTTCACACATGCTACTATAAAGCTTTTGTTAATAAGATTTCCCCTTCTTGGATACTCAAAATGAAGTATTGTTCATTGCCATGTGGCTCACATTAAATACAAGGAAACAAACAAAAACACAGTAAGTCTTTGACATTTTAATGACTGTGGATCAGCTACTCCTACCAAAAGCTGTTCTATTAGCTAATTACACTCACTGGTAAAAACATTAATTTCAGCTCCTGCCCTTTTCTGCTAACTTTGGCTTCAGATCTGGGTGCTGGAAAAGGTTATATGCATTATCAATAGCCCTTAAAGACCTCACCTGAGATGAGAGTCCCTTTGGCAGTTAATAATTAGAATATGAAAGAAAGCTTTTGAATAAGATTGCTTACACAAGACAGAAATAGAGAAACACTAAAAGTGAATGGACATCAGAGCATCTCCATTTTAGGATAGGGGATTTTCTTCCATGGGGGAAAAGGCTTTTTAGTATCCATGCTGGTGATCTAGCTGGCTCCAAGGGCCAGTCAATAAAATTTTGCACAAGCACAAGCTTCCCATTAATCTTAACTTTTGGAATTCAGGTGGGTTACTAAATTACTGCAGCTCCTACTGCTACCAGAAGCATTTGCAGGTTTGCAGTAGTTCATAGTATCTTCTCTCCATCTCCATTTAAAAAGCACAGATTTGCTACTAAATATAGACGAGACTGAAAATATCTTTTCAGTACAGTATTGTGTTAAATGTAAGGAGAGACATAGTGATCAGACTTAAGAATCACCATCTGACTGAAGATGATACTGGCTGACATAGAGTGAGAATAATTAAAGTATATGAAAGTTAAGTGAAAGACTGATGTATATGGTAAGAACCAAGACACCATTGGTTCTTGGACTACTGCCTACCACGATATCAGGGTACTACTTTGTACCAGAAGAGATGTCCAGTGAAAAGGGGACAAACCCACACAGCAAAGTTATTATCTAAGTTTGAACATTCTCCTGAGATCAGGCCAACCATGGCTGGCACCTTTGTCTGTAGTCAGTCTCATATTATATGGAGGGAAAATAATAAATCTTTGTGAATGGACAAACTGAGCTTGAGCATCATGGACTTACAGCAACATATCACAGATACAAGAAATGGAGTAACATTAAAATATTTCTTACACTAAAACACTATTAAAAGATAATATTTTAAGGTCCTAGGTGATCCCACAAATATTTGGAAAGATTACAGATTCCAAGAGAAAAAATACAAAGCCAGGCAAGCACAACGATTTTCCTAATGGCCAGTGTTGAGAAAACATGGAGTAGATGTCATGTGAATCTGACAGTGATGAAGACAGCTGCACAGACACATGGCTGGGGCTCCTAAAGGCTCAGACTCTGGATAATATACCAACAATTCCAATGTGGAAGCATGCCCCACCACCCTCTGTACCCACATATTCACCCTGATAGATAGATAAACACACACAAAGAGAAGAGGATCTATTAGCTGTCTCCTTGGTCCCTACTGAAAGATGATTTTGCCTGGTTTTTTCCCTAAATAACTTTCAGTATTTAAAATAAAACCAGTGGAACTGGAAAAGATTACATCTGTACTTCAGAAAGGTATTGAAAAGATAAGCATACAGCTACAAGGAACACAATTACTTTCAGCACTGACCTGCTCTGCATGGAATATTACTTGGACATGATGAAGGAAATGAGCACAAGAAATGCAAGGTAGGTAAGAAACGGCCTCAACAGAACATAGTGATATGTAAAGTAGAACTACTCATTTGAGGGGCAAGTCTTAAAGAAGATATTAAAGGATCCATTTGAGGATGAGTATTTTATTAATATTTTCACTGATGACCAGGACACAAAAAATTACATGCATTAATTACTCTTTGCTGATGTGAAACTGTAAAGCAGCAACAGTCTTGGCTGAGGACCAGAATATCATACACAAAGAGCTCTCTGACCCCGAGGACTGAAGTAATAGAAACTGGATTAAATTTTAATACCACAAAATACAGTGTTATGTACTTGAGGGCTGCTATGAAATACAGACAACTGGAAGCAGTAGAGAAAAAGGATGGCCATCATAGGATACCCAAGACACCCATTTGATACGGCTTTGAAAGAGACAACTGAAATCATATGATGCATAAGGAAAACTATTTCCAGCAAAGAAAAGAAAATATACATGCTATTGTATAAAGCACTTTTAGTGTTGCAGCACAAATACAGTCTATACTTCTGAACATCTATTTTAAAAAGATACAAACTGGATCAGGTGCAGAGAATTCTTCAAAGATAATCAAAGGAACAGACAGCTTCTCTGTCTACTGAAGGAAGGCTTAGAGACACTGACATACACTGGGAGAAATAAAATTAAGCCAATTATGATACCAAATATGCATTGGGCTTGCAGGGCAAGATTTTAATAGTGGTAGGGCTACAAGGGTGGCTCCTGTGAGAGTCTGCCAGAAGCTTTCTCCATGTCGAACAGAGCCAAGACCAACCAACTCCAAGACAAACAGGCCACTGGCCAAGGCCAAGCCTGTCAGCAATGGTGGTAGTACATATGGGATAACAGATTGAAGAAGGGAAGAAAACAATTCTGCAGAAAAAACAGCAGCCAGAGTGAGCAACAGCTCTGCAGACACCAAGGATAGTGGAGAAGGAGGGGATGGAGGTGCTGCAGGTGGCAGATCTGAGGTTCCTCTGCAACCAGAAATGAAGAGCATGGAGAGGCAGCTGGGCCCCTAAACCATGGAGGTCCATGGTGGAAAAAAGATCCACCTGCAAGACCATGCAAAACTCCACATCAGAGAAAGGGAATGCCCAAAGGAGGCTGTGGTCCCTTGGGAAGCAGGCTTCTGTCAGGACCTGTGGACTCATGGAGAGAGGAGGCCACACTGAAGCAGTTTTGCTAGGAGGACTTGTAACCCTGTGGGGGACTCCTCTGGAGGAGGACTGCACACTGTGGAAGAGATTAATGTTGGAGAAGTTCATGAAGAACTGCAGTCCATGGGAGCAACTTACATCAGAGATGATCAAGGAGGGCCTTCTCCTTGGAGGGATCTCACACCAAAGGAGATAAAGAATGTGAGGAATAATCACATCCCTCATTCCTTGTCTCTCTGCACTGTTTTGGGGGGAGAAGTAAAGAAAATGGGGAATGAAGGTAAGCCCAGTAAGACAGGGGAGGTTCGGGAGCATTGTTTTAAGATTTAGTAAGATTTCTCATTATTCTACTCTGATTTTTTTGGCAAAAATTAATTTCCCCAGGTAAAGTCTGTTTTGCCTTTGACATTAATTAGCAACTGAGCTCTCCCTGCCCTTGCCTTGACCCATGAGCTTTTCATTACATTTTCTCTCCCTGTCCAGCTGATCAGAGGAGTGGTAGAGCCCTTTGGTGGACACCTGGCATCCAGTCAGACTTAAACCACAACATCAGATAGGAAAGCACCAGCAAGGAGAGGTTAATCTAGGCTAAAGAATACTGGCAAAAGAACAAATGGATTAATAATGGCCACAAATACTTAGGCCAGAATTAGGAAGAGGCTCCTCGTTTAATCAGTAAAATGCATTTTTGCAAGAGCCTTGAAACCAAAGTAGTGAGCACTAGAAATATCGCCCACTTCAAAACGCATCTTAAGCTGTCCATGAAAGGGACTCTAATATGTTCTGTGATATGATTTCTGAAAACAGCTGGAGACTAAACCTAGTGACACAGAGATCATTTCATTCCTCTTCCTATTTTCCTATAACTATTCAATAATTAATCCATACATATGCACATGCTCCACCTTACAGGAGAGATTATGGACTATGCTTGATATCATAGCTGGTGTAGCCATGAAAGAAACACCTGTGTTGTTCTTACAGCTTCACTTGACTGGTCAGCTAAGTGAGGTAAAGGGGTACCTCTCACCAGATGACATTTAACACTTGTTTCTTCCCCCACCCAGAAGTCTCAGCCTATTTCAAATCACCTTATTGAATGAACACACATCAATTACCATTTTCTATAGCTTGGTGACAAAAAACAGAACTACAGGAACACTTTGAAATAAATAAGTTTTGTGTGAAGGCCAACTCTTTCTAGCCCTGCACTTAGCTCACTGCACAGAAAGCTAGATGACATAAAAAATGCTATCCCAACAGTAACAATTCATAATGACAACAAAATTAAATGACTGTCTTTGGAAATTCAGATGTCATTTGCAAGGTTTCACTAGCACCTTTTACAATCTTTACTGATGAAAACAATCCAGCCTTTTCAACATCAGGAAAGAGGGAATGAAAAGGCAAATAAAATTAGTCTAATTTCCATGTATTGCCAGAATATTCTTTACAAATTAAATTATTTCAGTTTAACTTTTTTATGAGGAACATGCTATCTTACAGATAATCTGTTACAGATCCAGAATACATTTTTCATTAATCCAAATCTGTTCTGCCTCTATCATGGGATCTGAGAGCATCTGTTATTCCCTGGGTCCAAGTGCATGTGCCTGGGTCCACACCAGCATAAGCAATACTAATTTTGTGTGTATTGTTTCCAAGGAGGAAGACATTTAAGGGAATGGTCTGGAGGACAATCACAGACTACTCCTCTCTCTCTCGGCACCAGAAACCTTATGTGCTTAACCTGGCCTTCCAATTCAGGGACTATCTCCTAATCATGGGAAACTTAGTAGAATCAATGTTTGCAAATTGTGGATTACTATACTGCTATTTCTAAGTCAGAAATGTAAAATTTCTGTCATATGCATTATTGTGCATATATATATGCATATATATATATATATATGTATATTACAAGGTACGCTAAAATAATTTTATTGATGTATTGTGGAAGTGAATTCAGAGAACTTTTTCATTACTGCCTTAGCATTGCTATATAAAAGGATAAAAGGAACACAAATATTTTTTGTCACAGCAAAAAGATGATAAGCACACAAGACTGAAAAGTATCACTTCCCAAGACATACCAATAACCCAAATATCTAGAACTGGTGGGTTCTAAGAGCTACTAACAATATGAGCATCTAAAAAATGCAATTCATCAGTATAGACAGAGTTGTTGACACCTAGGATTCAGGGTGAGAAACCAAGTACCTATGAAATTCCATTTACACTGTGTGCCATCTAGCATAGCAGAAAGGAACGATGAGAGTGGCAACAACAGATCTGTTACCAACAGATTCTGAAAGACACAGTCTCGTAGGCTGCTTTCAGATGACCAAATATAAATGGGCAAAGGTCATTTCATATCAGAGATCCAAAGGCACTTGGACTGATCAAATAATTTATTTCATATGCTGGTAGCAACAGAATCTGGTTTGCAGACAGAAAGGGACATTATCACATGGATCTTGACACTGTAAATGTAATCAAGGACCGAAAGGAAAATGGGAAGATAAGAAGCTCTAGAACAAATGAAGTAAAAAGAAAAAGTGCAATTTTACCTACTGTTGTTGTAACAACACATATTTTCACCAGACTTTTAACCTTGCATAAGATTTATTTTCCAGCTGGTATGCACCAGGTGTGTTGCAACAGCACAGTCCATGGGAAGAGGACCTGACTGCTGGCATACAAGACAAGCAAGCAAGATGATTTTGACTATTTTTACTATGACTGGAGTCAACATTTATTTCTACAGTTCAGAAGTGGTAAGGACAAAATAGATAAGCAGCAATAGAAGAATATATTTTCCCCCACTACTCTACTTTTGAGGAAGTATTTAGCTTAATAATTTATGAATATTCATTAATTCCTTAGATACTAACTAAAGCTTAGAGTATCCATGTCTCAGATAACCAAAATGTCAAAGCCTAAGGCTACATTGCAAGCAATTTTCATTGCCAATATTGAATTCAGGGACTACCATCAAGTTACTGCTGTGGAAAAAATAAAATTTTAGCACAGCTTTTTTCGGATATTGACAGTGACAGAATCTTTCAACTGTACATCATAATTCAGAGCTGCTCTAGTAGTATGAATTTAATTTAGCAAAAGCTAGCCTCTGTGAGATGAATATCATATTTCAAATATGACAACATATCATATTTTAAAACTGAATAAAGTCACAGCTTTCCTACTGATAGGGAGTTCAACTATAAGAAGTGAGCTGAATCACTCCTTGAGCCATGTTTCTTTAGCATCAACTCCCACAGAATACTCCTGCAGTGCTTCCTCATTCCTGTATCTAACTCCATAAGCCAAAAGGACATCTCTTCCTAGAATAGTGGCCACCAGAAACTAAGACAGGAATTAGAAAGCGTTGGAGAGCCTGAGTAAAATTTGAATTTATGCAAATTCTATTCAGTTACCATATGCTAGAAGAGAGTCATGTGGATTTTTACAAACACAATCAAGTTTTGCAAGACACAAGTAAACAAAAGAGATCTCCTCCACACAAATACTGATGGGAGACACAAATATATACATCTTTTCAACAAACAGATAATAAATTATGAGATTTTTTTACGTTCCCAGCCCATCATAGATTTTTATTGAACACATGGTAAAGATAACATAGGTAATATAAAATCCTGATGTCTATAAGACAGCAACTGATTTCCTGCAATAAACTGTCAGGCTACAGTCTAGGACTTAGCACTGTGAAAAACATTTAAGCAGCTCTTTCTTATCACCCAAATAATTTTGACCCAGTTTATGCACAAGTGTCACAACTTCAATGCTTAAAATGTAAACTCAAACTACATGTTTTCATTCTCTCCCAACACTCAGAAAAATGGTAATTCTCTCCCAGTTCATAAATAGATACAAAATTGTCTCAGGCCAACAAGGTACATGGTACTTTTTAGGAAAACAAATCATAAAGATATCCCTTAAATGTTTTTTAATTGTTGAAGGTTAAAAATACAACAGTGAATACAGACAGAACAATATTCCAAAAGGACAGAGTCTCCTTAAGACATGCAAACCAGTGCAGGATTTGTGGTAGAAATAGCAGTATAGGTTTCCACAGTAATGATTCAGTTATTATATGACAGTGAACAGCTACTCTGTTCACATTAGTGAATTATGCTGCAGTTAGAATCATTGAGTGGCTGGATCTATCTTGGGGGACATTTATCTCATGGCTGGGCTATTACCACAATTTCTATAGAAGACATACCTGCTTTTAGCTCATTCAGATAACAAAGCAGTCTTTAAACACGTTTGTAACCTGAAACAATCATCCATTCTAACACCTAAACCTTTCATGTGCAGGACTACATACTGTATTGAACTGCTATTTTTAGTGCTCTGATGAGAGTAATAAGATACCACCTCACAAACTCTAACTGGTTTGTCCTCTAAGGGGCATGCATTTGAGTAAGGATAGCAAAAAACAGACTCACATTGATCCTGAGTTAAGGCTAAACAGCAGGAATCCAGTCAATTTGTAGGTGAAGTCAAGACTTAGATTTTCACTTGATTATGTAAGTATCTAAGGGTCTTACAGATGCTTTAGACACCCTGTTAGACTACTTGTTCTCTTCAGAGACACAACACATCTGTATGCAGACCAGTGTTCTCAAAAGAGGAACAACTTGGCTATGTTTGTGGTTGCAGTTACCTTAACCATCAGAGAGATTGTTTCATGAATCTTTTATTCCCTGCAGAAAAATTACTTACAGAAGTAAATGCAGACTCTTTTCTCACTCTTCTTCAGCACCTGTGCAAAAATGATCCTCCACTCCATTATTTTCTGTTCATGCATTATTTTTTTCTATTTAGTAAATATCTGTTTAAAGAAATATTATTTAGGGAGTCTTACAGAGTACCAACCACTTGACTGGATCCACTGATTTGTCTCATGCATGCAGATATTTGATCAAAAGTGCGTAAGCATTAGTTTTGAAAACCAAATAGCAAAGTTCCTTCTTTTGGAAGCCCTATATTTTTAGTATTTTGCTATTTTAAGTTTTGCACATAAAGGAGCTACAGTTCCTGCTCGACCCCATTTGCTCTGCGCAGATTGATGTGTTCTCCATGTCATATTACAGAGGATGTGTTATGCTGTTCAACAGCACCCTTATTCACATCCTGACTGCATCCAGTCCTTCTGTATAGCAGTACTGTGGGAACAGATTGCTTTCATGACAGTTTTGAGACTCAGAGGGAGCCAGTTTGGATTGCAATTTTATTTTTATTCATCCTGCAAGGGATGTCTACAATCTAAGACATAACTGTCTCCAACATGATGCCAGTGTAAATAAGTGGACGCTTCTGAATGGTTAGCTTACAAACTTTAAAAGGCAAGCCATGATCCTGGAGAGATTCAGAGTTCTAGAACCCAGTTTGAAAAAAAAAAAAACAAAATAAACTTTATTTTAGTTTCCATCTTCTTTTTCTTGTTGTAACTACATACAATTGTGATGAATTTGGGAAACTGCTCCAAAAACTATAGGGAAGTATCTACATTCAGCTTGAATTCTGGATTCCTGGATAACCAGAGTAGTATGACTCAGAGGACTGGATAAACTTCCCAATCATCTGTTTCACAAAAGTACTTCAAGTACTTTTTAAACATTTTCAAGTATGATTGTGTGATTATTTTAGCCCTTTGCACTTGCACTATGAAATGCTCAAATTAAACAAGACCAATTAAGCACATTCTTTTTGTACAGGATAACACTTATCTCAAGTGGTGTAATTGGCACTTCGGTTATGTGTACACTGTGTAATGCAGTGCGATACAGAGATATCCAGCCTAACAGGAAAGAACACAATCATGGTAATTACAACAAGAGTGCAACAATGTGGAAGGGAGGAGAACTTTGAGCAAAATTAACTTCCGGAACAAAAGCTTCTTTAGCATCCACACTTGGGCTCCTCTAAACAGCTTTAGAATATTTTTACAATGGATAATGAAAGTGCCATGCAGTAATTGTCTTTGATAGACAAGAAAAAAATATCTGCATCTCATTACTGAGTGAGTCCTACTACAGCAGATCCATTTTAATCAACTGATTCCAGTCTCATTTCCTAGACATCTTCCAGAAACTCACATCTTCCAGAATAAATGGCCACCTGATTACACAGTCTCTATGGCCTTATAGCTCTGTCCAGGTAGTTATTATCCTATCAAGGTTTCCATGACAACTTTCTTTGGTCACAATGGCCACTAAGTAAAGCCATTCATTTAAATGAACACATCTTGGTTCAAATCAAGATGTAATGAACCATCACTTTCCATCTTATTCTATGTATTCTGAAGGATACTCACAAGGGATTCCCAACACCTTTAGCCACGTGTTGAATTCTCCACTGGATTAAGGCTCCCACAAAGTGAAATCTACTTTTCCCTTGTGGAACAGTTCATTGAAATCCAAAGATGTTGTCAGAGAATGGGAGAGAGGAAATAAATGAATTGCATGGAAATAAGATCACATGCACCAACTACATAAGAAGTGCCAGATACCTTATTATAAAAAAAAAAGAGAGATACTTCTTTTATTGAAAAAACACATGGACTCATTCACCAGCTGTGCTGGATCCCTCTTGAGGCAATACCATACAGGCAGAAAGGAAACACCATCCTGGAAAAGGATTTCTGAGAAACGCAAGGAGTTAGCAATTAGCTACAAATTGCTTAATTAATAAAGAACCAAATTATTATGCTAACTAATCTTGTGATTATAGACTGATTTAAGCATTGCTGATAAGTATTATTATTATTAGTCAAAATGCAGCCATATCCCACAGTATTTCATTTGCATTAGAAAAGATGAAACTGTAAGAGGTTAATGCTTCTTCTGATTTATGGAAATTTAACTGCTTGCCTCTTGTTACTGTATGTAGCCATATGGTTAAATCACCTTTCCTTATTTTAAAGAAACAAAAATAGATTTTTTTTTTAATTATTTCAATTCTTAATATTTCTCATGACAAAATTCTCTATTTTGTTGACGTCTTGGATTTTGTCTCATACTACAAAAAACCACTTGGTTACCAATATCAGGTTATACTAAGATGATTAGAGTGCCATCAGCTGTAGGGTGATGACAGTGCTCCTCTGTGCTTTATATCTGTTTCCAGGTATATGTACACACCACAATAACTGCCTTCTTCAAATTATATTTCTGCTGGTTCATTTGATTTATTCTGGATTTTTACATATTTTTCCCCAAAAAATAAAGCAAAATCAAAATTATTTTACATACAATGTTAAATGTTGCAAGGGGGAAGTTGAAAAGGAGGAAAAATGTATTAGTCATATCACAAAGCAAAGCTTATAAATTAATGGTGTGAATATGAGAGAAGACAATGGCAAAATTAAATGACAGCTTGTTACAAAGTACAATGATACAATGTTTTGTATCATTTTCTTATGACTACAGCAGATGGTCACCTTTCACATAACTGGCTGAGCATGGAATCTTCTTTGCACTGGATTCACTGCCTGCTCTATGGGATGCTCTATTGAGCACACCCTCAGGAAATTTGCTTGTGACACCAAGCTGTGTGCTGCAGTTCACAGGCTGGAAGGAAGGGATGGTATCCAGAGGGACCTTGGACAGGCTTGAAAAGTGGGCCCATGAGAGCCCCAAAAAGTTCAACGGGACCAGCTGCAAGGTCCTGCACCTGGGTTGGGGCAATTCAAAGCACAAGTACAGGCTGGGCAAGAATGGATTGAGAGCAGCCCTGAGGAAAAGGACTTGGGAGTGTTTGTTGACATGACCTTGTAACATGAGCTAGCAGCCCAGAAATCCAATCACATTGTGGGCTTCATCAAAAGCAGAGTGGCCAACAGGTCAAGGGAATTGATTCTGCCCGTTTTGTTCTTCTGAAATGCCATCTGGACTGCTGCATCCAGCTCGGGGGTCCTCAATATAAGAAGGACATAGTCTGGTTGGAGCAAGTCCAGAGGAAGTCCATGAAGATGATAAGAGGGCTGGAGCACCCTTTCAATGAAGACAGGCTGAGGGAGTTGGGGTTGTTCAGGTTAGAAAACAGAAGGTTCCAGGGAGGCCTTAGAACAGCCTCCACGTACCTAAAAGGGGCCTAGAAGAGAGACAGAGAGGGACCTTTTACACAGGCACGTTGTCACAGGACAAGGGGGAATGGCTTCAAACAGACAGAAAGTAGGTTTACATTTTGTATTAGGAAGAAATTGTTAACTGTGAGGGTGATGATTGTTGGCACAGGCTGCCTAGAAATGCTGTGGATGCCCGATGCCTGGAAGTGTTCAAGGCCAGGTTGGATGGGTTTTGAGTCACCTGGCCTTGTGGAAGGCATCCCTGCCCATGGCAGGGGGACTGGAACTAGGTAATCTTGAAAGTCCTTCCAATGCAAACCATTCTGTGATTATATGAAAAAAATACTATTGACCTTTTCTTTAAGAACACTTAGAGAGCAAATGCTTTTCTACAGGTTTTCTGAGATGTTGCTCCACAATTATATTTAGCCAAGGTGTTTGACAAAGACTATAGCCTATTACATTCAATGGCTTAATGCCAGGTGGTTGGCTGAAAGCCACAGCATTTTGCACCACTGAACAAAGGGTCTTGCTAGAACCTTCCAGAAATACAGGTGCCTACATTCTTTCTTAGACAATTAAAGTAATTACTGATCCCAATGCTCACATACAGTAACATATATACAATGTCTTAAAATGTTAGAATTAACTAGTTTAACTTAGGGCATTTTTCTGAGAAGTCTTATGACATTTTGTAAACTTAAACGCACACGACTGACAACAGAAACTGACTACATAATAGATACCAATTTGAAAAAAATCAGTAGTGCTTAAGTGGTATATTTAGCTGTTTAAGTGGGTAGGTGGCACTCTGAAGACACTGACACTTTAAAAAGTTTTCATTAAAAAGGAGTGGGGTTTAGAACATTTTAGTAACATCCAAGATTTTTTTTCTTTACTATTAATGAACTGTGGTCCAATTATAGTGAAAGCACAATTAGCAGTAATTCAACAAGAGTTTTCACAAATCTTTCTTGCAGCTTCTATCCCATTTGCTGGTCTTCATTCCTCCACTTTTCCTTAATTAGCTCCCTCTAGTTACACAGAATTATTTGACTGATAGAATCAATGTAAGAAGTTTTGCTATTCTTTTAAGCCAGCCTTGTCACTATAACAAAACAAAACCAAAGTTGTAAGTCCCATATAAATAAATGTATTTTCTGTGATGAAGTCCCTGCCTAGCTTCCTCCTTTTCTTTTTCATATGAACTTTTACATCTGTTGTCTCTTCTGATAGGCACAAATGGAAAAGCAGACTAATTAAAAAAAAATAATTGAACAATTAAGGGAAAAAATAAGAAATTATGCAGGAGAAAAGCAGTTATGTTGTGTTTTGTGGGGTACTTCAAATGCTTTAAGCTATGTCCTACTGAACAATCCAAAACCTTAAGCAGCTTTTTGCATTTAGATTAGTTGAAAACTGGGATCAGAAAGACAGGGGTTAAATGACCAGGAAACAGGTACAGCTGAGACCCTGCAACCCAACAGCCAGTGCTGATACCATGGAACGAGCACACTATAAAAGAGAACAAGGCTCATAGTAAGAAAGCATACAGCTTTTTTCATAGAATAACACCTTTCTGGCCTGCTTCAGCTTTATTTACTTTGTTTTTGTGACCTGCAATGGTAAGAATTTTCATTGGGAGTTGTTTGTTTTCTTAATCTGTTGGCACGTGTAATTTAATAAGAGGGTTTTATTCCCTTTTGCTCTGAGAAAAGTAGAATAAGGAGCTTGTCTTACAATAGCTGGTGCATTTGTTTTTGCTGAGAAAGCAACAACTTCTGATTAGCAGAGGTACTAGCTAAGTTGTCTTCAGATTGAGTACTGCAAAGTATGTTAAAAAAAAGTTGAATATAAGGGATCTGACTGGCAAGATTTGGGTTGCTCGGTAGAACTGAAACAATTTCTCTCTAAATAAAAGACAAAATTGTTTGTGCCCTGAGGCATCTTGTATGTGGTGTTCCCAAGCTTAAAACATATTTTTAAATACAACAGATAATTATCAAATTGTTTTCTTGTGTAAGTACAGAATAACATGCAAAGGGGATGAAGAGACACACTGTCCTATAATTTTTCACCAATGCAACATGAATATTCTTCTGCTGTTTGTTGAAAAAGGTGGTATTGATAAACTTAAGGCAGTTGTTGGCCTCTAAACTGAGAAACATCTCTCTGGATGTGGAGATTTGCATTTGTGCAGTCCTGCATGAGACTTTTAATAACTTTGGCTTTTTGTGTGATGGGGTTTGTTTTGTGTGTGGTTTTTTTTTTTTGTTTTGTTTTGGGGTTTTTTTGTTGTGGTTTTGGGGGTGTTTTTTTGTTGTTCGTAGCTGGGGCTGTTTTTTAAGGCTTTTTCTTGTTTCGGAGTGTTAAGAATTTTTCTTTGAGGGAGGTATGTGGTATTTTTTTAATGCCCTCTTAGCTAGCCAGTACTACTGAATGTTACCTGAGGAGCCCCTCGGAGGGTGCAATATGAGCTCGCAAGACAGCGGCAATGCCTGTGTATTTTCGTCAGTATACTATGAAAAAAAGAGTGCTTAAAGCTTGGATTGTGCTGGTAACTAAGTTGGTGGTATACAAAGCTGCCAGACTATTATAAGTAGGCAATCAATTGCAGTTTCATTATATTCAAGAATATCCCTAAGAGCTGTGGGCACTTGTGGCTTGTGAAAAGTAGCATATTTCAACAGAGACAAAGCTTAAACTTGCATAATCTCAACAAGGAACAGTGATGATGCTAAAGACAAAATCCTACTGTGAAAGAAGTACTCATTGCCTTCTGGGGCTATTAAGTAGGCTCCTTAGTTGAGGAAGCATGTCAGGACCATCCTGTGGTGTAAAGTGTCTTTTGGGCATACTGTATTTGCAGCTTCCCAGTGGAACCTATCCTAGCTGGGTTACTGCACTAAGAGCAGATTCAGCTCTGTGAAAGCAGCAGAAAGCCCAAGACTACAGCATCAAGGGGAAATGCTATGCTCTGCTTTCCCCCAACACCATCCCAGTGAGAAAAGGGCTGTTTCCCAATACTGGGCATAAGCCTGCCTTAGCCAGAGTCATTGTCTTTACCTATGCTGTAACCACGGGTGAGGGCTTCAGACAGATTTTCTTGCTGTGGCCCTTGTTTATGGTAGCTTATAGTAACAAGGCAGATGAAAGTGAATGGGATCACAAAAAACAGAGTAGGATGTTTTCTCAGTGCTCCCTATGTCGTGCAATGCCATGGCATAGCAATTCCAGGTGAGCATCACAGCTGACTGGTTCCAGACTGGAAAGAGTAGAGCTGTGGCAGCTTCAGGGCTGCACCTGAATTAATTAGTCATGCTTATAGACAGAAAGGGTAACTTATTTGGGAACAGACTGTGCTAATGCTACACAGCCCTAGGCCCTGAAGCTGTCAGCTGGGAATGGCACGGTGAGAATATGTGGTGTTTTGTGTTACTAGCTAGCAGAAGTTTACTGTATTGCTACACTAGAAGCCATATGGAGTGGAAACATCTGAGCAGGTCTGAGGGAAGAATTTTAAATATGAACACAAGTCTGAGGTTGATGTTATACTTTGGTACTGCCTTTAAGACTTACATAAAACCCAGTTTTTGTTGCTTTTAATGTTTTGTGGTTGCCAGGGTGCCCAGAAAAAAATGCAAGCAGAAAGGTTTCTTACTAAACCATTTGCTAAACAGAATGGGATTGTTCACACTAAACTATATACTCAGTCCTCAAGTTTAGGGACTCTCACAGCAATAATAGCTACAAAAGGTATGATTTGCAAATGGTTTATGGGAAAATCTAGACCACCACCCATCAGGATGTTAAAACACAAAACTGGATTTACCCTGCCCCTGAAGAATTTTGCCTGTCCATTGTAGCCAGCAATTCTGTGTCTCTCGGATAACAGGAATATGATCAATTCTCCCAACTGAGCTGCTGAGTTCCTGACTCACTCTATCCTAAGCTGAAGTGACTCAGAGACACAATTTTCTACCTCCCACCACATTGTTTGTCAGGGGAGGAAGCCAAAGCATACGTACTAGATAAAATGTTAATACCATCAGCCCGAACTTAGGGGATGCATATTATTTCATTATTCATATTGACTGTCAATCTAACATCCAGTTACAGTAGAATGTGACTTGCTCTCAGTGTGAGGAAACTGTCCCATGAAAACAGAGTCCTGAGGTTCTGACACTGAAGACTGGGAGGTGGTGTGTACTAATACAGTATTAAAGACATGCCAGTCTTAGGAGTTACTAATGGTAAAACAATGTATGAAGGGTTTGTCTCACTGGTAAACATGTTTATCAAGTGTTTCTTCTAGCATATCAGAATTATGAAACCTCACAAAGGGTATTTACAAACTAGTCATTGATTTAAATTACTTGCTATTAGATTACTTTTATTTTTATGTATCAGACCAAAAACTTTCCTTTCTCATTTATTAACTCCAGGGGCACCAACTTTACTTGATTTTTTTTTTCCTCCTTACCTGTATGCAGGCAAGAGCTTCAAGTGAGAATTACAGATTAAGAGAACCAGAATACCTATATATGACAAAAAACCATAAAACATAGCCCTCCAAAAATATAGTACCTAGATTGCCTGGTTCAATCTATCCCGGCCCCAATAGCTGACCAGAAATAAAACTGAATTAGACTTACTAACTCTGTGGTTTACTTTCACAAGGGAAAACATTGTTTTTGATAGGAATTCATATTAGCAGCCCTTTTATAGGAGTAGATTCTTACAGGAAAATTCCTGGGATAATGCATTCAGATGAATGTGTGCCTCACTGCTTCAAACATACATGGCTGTACTTTCAAGTAAACCAGGCAACTTATAACAGTACATCTGTGGCCATCTGTAAAATTTAACTGATGCTTATGGCAAATGGTCCTACATAAATTGCAGTTCTGTACAACCACAGGACTAACAAGTAATTTCAATGCAGAATAGCATAGATGTTCTGCACTGAGTTAAGCACTCATAATTTATGCAATCAGAATGGTTTCCCTGTATAATTAGAGCAGAAAGAAAGGGTTTGGCTTGCAGTAAAATACTACTGCCACCATAAAATCACAGTCTACTGGTAGCTGCCACCTCTAAATAATAGTTGTTCAAATGCTGCATTACAGCAGTATCAAGCTGTCAGTTTACACTCTTGTCAAGAGCAGTTATTGCAAGGCTCACTGAATTGATGTCTAAATAATATTAACTTATATTCTAAAATATTTATCTAACTTCAAGTCCTTCACAGAGAGACTACTGGGTTATCTTCACCCATATTGCTTTTTAAACATTCACAACACAGAATATCCTGAAGCCTCTAGGCTGTCTCAGAAAATTCATGTCCTGCAGTATCCTGATCAATTTTCTCCCAGTTATGACTTCCCCCCTGCACTGTATTCTTTCATTTACCCTGGTGTATGTAGCCTTCCTTGCAGAACTGCAAGGGGAGCTGGCAGGGATCCAGGACAACCTGTCAGCACAAGCAGCAGTGAGGTGATGAGTCAGCAGAGGCACTGTGTGCCTTTGTGCTCTACTGCAGCACTGCTCACTCCCAACCCTCCCGGAGACAAGTCTTGCCTTTGACCTTGAAAAGTGTCCAGCGCTCCTGCTCATTCTTATTTTGATGAAAGGGAGGATGTGTCCTTCAGTGAACCTGAAAATGTGGAGCTGCCCTACAGAAGCTAATAACCTAAGGAACAAGAGGCTCTGTGTGATCTGAGGATTATGTGAGGCTTAACCTGAGAACAAGGCTGGCAGTTTTGTAAAGCAATTCAGTAAGAACCATCACATAAACTGCAGTGTTAAAACTATTTTAAAATAGAATAATTTCACTGCTTTTGTGCCACACTGCATTCAGCACATCCCCAACGTGATAGCTGTACACAGAAAAATCCAGCAGCTGCTATGTATGCTGTGATTACATAGAATAAGACAAAATTATCTAGGGTTCAGAAATAAGATGTCCACATTGAAAGGACATAAATGTGGCCACTCGTGTATTCAGTTATTTTTGTCTTCATTCTTTATACTGCTTTTTTAAAAAAAGAATTTAAATGGCTCCCTCTTGTGACAAGAGAAAGGCAGTATCATTTTGGCAAAAATCTAGTCCTCTAACAGAAATGAGATTTTATCTATATTTATACTGCAGAGTCTAGTTATCAGTATGTTGTGATAACTGAGGAGTCTGAACACTTGTATCCCTTGCTGCTCAGGTACTCTTTGAAACTACCTAAAATAAGTACCATAAACACTCACCTTCTAGCTGCACATGATGGAGGGTAGGGAAAAATAATTTGTGAACCATATGTATTGCATCCCATCTAATTTGCTAATGCAGTCTAGTGTCACTTTGGTTTTTTAAGATTTTTCTAAGCCTTCTGATGTTGACATTCTTGTAGTGAACTTTCTCACACACTTTTTGTAAATAGCTCATTGTTTTCCATTCTTTTATGGAGGAAGAGAGAGTTGATGAACTCTTGGTTTGACTAGTGTCATTGGAGAGGTGTCACTGTCACCCTTCAATCCACTGTCACTTTTGGAAAACTCTAAATGTTGGAGTCAGAAAAATGAACTTCCCTATTTCCCTTCACTTTGAGAACGGTGGTGAGTTTGTGTTCTTTCGTGTCCTATAGCGACAGTCTAGACTGGATCTTGTCTTGGAGATCCCTGTCCTTAGAGATCTTTAACATCTCAGCACAGAATATCTGGATCAGTGTAACTTAGTTTACTTGTGGTGTTTTTCACAGGTGAGCCAATCTTCACCTTGTAAAGGGTGGGAGGAAAGCGATGAACTCTGACAGAAAGCTCTGAGCATGAAAGAGTCAGTGAGGAAAGAAAAACCTGATTTCAATGACCTGCAAGTCTTCTTTCCTTCTTTCTGGTACCTGCTAGCTGATAAAGCTTATTGTTCTGGCTTTTGAATCATGAAAGCTTTTTCCACAATAATTCATATTCATAAAACTCTGAAATTGAAAACAGAGTTGATTTTTGGATTTGTTTTTGTTTTTTTTTTTTTTGCATAGCATGGAGCATACTTTGGTAACTTTGGATATTAAGTAATAATCTTGGAAATAAACATAGATGAGGAAAAATACTTGTAGTACACTAAAGTCTTGCTAACCTCAAGGGGCAAATAAAATGCATCAGGAAATATGTGTGTGTATACAGAGGAAGTATCTACAATAGCTTTTGAGAAAGCACGTCTGAAAAGCTTTGTTACAAGGAAGCATGCTTCAGTTCTGTAGTTTCTCACAAAATCTATTCCTGTAGTTATAAATTAACAAAACAAAAACAATCTAAATAAAAAGAAAGTAGGCCCACTTCAGAGTGGGATTAATCATACCGATGACTGGGGAGCTTGATAAAGCTACTTTGCAGATAATTATCTTGAGATAACCTCAGTTTATCCTGATTCAGAAGTCTGGTGGTACAAGCACAGGAGGCTATGTTTTATAGCTTGAAGGGGAGGCTTTAAAATACCATCTTATGAATTCTGCTGTAGCTATTTATCCTTTGTAAAAAGTCTTCCTTGTTACAGCCTTACAGGTTGCTACCAGAATGAATGAAAATATGACTACCAATATCAAATCATATCTTCTTTTCAAATCTAGGGCTTTGTATCCTCCCATAAGAGGAGTAAGATAATTTGTTCTTACTTCTCATACAGGAGTTACCACTTCTTCACAGAGAGGAAAAAATTGCTATGGTGGACAGAATAAGCATTCAGTATCTTAGCATTTCTTGTTTAAGGCCCTCTACAGTGGTGCCCCACAATCCATTTCCACATTTCAGAGAAGAACTGCTGGGGGTAGACTCAACTGAAGAGAAAGAGAAAGGGTTTATTGGGCTCCAAATAGCTGTTTGGAAAAGATCTCATCAGGTGCCACCTGGGACTAGATACATCTAAACTAAAAAATACTCTTTTTATCTATCCAGCCATGCAAAGTAACTTTTCTGAACACTACCACTGTGACAATCTTAATGGAACTGAACTACCTGCCTCATATTCCAAGCCTGAAAAGACAGGATGAGGTAACTGGGCATTTCATTACCTATTTCTTTTGAGGTACTCATTCCAAAATTGTTTGGAAGGTCCTTATAAAAAGACTGAGTTGCACTATATACATACACACATAAAAGTATTTTAAAAATCACATTTTATCTTAAGTATGGCTAAACACTGGTACTCTTAACCAATAATCTAGTGGCTGGGGTACCTGCCTGGAAAGTGTAAGAGACCAGGATTCTCAGATGGAGAGCATGTTGTATCCTCCTCCCTGGATTATGCACTTTTTTCTTTCCTGGGTTATTTCCAAACTGTGGGCTGCTCTAGAAGAGAGGTGCTCTTGGAGTCTTTAATAGCTTGTGTGGAGAAAAGAATAAAAAAAATTGATTGATCAATAAAGCTCATGAGCTGTATCTTCAGTGGTAAAATCACTCCAAGTTGGGCTTTAGACACCTAGCCCTAGCACTAAGTCAGTGTAGGAGTATTTTTCTAGTCAGTTTGCATTCTTTCCAGTAAGTGTGCCTTGTGGCATACCTAAAATGGGGGCCACTACAAATTTATTTGATGCTTACTTCTGTTTCAATGCTGTAATGCAAAATATTGTAAGAGGCAAAAGTCAATCTCTTTAAAGGTAGAAAACTTTGAAAAGCTGCTGTTTTCTTCATGACTCAAAGTAAAGGTAAATGCTTTCATGCTGACCTTATTTACTTGTCTTTCCTTTGGGTGACATTTCCCTTAGCCTCCACTATGGCTAAGGTTTTGTATAGTAGAAATTGAGTGAGACTCATAATTTAATTTTAGAAAGCATTTCCCAAAGAAACCTCAGGCTAGTACTCTTGACACTTTTCAGAAAGAAAATTAGGTTTGTGGTTTCTTAGTAAGCTTTTGTGCCTCATTTCTACTTAACCTCAGGCAATGAAATGTAAATCGTTAAACAAGGTTTGGATGTGAAATTTAATATTCCTTCCTTGTGTATGCAGAATTTTGCTAAGCAAACAACAAGTATGCTGTTTTAAACAATTTTTCCATCTGAGAAAGGAGACTTTGCAGACTTTGTTCTGCATCTACATCATAGCAAACCTCGCTGTTTTATATACAGGCAGTACTATCCATCAGGCAGGATCAAGTTTCCTGTGACTTGTGTGTAACCCTTAAAAGTGAGTGCTGTAGCCTGACTTATCATCAAGCTTTTGTGTGAGTCATACAGCTGTCAGGTGGCTGAAACGCACTGCAGCTTATTCCTAGACCTAAGCTAACAACCTTTACCACCACAGCAAATATTTACAGCCTCAACAGACTTCAGGATAAAAAGGTCTCATGGTATTTAGTGATGCCATACACGCATCTTTTTCTCTGGTAGGCACTGTGAGGTCACCAATTCCTGTAGCTTAACTACATAACGTTTCTTAATGTTTCTTTAAATAAACTCACTGCGATCTCGCTTACTGAAACAAAAAAAGTGAAGGTTTATATATAACCAGCTTCCCACTGCCGCCTCCTGTGCCGCTGGCTTTCCAGGCCCTCTCCTATGCAGAGCACTGGAGCGGCGTAAGCGGATGTTGCATAATGTGATCATGGGCTGCTCTAAACCGAGGAACGCGTCCCGCTTGTGGCGTATTACACACGGCTGCCTCCGTCCTTTCACTGAACACAAGCTGTGATGCTGTTTTCATACTCCTGGCAGCTGTCAATTGCTAAAGCAGAAGATTAGGGGATTGGGGCGCCTTTTTTTTTTCATTTGTACTGAAAACCTGTAATGCTTTCTCTTTCTAATGCCTTTAGCTCTGAAGGAAATTATTACATTTCAGGTCATCTCCTCCTCTGTGTGATCCCAATACACCACCCTAACCCTTATTACAGGAATTTGAACGTATATGTAAGCAGGATTTTAAAAAATCAGCCTCCAAAGCGTATTTATGTGATGTATCTACCGCTGAGGGGACATGGCGGTGAATTCCCGAAGTGTCTCCAGCACGAGCCGTATTCGCCACCCGGGGTGAACCGCGCCCCTTGTCGTGCCCCGTGGCTGTCCCCGGGGTCGCCGCCGTGCCGGCGGTGCCAGAGCCGGGGCTGCCGGCGGCCCCCGCCCCTCAGAGCCCCTGGCGGCCGCCGCGCGGGGCCGGGGCTGCGCAGGCGCGGGGGCGCGCGGGATGCGGGCGGCGGGAGCGCATGGCAGGTGGCGGGAAGCGGAGGCCGCGCGGCGCGGCGGGACCGGCCGGAGAGCAGGTGGGGCCGCGGGCCTGCACGGCGCGGGTGCCTTGTGGTGTTTGTCGGCTCTCTGTCTCCTTGCCCCTCGTTCTGTTTTGCTCGGTGGCTTTGGGGACAGCCTCAGGGCCCCGCGTTCTCCCGCGCGGCAGCCGCTCCTCCGCCCGGGCATCCCGAGGGGACCGCGGCGCTCGGAGTGCGCTGGGCCCGCCGGCCGCCGATTCATCCCGGCGGGACGGCGCCGCGACCGGCGACACACGCCGCGATCCGCCTTATCTGGCAGCAGCCCTGCTTCAGACATGCTCTCTTTAAGAACAAGAAAGAAACCTTGTTGCTTATTTATTTTAATTTTTTATGTTCTTTCAAATGGGGGGTAGCGATTCCTACCAATTCATGGAGACTTTTGTGGGAATGGGGTGGTTGAGGCTACTGCCCCAGTAGAGTGTGCCCGTGGATCATTTCCTAGCCTGCTTCAGCTCACGTTACATAATTTTTAAAAGCAACTTTGCCTCTAAGCTACTTCTGCAATGCTGCACTGAAAACTGCAGTAGTCGTGATGTTGAATAGTGCAGTAGTTAAAATAGTAGAGACCAGAGGTTTTTTGCTGTATTATTTAATTTGACAAAATAGTATTCCTACTATGAACTGTCTTTAAAACACGCAAACATACTCTATGCTGTCTGCAGTGTGATAGGAAATGGTCATTTTAGAACGATGTAGAATTAGATTAAACTTTAGGGTTGCTTGCTCCTTTGCTTAATAAACTAACAGAAGTGCTTGTGATGATTATATTGACCCATTAATATCAAAGTAGCAGTTTGCTACCGCAGACGTGTTTAGTACATTTGTCAGACTGCGCTTTTAACGGGTTCTGTGCAAAACAGATGTTCTAGGCTGTATAGTATGCTGCTTTAACTAACAAACATGTCCTAATGGATCTAATCCTTCTTCCATTAGTATAAAAGCTTTGTAGACTCCTTTGGTAGAGCTGAGAGAAAGCAACTAAATTAACTTTTGGGTTGTTTTTTTTTTTTTTCAATCTACAGAGTGAAAAAAATGGAGCTGTCAAGAAGAGAAGATCAAACCAGGCAGATATTCCTGATAGTCTTTGCCAAGAAGCAGAAACGTGCTATCGGCTTAGACTCCCTGAGGACTTCTACCAGTTTTGGAAGTTTTGTGAGGAGCTAGATCCTGAGAAACCAAGTGGTGAGGTTTTAAATTTTGCCTCTTCTAACTTTCACTCCTGAAAGCAGGCAAACTGGAGTTGGTCAGATGCATTTTAGTGAAGCTTCAGCTTTTCACTTCAAATGGAGGATATTTACATGAGTGTAAACTAAAACACCGGCTATAATCACCATGATGTACTCTTCAAGCTTTCTAAAATGTAACTACTGAAGTTGTGCAATGTAAAGGGACTGAATGTGGTCTCCATCTGCCTTTCTCACAGGTGCATTTAAAATGTTTAGTATGGAACTCAAGTTTCTTCATGTATCATGGTTTAATCCCAGTCACCAACTAAGCACCACACAGGCACTTGCTCACTCCCCCTTGGTGAGAGAGAATTGAAAGGGTGAAGGTGAGAAAACATGTGGGTTGAGCTGAAGACAGTTTAATAGGGAAAGCAAAAGCCACAAGCAAAGCAAAACAAGGAATTAATTCACCACCTCCTGTGTTCAGAATCTCCAAGAAAGCAGGTCTTTGTCATGCTGAGCATGATGCCATATGCTGTGGAATATCTCTTTGGTCACATGGGATCAGCTGTCCCAGGTGCATCCCCTCTCAGCTTCTTGAAGCACCCACAGCTTCCTCGCTGGTGGGATGAGAGGTTGAAAAGACTTTCACTCAGTGTAAGCGCTACTAAATCTGGGTTTCACCTCTTCAGGTTTATCATATAACAGAATGTGGCATCCCTGTGTGCTCTAGAAATGACCTTGTCTTTCAGAGTCAGAATGGTTTGGGTTGGAAGGGACCTTTAAAGGTGATCTAATTGAACCCCCTGCACTGAGCAGGGATATCTTCAACAGAGCCAGGTGCTCAGTGCTGGGTCCAGCTCAGCCTTAAATGTTTCTAGGTCATCCACTGTGTCTCTGAGCAACCTGTTCCAATGTTTCATCACCTGTATCATAATGCTTTTTTTTTTTTCTTGTATTTAGCCTGAATCTACCCTGTTTTAATTAAGAACCATTACCCCTTGTCCTCTTGCTACAGGCCCTGCTAAAATGTTTATCCTTACCTTCAATACCTAAAGTACTGAAAGGCTGCAGTAAAGTCCCTGGAGCCTTTTGGTCTCCAGGCTGAAAAACCAAAGCCTGCTCAGCCCATCTTTATAGGAGAGGTGCTCTAGGCCTCTGATCATCTTCATCACCCTGTTCTGGACCCACTGCAGCTGTGCTGACAGCCCTGGAGCTGGATGCAGCGCTGCAGGTGGGGTCTGAGCAGAGGGGCAGAATCCCCTCCCTGGCCCTGCTGCCCACCCTGCTTTGGATGCAGCCCAGGACATGTTCAGCTCTCTGGGCTGGGGGTGCCTGTGGCTGGGTCATGTCCAGCCTTTCACCCCCCAGCACCCCCAAGTCCTCCTGGGCAGGGCTGCTCTCCCTCTGTTCATCCCCAGCCTGTGTTGATACCAGGGGTTGCCCCGACCCAGGTGCAGAACTTTCCAGGACCACTTGGTCTTGTTAAACCTGAAGAGATTCCCGTGGGCCCAATTCTTGATTGTCCAGGTCCCTTGGGATGGCATCCCATCCTTCAGGAGTGTCATCTGCACCCCTCAGCTTGGTGTCATTTGCAAAGTTGCTGAGGTTTGCTGATCCAGTCTTGTGTAGTTGATAAAGATGAATATTAACCAATACTAGTCCCAGTACAGAGCCCTGAGGGACACCATCATCACTGATCTCTAGCCTGACACTGGACTGTGGCTGGATGGCTACTTTTTGTTAAAATGTAAGAACTCTTCAATTAAAGCTATCTGGACAAAACCATTCTTAGCTTTCCTTGTCTAGTGAATAGTGTTTGACTACATTTATAGGAACTTTGAATACCTGAGCAACACCAGAACTTCATGGTCTAGACGTGCACCTGATTCATGGTTTGCTTTTCAGATGCACTTGTGTCAAGTGTTGGACTTAAGCTGGTTGGACCATATGATATTCTTGCTGGAAAACACAAAAAAGCAAAATCAGCAGATGTGAACTTCCATCTTCATTGGAGATTCTTCTATGATCCCCCAGAATTTCAGACTATACTTGTTGGGGATAGCAGAACACAGTATCACATGGGATATTTCAGGTATTTTATTTCCTGTGTGCTCTTGTTCCACTACAACTGTGCATAGCTTTTGTCCTCTTTTTCCATGAAACGTAACTTGTGTGCTGTTACCAAGCAAGAATCTTTCTTTTTTGTAGTAGGACATTAACATGTGGCTTTATCTTTTTATTAAAAATGTTCACAGGATCAAGAGTTCAAGACTAGATTTAAATATTTATTAATCCACCTGCTCCAGCCATCCAGAGCACCTTCACTCACTAATCTTTAGCTTTTGCCATGATGCTGAGAAGAAAATCAAGTTACCAAAAGGAAATGTGTATTCTCTCTGCATGTGTGGATGCAAGCTCTTATCAAGGCTTGCTGTAAGATTTTAGAGCTTTAGATCTAAGGGCATTTCTTGGTGGGGTTCTGAAGGGGATGGCAGCATAGTGAGGAGGCAAATTTAGTTTTACTTTGAAATAGGAGAGATGGACACAGCTTGACTATCTTGTGTGTGCTTTTTCATCAATAGGGATGTGCCAGATGAGCTGCCAGTGTGGGTTGGTGCAAATGAAGCGAAGAAGGGTTGTGTGATTTCACAAGTTGGTGATAATGTCTTTGCTGCAGTCAAGTAAGGTTCATATTTACTTTTATTTAAAAAGAACAGAATAGAGAGGAATTGTTAATTGGGAGGTGGGATGTGGAATAATGAAGCTAACTTATTATATGACTTTTGTAAGAAACCCTTACTTATTTTCTGCCCCTGTTGGCAAGTTTTAAGATTCTCTCTAAAGTCTTTTTAGGCTTTTTAACAATGTTTTCCTTTCAAAACTAAAATAAATAATGATGTTAATTACATCATTCCTTAAATATATTGGCTGAGACATCCAGTGGGTTTTTTTTCCAATTTAGAGGCTATGTTAAAATAATTTTGTAAGTAGAGAAAGGGCATCTCAAACAGCGGTGAAGGAAATCTGAGTATCATAGTAGTTAATAGCATCTGTCTCTTGTTCTTGTCTACATAAAAATACGTTATTTTTGTATATAATCAATATCTACAAGAAGTAGCATTTCTGCCCTGTGGCAGGATAACACTGATGTGGATATGTAGTTCAGTCTGATTCATGGAACTTTACATGTTCCTGTGTCAGAAAGGTAAACAACTGACCTCATCCCTGCTGGTTAAAAATGGAAAGCTCTCTAAGAACAGGCACGTGTCAGTCAGTGAAAGCAGACTGAAGAATGGCTTCTGCAAAAGAACCCTTGTGCACTGCAGAGTTAAACGAGGACATGTGTTTTGAAAGTACCATGGGGAAGCTCATAAATATGTATTTGTGTGCATGACTTGGATGACAAATGGTGTATACGACACAGAAACAGCAAACTGAATTCTTAAGATAGAAAGATGAACAGTTACTGAGGCTGGGAGGACCTTCAGCACCTGCAGATTGCATAAGCTAGATTGTAATGCAGGTACAGATAAGAAAAGCCCAAATACTAGATGTGCCAAAATATTTTCTTGCCTCTTCTTAAGAAGCTTGCATTTTCAAGTCTCTGTGTGATTAAACACAGGGCTACTAATCTTTGTAGTTAAGATCTAGAGGTTTAACGTTTAAAAGGCTATTAATTTTTTTTGTTTTCTTGACATGTTTCATCTGTTTGCAGATTATTTTTGTCAAAAAAACTTAAGGAAGTGGCTGATAAAAAGAAAAATGCTGTTTTGAAAGACATAGATGAAAAGCTAACAAGAACAGCAAAAGAACTGGGTTATTCTCTGGAACAAAAAACCCTGAAGATGAAACAGAGAGATAAGAAAGTATGGCTTTCCTCATCTACTGGAGAGAACTAAGTTCTGTTAAATTTTTTTCATTTACTTCCTGTTTGTATTTTTCCATTTTTCTAGTCAGTAAGGATGCTACATTAGGAATTTCCCAAGGTAATCTGTCTATAAAACTTCAGAAGAGGGAAGATTACTGCAAGTGTGTTCCAAATAATAGGATTTAATAAAAACACTTTACTCTTGTGAATCACAGCTTGGCATTCAATTAAAAACAAAACAAGACGAACAAACCACCACCAAAAAACTCAGTAAGCACAGTAGTCTAAAAACTGGAACAAATAGAGGCCATGGAGAAAACTGCTTTAAGTGGAAGATTTTTCTAAATAGTTGAGTTGCATCTGTTAAAAACAGGACCATTAAGGATGATATGGATGATAATAACAGATCTTTTGCATATCTATTAAAAATAATTATGGTAGGGGACTAAACAAATGCAGTACAGTGCAACACAAGTGACTACAAGGGTTCCTAGAATTCAGAATTTCGCTGAAATGGCATTTCCAGTTATTTCAAATGTCAATACTTGAAATTAACTGCAATATAATTTGAAACTAAGTTGATGTCCTGAAGCCAGGATACCATGCTCGGTTTGACCACCAACAGTCAGATCTTAGTGTTTATTGAGGTGAGTTATTTTTAGATCACAGTACTGTCTTATGGTGCTATGTTCCATTTTCTGTCTCTTTATTCAGGTGGTGACCAAAGCATTTCATGGAGCAGGCCTAGTTGTTCCTGTAGACAAAAATGATGTTGGATACAGAGAACTTCCTGAAACAAATGGTAAAGATCTCATTTACTGTATCACTCTGCTTTTTTGAAGTAAACAACCCTCAGTAAAAGACAAACTGCATTCATGTTTTCTACTTAAAAAATTTGACTGATGGGAGTAAAACGAAGTCCTAACCATCACACTTGACCTCAAAGTATTGTCATTAAAGGAACCAGATGAGACTCAATGAAAAATGCTAAATCTGTGAAAATACCTGAAGTAGTAGTTTAGGTGATCTTTTCTTTTGTGTTGTCAAAGCCATGCAGGAAGTAGATCAAAAAGCTGATCTACATTCAGGGATGTGTGGGCTTATCTCTTATCCACCACCTTCTTCCAGTGTCATTTTAAGCAGAATCAGTTCCTTGATGAAATTTCATCACACAAGTGCTTGTCTCCCTTTGTGAGGAACTGAGAGGGATGGGCATGGGGCAAGAATGAGCTTCCAGGGAAAGGGGGAAGCTTCACCAGCAGTTCAGGGTGTGCCCATTTACCTTACATGTAAGCGTGACACATGGGTATAGTTCTGCCACAGAAGACTTGTATGCAATATTAAATTTCTTTATTTAAAGATCTAAATATCTGCTTTGGTTTTGTTTTTTTTTTTTTTTCCAGCTAATCTTAAAAAAATTTGCAAGGCCATTGTTGATGCTCCAACTGATGAGGAGAGAGTGAAGGCCTTTGCACCCATTCAGGAAATGCTGACCTTTGTTCAGTTTGCTAATGATGAATGTGATTATGGAATGGGGTATGAGCTGGGCATGGACCTATTTTGCTATGGATCACATGTGAGTACTACAGCAATCAAACTTCATATTAATGCATAGTTTTATACATGGGCTAGAAGTTGTTCTGCTGTAGATTAATTAAGAAGTCTACGAGAATATTCTTTATTCAAGAAGACTGTTAAAAAGTCACACAACATCATTCCACATTGAATTTAAAATTGGGTATATGAAAGCCCAATCCTGCAATCTAGAAGCAGAGTGTGAAGTGCCTGATCCAAATGCCCTGAACAGCTGGGGTCCCCTGTCCCCAGCTACTTGTATAGGCACCCATATTCAACCTGATCAGGAAACAGCCTGATGCTTGTAGTAACCCCAGCTGGAAAAATGTGAACACAGGTGAGCTGCCTGGCTGTACTGCATAGGGCACATGCCACCTGGAGTCTCCTCCCTAGTTCTCTTCTAACAGGGAACATTGTCAGTGAGAGGAATTGAATTAATAGCACTTATTGCACATAAAAATTATACTTTAATGCTTTTTGTTCTGTATTTAGCTACTGGCCTGCTGATGAAAAGGGTCATGGCTGTAATTAGTCAGTGGCTAGAAAATAATACATGAAGTTTAGACATGAACCTAATATGAATGGGTCATCATAGAAACACCCCTGCAAAACAGCTGCTCCTAGCAAAACTAGTATTGGTTAAGTGGTCCTCCAGAGTATCATGGAAAGATAAGTTTTTCAGTACTAAATGTAGGCCCAAAAGAGCTGTGCTGATTACTGGTTAAAAGACTTAGCCATTGAAATGTGTGAAAACTGACTGCTCTTGCCATACACTGTTAAAATTCTAGTGTGTTTCTTAGACTTCATGCCCTGCTCTCTTAAGTTCCATACAGCATCTGAAAATGTGTGGTATTTTTCTTCAATATCCTGCTCATTTAGAGCCCTTCTTTCAGAGACTAGGCTGCTTCAGCTGCTTAAATCCTTTCTACAACTGGAAAGGCAGTGAAGCAAACTGTTCCTTCTATTTTTCTGAGTAGGTGGAGGCAAATACTCATCTTCCAAGCTTTGTGCTTCTCAGCACATGAGCCTAACCACTGACAAAGTCCTGCAGAGAAAAATTGTGTTTACAGTACTGTCATGTGTCTTGTCTGTTTTACACTGCGGCTTGGAACACCTGTAACTTTGCAGCTGCTTTCTAGAGTTAGAAACCTTCATCTTCTAGTTTAGTGAACAGAAGAAACAGTGGCTTCACCCATGTTTTGCTCAGTTAGGTCTCTGCCTTTCTTGGAGCTCTTACTTGGAGCTGTTTTCCAGTTCTGACCAGAGCCTTCCAGGCCATTTGCTTACAGAGCCAGAGAAACACTGACACTTTATCTGTAGCCCAAGACATAGAAAAGAACTTGAATCGTCCCCTTCGTTTGAGAGATACAATGGACTTATATGTACAATAATGATTGCAAATGCTAAGTATACTCTGATGCTTATACTTTTTAAGTTCTTAAATGGTTACTGTAAGTACCACTGTAATCCGCTCAAACTGTGGGGTGGGACAAGGCATGGGACTGTAACGGGAAAGGTGACTTCACCTGCAGGCTCCAGTTTGGGATGCTGAAGTGAGTGGGATCATAATCTGCTCGATTTCTCTCTCACTGCGGCAGCTCGGGCACCCCGCCAGCCCGTGCTATGGCTGTCCCAGGTGTAGCACGGAGATGTGCTCAGGCATTTTGGGAGGGGTTGGAGGGCGCAGTGTGAATGGGGCAGAGCCAGGAGGTGGAGCTGCTCCCGGAATTAACCAAGCCACTGAGGCCGAGGGCGGCTCTTGTTTTCGCTTCTCCCCTGCAGTACTTCCACAAGACGGTGGGCCAGCTGCTGCCCCTGGCTTACACCCTGCTGAAGAGGAACCTCTTTGCCGAAATCATCGAGCAGCACCTGGGCAGCCGGCGGGAGGAGGACCTGGATCAGCTGGAGCCCTGAGCCGGGCGCGGGGGCTGCAGCTGGGGGGCGGCCCTGCGTGCCCGGGGCCGGGCTTCCCGGTGTGTCTGTGGGGCTTTTTGTACTCGGTGGCGGTGTTCCCTCGCTCAGTAAAGGTTTTCTAAGGAACGCGCTGCTTCCCGCTGCTGGCTGCACGGCGGGCCCGGGCGGGAGCGGGGCTAAGGAGCTGCGGGGCTGAGGAGCTGCCCGCGGGCGGGGCTGTGGGACCGACATGCCCGCCTGCCTCCGCCCTGCGGGCCCCGGGAGCCAGGCCCGGGCCGGGGCTGTGGGACCGACACGCCTGGCTGCCTGCCTCCGCCCTGAGGGCCCCGGGAGCCAGGCTGGGCCGGGGCTGCCGCTCCAGGGCAGCTCGGGGCGGGCGGGCCGGCCCTGCCCAGCACTGCGCGGGGCACCGCGCCGCTGACTCAGGGCACGGCGGCGCCGCTGGGGCTCGGTCACCACCCCCGCTGTGCCATATGCGAACCGATCCCCACGTCCCTGCTCCAGGGGATGGTTCTGCCCTTCTTCATTTCTCCAGCTGGGTCCTACCCCTCAGGTAAAGCATTCCCTTCTGTGGCAAAGCACTATCCCTCCTGCTGCATTGCTGGAGCTGGTTCAAGTGGGAGGAAACTGATGAGATTAAGGAAATGCTGATATTACAAGAGAAATTAGGAATTCTACTGCAGTTGCTACCTTGCTAATAAGAAGCCATGTCCAGTTTCAAATATTTAAAAATTAAAGCCAAGTGATTTTGTATAAGATGCAAATGAATTGCTTTCAAGGTCTTTAGTCCCCAGTTCTGTGTTCTTGTTATTGGACTTGGAGGTTTATTCTCTGACAATTGACTAAAGTAACAGTCCAGAAGCAATGGAAAATAACATTTGCTCTTATTCAACAGCCCTGCCACCATCCAGTGACTTGACTTCCATTGTAGCAATTCACATAAATACTAATGACAGCAATACTAATTACTACTGATAAAGATTATAGGCCACTAGCACCATGCTAAAATGTAAGTCATTCCTTCTCTTTTAAGCAAAGCATTGTCAGTTATATGTTACTTTATGGTAGAAGGGAGCAGTGGAGGTACAATGTAGGTTAGAGTACTGCAAAAGTGTTGCGAGTTTCAAATGCACAAGGTAATCACATGCCACAGCTACTAGTGTAAACCTGACAATTTACCCCTTTCATTCAGCATGTAATGTCCCAATTACTCAAGCACAGACTTACAGGCACTCATTCATAGGCCTAGAGGGTTTTTTATACATAAAAAACAGGTACTTTCCATCTCATTCTCCTTTTTAAGTACAGGAGGCCTTAATATTAGGGCTCTGGAAATCACACAAGTACTAAAACAGTAGAATCATGGAAAGGTTTGAGTTGGAGTGGACCTTAAAAACTCAACTTTGTAGCTGTTACTTAAATATGAATTTCAATCTGCAAAAATGAGGACCTGAGACTAGACATCCATATTCATGTATTAACCCCTGATGGAGAAGGAAATCTGTTACAGCAGCTGCAACATGACTGACGTGCTGTGTATCAATAAACTGGGACACATTTTCTAGCAGGGCCTGCTGCGCTAGGACCAGGAGTAATGGTTTTAACTAAAAAAAGGGTAGATTCAGACCAGATAGGGGGAAGACATTTTTTATTGTGAGAGTGGTGAAAGATTGAAATGGTTGCCCAGAGGGTGGTACCTATCCCTCCCTCCAAGTGCTCAGTGGATGGGGCTCTGAGCAATGTGTCTCATGGAAGGTGTCCCTGCCCATGACAGGAAGGTTGGACTGAGGTATCTCTAAGGTCCCTTCCACTCCAGGCCATTCTATGATGTGTACATCATCAGCAGATGGTTTTTGGACAATACAAGGATCATCCACTTTTAACTTTAAATATAAAAGATTTTGTTTTCATTCTGTAATGAAAACAAAATCTTAAATGTTTATTTTGGAAAAATACCCCACCTAAGGCAGACTTGTTTGATAGGGTTGATTTGGCTACTGAGTTTTAGCCAAATGCTAGGCAATGCAAATACTGCATCTCCTAAACTCCGTTCTTTTTGACAAATCATCTTAGTAGTTTTGTATGTAAAATTCCTAGCTGTTAATTTTCTCTCAGGGAAAATAAATGCAAAAATCAAGACAAATTTTGTTTGTGAAAACAGTGAGAAAGTATGACAGAACAATAAATGGTCATACAGAAGTTTTTAATGCTTGATTAAATCATCACAGTAATGAGAATTTTTACTGTAATGATATGCAGTTCTACCACACTATTATAAATAAAAACATTAAGATCAATATTAAATACAGCTCTAGGCAACATCACAGATTAACAAAGAATGCATTCTTCATGAACCAGTATCTGAATGATTTAAAAAATAAAAAAATGCTGACACTTTCCTCCTCCCATCCACCACCTTTTTTTTTTTAATTAGTAACTTGAGTAAGGCGCTGCAAGTGTCATGTTAGAAATTTTTTGTTGCACAGCACAGGCACACATACTTCATTAACAGAACCTCTACTGCATGTTTACCAGAAGACATTTTAAATGTCAACAGGGAAAGCTTAGCAGGCTAAGAGTAAACAGAGATGCACAATTTATATGCAACTCTGGGGATCCACACAGAAATGAAACACAACAGGGAGTGTGAACTGTATTTTAATTCAGACAGCAGTCTCTAGAATTAGGTGCAAGTTAATACAGTACACACTGCAGTGTTTTACAGTTACACCAGACAGGGCAGAGATTTCAAACTGATTAAAAGTGATTTTTGTATGTGTAGTGAGTTTGTGTTCTTCCACTATAGAAAAAAAATCAGACAACAGAAATCAGTGTCACAACTTCCAGAGCTGCCTTCTGTAAATGGGCCAAATCCTGCTCTTTGTGAAGCTTCCTCTTCTTCAGGCTTATGTAATGTAACAGAGTAAATTTTTAACAACTGACTTCACATGGAAGAGTATGGGTGGTTGTTGCCATGCTCCGATTTTTACGTAGCCCAATTCCTTGTTTCATTTCCAAACCTGTTTTTAATACAGGACCTGATCACTGTGATTCCCCTGGCACATTTCACTTTCTACTGGTTCTAGTTGCTGCTGGAACTGAGATGATAAAATGTAGATGGCAGTTTTTTACTAAGAAAAATAAGTTCAAATTCAACGGTGCACTAACTTAAGCACAGCCGTTTTTGTGCAGCTCAGCCAAAAGTGCCAGAATTTTGGTTCACTGTGTTATTGTACTTAAGATAAAATCATACTGAATACTTTGTGAATAAAGATGTTTGAGGTAACTGTGATGAATGCCTTAAGAGATATTTAAGATTATTTTAGACTTTTAGTGTTTATATTCTTGCCATTTTTGCAGTCTTGTGAGCAAAATTGTTAAAAGAAAGAAATTTTATCCAACTTCATAGTACAAAACATGATTTTTATCAGCCAATTTAATTTTTTTCCTTCCTAATTTAGGCTTATAGCATATTGCCATTTTTCTTCTGCATGCAGTTCTGATGATGGTCTGATAAAATGAATAGGAAACAAAACAATGTACTGTAAAGAAGTTATGGATCTGTCAGTTAACCTCCGAGTGTGTGTGTGTTGCTGCTGAATTTTAAAGTCCTGCCAAAGTTTCAAGTACTGGATTCAATTCTGCCCTGCTGCTCAGGTGTGACTACATATAATTTACACCTTTATATACTTGGGAGAAGAGAGTCAAGAGGAATCTAATAGTTGCTTTCTCCTATTACTTTTAAAACCCTGCAGGTTTGTTTTTTTTTTAATAAAACCCTATTATTACTGTTCCAGTTATCTGCCAGTAAAGAAAAAAGGAAATCCAAGGTAACGGCAGTGAGAGTTACATTTGAAAATGATCTTGCATGTATGTTGGATCATAAAGAAGCCATTTTCTTGAAACCCTTCATCTAGTTGTAAACATTTGCTAATCCTCCATTACTTGCAGAGGATTATGAATTATTCTATAAAATCACATTAAAAAGGTAATTAGTTATGTGAGATATTAACTGATTCATATTTAATAATTTTTTAAATCCATACAAATATAAATAAAGAATGGTAAAACTTCAAGAAAAATAATATACATTTAGTGCAAATTATGAGTTACATTTCTTCCTACCATGTCAGCAGTGGAACATCTTTTGTGGAGAAGAAAAAATAAAAATGACCATTCTCAAATTTTACAGGGGGGGAAAAGATCTCCAGTGTTGAAGCATGCATTTTTTTACCAGATATATGTATACAGAATTGTTCCAGCTCTTAAACTAGTAGAATAGCAGTATTTTTCCTTATACTGCACAACATTGGTATATATCATAGTGTGTTCAATAATACAAAAATTGCATAAGACCAGGTCACATTATCGATATTTTCTGCAGCAAAACCAGTATTTTTCTTTAAAATACTGGTCTCACCTGGTTTTAGTTTTCTCATATCATGACAGCACACGGGTTGAAAGAAGTCTCATGTGGCTCTTGGAAAGTATTACCTGTTCAACCTGGTTTTGTTGCAGTGCATCTGCACTGCCCCAAGCATTTCGTGATGTACGAACTTACACAATTAATGGCACAAGAAAAACCTCCCTTCTTGTGATCACACCTCAGTAACTCACAGTACATCTCAATATGAGAAACAACTGCTTCAAAAGGGCACACCAATTTTAAAGAGGCTTTGTTACAGCTCAGGAGAGAGAGAAATAAAGCTCTTCTGGAATGTAGAAAGGTGACGAATAATAGTTAATACGTTTCATGAGTTAACACAACAGTTTTCAATGGTAAAAAGGGCAAGACCTTTCAGTCTCCACAAGATGGCTCAATTCAGAATGATCCCTCCAGAAACAGGGATTAATAACACATCTCTTCAATGCTGAAGTACCAGGCTGGGCTGGAGAACGGCACCACTTTGCACGGCTCACCCACTGCACTATCATGGCAGACCTGATGACTCGGGACGCATCCAGTGCAGGACAGCAGCTCTCCCTTCCCACACTCCCATCAGCTCCCCCAGACTGACTCCTGATTGCCAGCAGCACTGTTACGTAAAAACCCAGCTCGTCTCTGATTTTAGAAGTTTCCCCCAGACTAAAGTGTTGTGCTATTCAACAAATGAACCTCCTCTTCCGTTTCCTCTCTCTCCTCAGCTATGGGTTTCAGTTGAACATTATGGAGGCGGGGTCTTGGTTTGCCGTCTGGGCCATATGACGGAGGATATCTTTTTTTGTTATAATGCCAAGGAGGCGCCTGAAAAGGATAAATGGAAGACTGATATTAATCCAAGCAGGAAAATAATGAAGTAGAACAAATCTGTAGCCAAGTCCTTTTTGTTGACAGGAATAGAGCAAAAGTAAACAGCCTGATTTTCTTATTTAAACAGAAACATTTTATTTATCAAAATGTTGAGGAACCTCCAGTTTGATAAAACACAGCAATGCTGAGACACTGTATCAAATGGTCTCTGACAGCTGTAGTCTGTTTTAATGAAATACAAGTCATACAAGTAAAGCCCATTACAATTTTTATTTAACTTTTTGTTTCTACAAAAATCAAATTTTCATTAGCATATGCCAACAAAAAAGTAACAAAGAGGGACAAAGAAAAGAGAGGTATGAAAAAGAAGTGACAGTGATCCCATTTCATAAGGGAGGCATGTTCCAACCTAGCCATCAGAAGTGATGTACTGCTTGATGGCCCCAAATCAAACTCCCCTTCCCTCCTTTTTTAAACCAGAAGGATCCTTCCAGTCTGACACACTGGCTCAGATTGAATGTATTCATAGGAGCACACTGTACTGGCCACGAAACTTTTGTAAAATAAAACAGCAGTTAATTAGTTTTTGGAGTTCATGGCTTTAGAAAAAAATAAAACTGAATAATAAAATTTTCGTTTTCCAATTTAGATACTGTGCTCTTATGACAGGGTATTTTAAAACTATAACTGCTAAACATCAAATAGAGTGAGACTGTCCAAAAGGATAATATCACAAGAGAAGCAAAGAGCAGAATGGATGAGCTGCTGCCCTTGTTATTCTGGTTAGTACATTTCAATTTGTCTTATTAAAGGACGCATGAAATACTTGTGAAATATTAGCATAAAATGAGAACATAATTAGCACATTTTGCACATAAGCAGCTAAACATGGTGGGTATGTTTAGTAGACATGGAACTAGCAACCCATGTCTAAATTAAGACAAAGTGTACCACCTATCTAAGGGGGTTAGTTCACAACATCATGGTTAAAATCATATCTAGATTCTGAAGTCAACAGACTACATAGTAGCAGGCCACTTGGTGGCTGGTATCACTGCACATTTTGTAAAGGATTACACTCACTGCTGTAGGTAACAGGGGCAGAATCACAGACTTTACATAAAATCACAGGACTTGGCTAAAAATATTTTCAAAAATTAATGTTAATAAAGGGGGATTACAGGGAAGATCTAATGATGCAATTAAAACATGCTTATCTCTTCTCAAAAGATGTGATACTTTGCTATTTAACAGCTATTTAAAGCTGTCCAAATCAGAAAAAGAAACTGGCATATATGAAAATCTTAATTTGCATTAGGCAGGGAAAAAGTATTCCTAGCTGCGTGCCTTCCCACCTGGGGAATTCAAGAGATCAACCAGCTGGATCGATGTGATCTCATCAACACAAGTATCAGAAAGTTTACTGTTTACTTTCCTTTAATGTTGTGACTAACAGTATGTTCACATTTACAGCTTCTTTTCTACAAAAGGATTTTGCACATGTTGTTTTATGTTTAATACAAATTTTTGAGCATAAGAAGATTTCATGGTTCAGCCGATACCATAAAAGCCCTGAACAGTTCACAAGTTTCATGCTTCCTGACTTCTAATGTGTCTAATTATGAGATCTGATATATCTAATCACCAAGGGTTCGACGTGCTGCTTTAGTTGCTCGAGATGCTCTAATATGTTCTTCTTTGTGATGATCCCCAAGACAATCCTGCAACAGATTATGTTATGCTAATAACTGTGTGAAATCAAATGAAAAAAAAAATCTAATCATAATGGAACAGGATTAGAGCAAACGGAAAAAGAAAAAAAAATAAAGAAATGGTTGCAGGAAAGCTAATGAGATAATTAAATGAGAATTTATTTGAAAGTCAGTACCCTTTCCCAGATTTTGCTTTTTTTCCTTTTTCTCCCAAAATGCTGAACACAATTGGCTCTACAACCACCCCAGAGCAGTATGTTTCTTGTATCAGGTACACATCAGGATAGCAAACTTTATCCCTTCACCCTAAATTCACATATTTTTGGGTTTTAAAGGTACTGAAACTAAAATCTACTTTGTATTTCCTTCATTTAATAGTTATTTCTCCTCAGACATACAGATAATTATTGACATTTTACACAAGCCACAGTAGATGAACAAAGTAATAATTGTGTAAAGTCATAGCAACTGAGGTTCAAAGCTGCCCTACAGAGCTGGGCTGTCTGGTGGCCTTTGAAAAAGACAAATTGAGACAAATTTCTTGTTCATGACAGGACAAATCAAGAGCAACTCCCTGGAATGGATATTCTGGTACAAATTTGGAGGAGTAAGGCTCAGTCTTCTCTCTGTCATCTGCACCAATTTCTGTACAAGCCAGTCTGGACTGGAACCACTATGTTAATGCAAGTCTTTAAACAGGTATATTCAGTTTGCAGGAAATCTGCCATCCAAAATATAAAGTAGTCCTTGATATCCACAAGGGTACATGCCATGGCTAAACACCACCAGTACAAGTATTTATGATTTGCTCTTCTTGTAATGGACAGCGTGCTTGTGGAATGTCACAAATTTGTAAAGTGAAGTAGTATAAAATAAATATTAGAGCCATTCCTGCTACTTTACCATAAATATTTTAAAATTTATAGTAGAACTTGACATAGTTTTGCACAATCAAGCTTTCTCTAGAGAAGATTTTAGCATCAATGTTAATGCTTGAGCACTCAACCACAACAGAAACTATGAAAAAAATCATAATTATTTTTCAGTGAAGTTCTACTGATTCCTATTTCCCTCCCCAAACAAGAATAATTGCATGCCCAGACTAACTTCTAAGTGTCAGATCATTATGTCCTTTAGAAAGGCTTCTGGAAACACTACTTGCCATTCCATACAGAGATGCACTGAAGAAAAAAAAACCCAACAACAACAAAAAAACAAACAAACAAACAAAAAAAAGAAAAAAAAAACCCAAACAGGAGTACATAAATTTGTTTTAAAATACATCTGAAAAAAAACCCCATCTTGGAAACCAACGAAATATTTAAATATTCGCCAGATACAGCAGCAATCCTTTTGCCCACAGAAAAACTAAGAAAGTCCCAGTCATTCAGATTTCTTGTCCCAAGGACACTGATCAATCCTAAACATGTGAATGAGCAGACAACATTTCACTCCCCAGGTGCCTTAAAAGACATGCTAAAGGGAAAGCAAGATACTATGGTAGGAGCTTCAATGTTGCATGTCAGGTGTTTAATGCAAGAGATACAGAAAAGCAGAATGTTAAAGGAACAGCTGCACAAAAGATCATGTAAAAAAAACAAGGAGCAGTTTAGGTAAGAGGCAATTACAAGGAACATTTAGTTTTCATGCTGGGGGCTGATTTATTCAGTAGATAATCAATCACAGGACAACTCCCAACAGTCTCATTTACAAACATTCTAAATCTTATAAACTACTTTCCTGAAATATTTTGAATTGTAGAAACAGAAGTTGCAGATTGAAGTTCCAGAACTAGCAGCAGTTTAGTTGTTAGTATTCCAAAAAACAAAAGCTTGCTGGTAATCGCCATCACTAGACTCCAGAAGAAGAGATACTGACTAGATAATTTTCTCCTTTACTCTTTATGAACCCAGTATTTGTAGATGTTCAGTAACTGCTGATACATTGCATGTTGCCAGAACCAAGACAATAACCAGGAAATACAGGCCTTAGACTCTGCAGAGCTCAAGACTAAATTTCTGCAAGACAAGTTGTGTCTCCTCCACAAGCAAGTTGCACAGACCAAGCTTGCTGAATGGCAGTAAATTTTTAACAGAACATCATAAAATGACTGAAATCATCTGCATGCTTACTTGGAATACAAGGAAGGCATAAGAATTTCAGAGAGGTGCTACAGCACAGCACATTCTTAATGAACAGCTAGGGTCCTCAGTTGCAATACCAAACCTACGGGTTCAAATACCATGATCCTGGTGTATATCCTGGTTCAAATACTCTGATCCTGGAAGTGAAAATTACTGTATCTAAAAAAATGCACAGCATTGCTGCCACTTTACTCACCCATTGTGTGTTACAAGGCACTGCCTCAGACCCAGCTTCCGGAAAATATCCACCACTATTTCCATTGGTGTGTGGTCTGTCACGGTGAAAGGGCTCATATCAAGGATGCTTCTGAGCTTCAAAGGTCGAGGGCTTTCTGCTGGAAGCGATGGGGTATGCTGGGCAAAACACACCCTGGAACTGCCAACAATCCCCTCCTGCTTCTTTCTAGCACTTTCTTTAAGAAAGACAGGGAAGGGGGAAAAAACAGCAGAGGAGGAAGAATTTATATTCTTGGAGTAAGATGTTAATGCAGACATACAGCTCAATCAACACTACCAGGCTCTCGCATGTATTTCCACAGCGAATGCTTTATCCTCAGGAAGTGGTTGTGCAAAAATCACAAAAGTAATTTGCCATTCAGCTTTAGTCATTATTCAACTAATTTTCTCACTCTAATAAGTAATTTTATTTACTATAAAGAGGTGTAAAGGCTAAAAAAAACCAAAACTATTCAGCTCCTGAAGAAGCTGCCAGAGAAAAGTCAGTCTCAATTGACAGCCCTCTGAACTTTGTCCTAATACCCAACTTAAACCTCCCTCAGTACACTTCAGGCCATTCCCTCAGGTCTTATCAGTGGGCACCACAGAGCAGAGATCAGTGCCTGCCCCTCCCCTTGCCCTCATGAGGAAGTTGCAGACAGCAATGAGGTCTCCCCTCAGTCTTCTGGCTGGCTCCAGTTCTCCAGGCTGAACAGACCAAGTGGCCTCAGCCGCTTCTCATATGGCTTCCCCTCAAGGCCCTTCACCATCCTTGTGGCTCTCCTTTGGATGACCTCTAATGGCTTCATAAACCTTCTGATAATCTGGCACCAAAATCTGCCCCCAGCACTTGAGGTGAGGCTGTCCCAGAGCAGAGCAGAGCAGGACAATCCCCTCCTTCACCCAGCTGGTGATGCTGTGCCTGATGCACCCCAGGACACACTTGGCCCTCTAGGCTACCAGAGCACAATGACTCTTAAGACAGACACAACCCAAGACTAAGCAACTTTCACTGTATAATCTCAGCAGCTGAAATAAGTCTTACTTGTGAAAGCATTTTCTAAGAAGAATGCTCTGCTATTCCCCCATTTACTCAAGTAAATGCAAACTTTAACCAGTATGGTGTTGGTAATAATTTCCAGGTTTTGTACATTCATATACATCCTACGTAATGTAATACCAGGGTATACACAGTAGTAAAACCACAGGCAAAAATCTGGCCGAAGTAAACAGTGTTATGTTCACAAAACATGTTTTTAAAAAAGTTTCTGGAGACTTCTGTCCGTTTCTCAAGTGTTTTTGTTTAAGAGATATGTGTATATAAAAAAGTCATTTAAGATGCAACTTGCATCACTTATTTCATGCACTAAATGTTACAGTTTTGTAACATTTTCTTACATATCAGTGTGTTTCCTCCTTTGGTTATGATAGTAGCCTCAAAATCTACAGAATTTTTCTTGCCAGTGCACAAAGCATTGTCACAAGTATCGCACAAGCCCTAATATTCACCCAGAAAGAGATGTCCCAAACAGGGATTGTATGCTCATGTGCCCAGGGGACAAATTTTCCACTACACAAACAGATTGAAAAACATAAACCTAAAATAATTAATATTGCACTTAACTCTTCATAATACAACCTTTGTTGTTATAACAAAAGTAAAAACCACACTGTTAGATAGAAATAGGATATGCATTTAAAAATTACTTGGACAGTAATTCTCACCAAATACTGATGGTCAAAAATGAGAATTACTTAATTTTGAAGAATGCTACTATTGCATTACTCAAGGAAATGGGATACTATCAAAAGCCTCAAAAAACTAAAAAAAAAACAGATAATGTTTTGACCTATATGAATATGAGAACTTTTGTTTTTACAAGAGACAAAGAGATGAGGATTATCTCCATTTCAGAGCCTGCTACTGAAGATATATTATCATATAGTTAAATCAACCTGAAGTCTAGAAACATACAGAGTAAATTCTATTTTAAATATAAAATAATATAAAACAATTTAAATTGATGTATATAATAATGCAATATGGAAAGTTCATTACCTATTGCAATAGTTAAATCTCTTCTTAGAGCAAACCCCACAAGTCTCTGCGATTCCTTTGACATAATAACAGGAAAACCATTGTAGCTGGTTTCGTTGATCAAGGTTTCTATGTCTTCAACAGTCATATTGTCCTGGGTCAGAACTGCTAAAGGGGGGTCACTCCTCCGAGGCCTCATCACATCAGCAGCCAGTGTTGTGTGAGTGAATTCTTCCTTTGCATCCAAGAAAGGATACCCATTCAGTCGGATGTGTGCTTCATAGATGCCTTCCCTACCAAAGGCATCTCCTACCCACTTACTGGTCATCACTGCAGCCATTAGGGGCACAATATATTCCAGCCCTCCTGTTAGCTCAAAGACAATAACTACCAGGGACACAGTCATCCTTGTCACACCACCTGCAAGGAAAATGATAGCCAGTAACATCTGAGTGTCAGATAACAATGATTTTAGAACTTTGTGCCTTCCTGTTGAGACCTACAAACACAGCTTTGACATGAAAGGTCATCTGACAAACATCCTTCTGTGTAATGCCAACAGCAGCCGAGAGAGAAAAGTTAACACAAAACTTGTGGAAGTGAAAAAGAGAGTTTTAGGGAAAATTCACAGAAAGGGAGGTAATAAAGAGAACTGGTAAATATGTACAGTAAGATAAGAATAAAACTGTGTATATCTCCATACCACATCAGGGTTAAAAGTACCGTGATATGCAAGGAAATCCAGTAACGTAAGAATTTGAAAAAAGAATGGAACTAATACAGAAATGTTATAGGTAGCAAATCAACAGCTATGTTGCCAAAGGATTAGGAATTTAATGCTTTTGCTTAATCATAAAAGCTAAACAGAATTAAGAGCTGATGAAAAGAAATCTCTTTCTTGGACAACAGAAGACAGGGATCATATTTCTCTTTTGTTACTATTTAAAATAATTTTTTTCTGCTAACGTTTCTGATGTCATATCTTCATTCAATAAAAGATTATGAACTGTCTTTCAATTCAATCAAGAGTGATTCAATTTGCACTACTAAAAACCAGAACAACCTCTCCAAAACCTAAATTTGTATCACTAGTTTGATTGACCAAACATAATTTTCCTTAAAGAAAAGTTCTACTTCTTGCAGAATCTGTCCTAACCGTTTTTAAGTTTAATTTCTAAGGCCATCAAGTTATAAATGAGGACAAGTTTAGGTCCCCAATTTAAGCCTCTTTCCATGAAGTTGATTTTCAACAGTTAAGACTTGATAAAAATATCTTACACACTTCTAAAACTTTTGTTTGGAAAATGAATTTCAAGAACAATTTTTTGCAATTCATGTAGATGTGGCAGCTGATCACAACACTTCCTTCTAATAATTTTAAGTGTACTTGACACTGTAAACACTCTACTTCATACATTTCAAGGAACTGATTTCTCTGACCAATGTAGTGATGATATCTCTTGATACCAAAAAGAGAAAGCAAACACTACTAAAATTTTCCTATTTCTCATCAATTTAGATTGCACATTATTTCTCAGATCACAAGGATGTGAGGGTCCTGTGTAGAAATGTGAATGTATTATTCTGGAGCGAAGACCCTATAAAAAGGTGTTGCAAAACTGCACAAGTTTATGTCCCCTTCCATTTTTTAGTAATTATTTTGCTATATGTTATATTTTATTTACCTAAGCATGCAGCAGCACCAACCATGGCATAAAGACCAGGTGTAATACAGTCAGCTCCAACTTCACACCACTCCTTGAAAATGAACCAGTCATGATGGTAGTAAGCCAGCTGCTCCACTGCAATTCCTACAATCCTTCCTGCTATTGCTCCAATTGCCATACTAGGTATGAACAGCCCAGATGGAACCTGCAACAAAAACAGAACTGTTGTCGTGCTGCTGGGAACATACCTAGCACATCACTTAACAAGTGATATTTTGTATTTTTTTTCTGAAAGAGATGCAAACACTCAAACTGTCAGGTTAAAACCATGTTAAGTGACCTTGGACGGTTAGTAGACAGAATTCTATTGATATCTCTGATTGATCCGATCAGCAGAAACCATTTTATGAGCATGTTTGTTTATATCTTACTGTGTTTAAGAGAAAATCTACCACCAATACAGGACCAAGAACTAGACTCAGTGCCAACAGCACAACTCTCTACCATGTGCACATCCAGTGTGAGCTCTGCTCATCATACATCCTGTCTCCCTTATTCCTTCATGTTCCTTGGAGTCAACATTCACTTACTATAAACAGGACTGCCTTCCTAAACTGCTTCCTGACACTGCTATAAATTAACTAAACAGGTGAGTTTTAAAAGAGGCTTTGTACTATTATTGCTGTTTCCTGTAGAAATGAGTGTATATAGAACGCTGAACACACCAAGAGAAAAAGGCAAGATAATCCCCACCACAAAAACCAGGTAATACAACAGGTTAAAGAAGAAAGAAGCTCCTACTGTCAGTTTAGTGACTTAAAATGTTTTTCTGCTACTAACTAAAGCCTTGTCACACAACCATGGCTTAGTAAAATATTAGTGCAAACCTCCTTTTATCAGCAGTTTCATATAAAGAAACTGTTGTGCATCTTTTCTTCTCCTTACAAAGCCAATCTTTCCAAAAAACATACTGGTACCTAAATGTCTCATTAAACTGTAAAAGCCTGCTGCTTCTCCTCACAGCAGTTGTTAACATCAAGATATTTTATACTGTGACTGAGGTATAGATGTGACTATAAAAAAGGAGCAGAATTTTTGTCTAAATGCATCTCATCCCATCTTGTTGAAATAACTTAATTAAATATTGCATTCCTGCTGTAACAGGACACATAATGTAATTTTTCTTGTACTGTACAGGCTCCCTTCATTTTTTTCTTTTGCAAGTATATCATAATCAAATGTGTCTTAATTCCAAACTATAGATTTTGGCGTGATATTCAATAGCTGGTGCAGAAATGTATTTCAGAATTGTTCTTGTTGTTAGTATTATTATATTTTGTCTGTATTTATGGTTGCAAAGATTTCTAACAACAAACAAAGGAAAAGCAAACATAGCTTATAATTATTATTACTTTATATTTTGTTTATATTTGTGGTTGCAAAGATGATTTCTAACCAAGAAACCAAGGGAAAACAAACTTTGTGTTAGACAGTCAGCAGCATGGGTTTTGAGAAAAAGTTTCATAATCCTTAATTCCTATACTGAATTACCTAATATTTCAGTGTTTGCAGAGGTAACAGTCAATCCTATCACTTTAGTCTAGTATTCAAATTGTGCATTTATACCACTACTGTTATTACCCTTAATTAATTATGCATCTAAGCCCCTTCCTAGCTGCTAAAATAAATTTTTTTTTTTCTGAGTGAAATTCTTCCTGGGTGAACAGTACTAAAGTACCCTGAAACAATCCCGTATTTCCAATATAAAAGTAACTAAATAAACTACAGAAACTGCCTCAGATCCTACTGTGCTAGCAGTATGCAATAGAAATTCAGTCTCCATGTGGAAAATGCATCCAAATTATTTCTGGTCCTTTGGTAATATAACTTTTTATGCACTAGCTCCTTCTCTTCTTTCCATCATATGTGGATAATGGTTACTAGTCTAACTGTAATTATGATTTTACAGGTTCATTTGTTTGCATAATCACAAATCAAAAAGGGGAGAGAGAGAAATCTTCCCAGAGAAGTAGCAAGGGAAAACAGCTAAGTTTTTCTTCTTCTCAGGGGCTTGCTTTTGAGCAAGCCCAAATTACACTCCAGAGGAAAAGATTTGTTCTGTTTCACATGTGTCATCTTTGGAAGAAACAAGGATTAGGATATGGCTACAACTTTCCACTTCTTTGGTAGCGCAGGTATGTACCAGTCATGTTCTGAGGAAAACTGTAACTGCTTCCCACCTGCTGATCAGCATTTAGACACAGTAATGAGTCTATTGATAATAAGCAGTACAGTATAGGTGCAAAAGCATGAAAGAAAAAACAAAACAAAACAAAAAACGCCAAACCCCTGCCACATCAGCCTCCTGGTAATGCACGTCCTCAGCAGTACTAGCAGCAGGAATCACTTTGCCCCACTGGCAGCAGCTGGGTAGCTTTGCTCACCTCACAGGAAAGCAGTTCCTATGGGGAAGATGTGTGTTTGCAGATGGCTACAGCTCCAGGAATAGACCTGGACAGTCCAGAGGATCCTTTATAATTATTTAAATGACAGTGTAATATTATTTCTTTGATTTTTTTTTCTTCTATTTTGAATTTGCTTATTTTATAGAGATAAAGCCTAAAGCAAATAAATTTCATTAAAGTAACATCCTCTTCTCCAGATCCTGGCTGATATTCTAACTAACCACATGCTTTAAAGCTTCCAAGAAATTAATGTAGCACAGTTCCATCAATGACAGCAACATAAATCCTTGCCTATTGGCAAAGTAATAAATATATTCTCACAACTTCACAAAAATATTTCCACGTGCTGAAGTTCTGAGAAAATCAACCAAACTCAAATGAAGTATAAGCTCTCCCGTTCTGTAAAGCAGTGAATTCCATCTAGTATGCAGTATGACCTTGTGGTGACAACCCCATGCAAAAGAGTCAGATGCACATAAACATGTGAATGGCAAAGTAATGTCCCAGACATAAATGAAACCCAGTAAGTGAATACAAAACTAAACAACAGACTGAAGTAGTCACATCACACAACACTGCCTGAATTATGGACCTAAGGAAGACTAGCTTTTGAAATACATACTCTAAGATTCCTGTCACCCACCAACCAACACATAGAACATAACTTCAAATAACAACCTGCAACATCTTCTAAAATATTGAAATATGTGAAACACAACATGATGTTATTGTTCTGTCAGTTACAGAATAGTTGAGGTTGAAGATGAATGCCCCAGACTGTCTGCCCCTGCTCAAGCAGGGTCACCCTTAGCAGGTTGCTCAGGCTTGCAACCATTCAAGATCTGAGTACATTCAAGGATGCTCTCTGCACAGCATATTCCAATGATCAAACACCCTTACAGAAAGCAAGTGTTTTCTTGTGCATGCTGTTACATGGAAGAGCAACTTACACTGAAAAGTTAAGGCAAATTGAAACACAAATCCTGCGTAGTGAACATTCTACAGGAAGTTTCCATTAAGACACATTTGATTATGATATACTTGCAAAAGAAAAAAATGAAGGGAGCCTGACAAGACAGAAAATTATGAAGGTGTGACAGTTATACATCATAACTCAGAAAACAGCCACAGACTGGGGAGAAGTTGAAGCCACCTCCAAAACAGATCTATGAAACAACTGGGAAAACCAAAAATTATGCTGCTTGTAATGGAGATGAAATTTCCATTACAGCCACATGAACAAAGCCCACTTTCTCATCACAGGATGCAATACTGGAAAATACAGCAGAAGAAATCATCATTGTCTCCTTTTAACATCTGTAGTAATTAGATTTATGTGAACAATGAGGAGAGTGGATTACCACCAATTAGTAGTGTAAAGGGTACAGTCTGTTCTTCTTCCAAGTAACAGGAAGACTACAGAATCTGAGTGATTATGCTCGAACTTTGCTCTTGGAAATTCTGGAATCATCCCTTATTGCTGAATCAAGCCCATACAAACAGCCATCCATCCATACAGTTACTGCTCCCTAATGCATTTAGGACATTTCTATTCAGCTGAACAAAGGGCTATTCTGAATTTAATAAAAGTTATTACTGTTTGCTACAGGACTTGCGTGTTAATCAAAAGTAAAAAGACCTTTTTTTAAAAGAAATAATATGAAAAAAAAATAAACAAAGCTTCAAGCTTCGAGAGATGGGAAATGAGAAAAGGCAATAGTTAAATGATGACAGCAGATAAGAGAGCTACTGCATTCACACTTACCTTGATACCAAAAGTGAAGACTGTCATGATAATTTTAAATATGAGTGCTAAACACAACTGCCATATAGCTGAATAGACTCCAGTGCCTGCTGGGCGATCAGGAATATCGTCTACAATTTTGCTTGCGTTCATATCATTTCTGTAGTCACAGAGTGAGGAGGATTCCAGTGGCCCACAGTCTGTGAAGAGCTCCTTAATAAGCTCACTGGTGTTTAGCCTTGTATATGGATTAGGAAATGCAATCACAGCTGTTATTGCTGCAACAATAATAACCTCCAGGACAGGATACTTCCCAAATTTTGTAGATTTGCGTCGACGACACCATGCAATATTTGCTCGGATGAAAAATGCTCCCCAGAGCCCACCAAATACTCCCAGAAGAATAAAAGGAAGCAGTTCAAAAAGGTACCAAGGAGTGTGATATTCCACATAAAAAAGGACTAGGCGGCTATTACCGAAAGGATTGATGGACCTTAGAACAAATGCAGCTACTAAAGCAGCAAAAAAACGATCTCCATAAAGTTTTCAGTGGGAAATAGTAACTGACCTGCAAAAGACAATACATGAGAATTATTAATGATTCAATTAAAGACCTGGAAAGACAGGTTTATGCATGTGCTACAATACTGCTGCTCACATGGTATAAGCTAAAAAAGCTGCTCTGCTTTGTGTCTCTTACTGGCCTTCATGAGAACCAGTGTGTACTAGCTGTACTCTCAGATTTCCTGCTAATATTTTCATCTCCTTTCAACCTATATTGAAAGGTTTATCACAGATCTGTTATTTTTAGGAATTACGATTAAAACTGACCAAAAAAAATTAAAAGGTCTCAAAACAGAACATGCAATTTCATTTTTAAGCCCTGCATAACCTGATTTGAATTTTAAGACAGTTTTCTTCTGCATTTTCTGGAAACAGAGGAAGTCCTCAAAATACCCTAACAATATAACAAAATTACACATGAAAGAGTATCTCCCATGCTTTTCAATACAGAGATTTTTAGGGCTTTAGTTGTCTTTAAAAATGCCAATGATAGAAATAACATTCTTATGTATTTTGAAAATTACAATTAAAACTAATTTAGCATAAAACATTTTTCAGAGAAGAGAATTTGCTTGCTTTGGAGGTAAGTATTATAGTATATTTGCCCTTTTAATAATTACACTATTTTTGTTAATTATCATATAATTCTGTTTAGTGTCTGAAGCTTTAAGTAATGTTTAAAAACTTGCTTTACAAAACTGTCCAGTAAGTCTTGAAATCCTTTTTCAAAAATTAAGAGCCCTATTCCTTTGTTTTCCAGAACAAACTCCTAGACTGAAAAGCTGCAGTGTCTATCTGTATGTAAACTGTAGTTATTAACAGACTCAGCCTTTTTCCAGAATCAAATAACTGAAAATAAAGTAAAGCTGACATTCATTAAAAAAAAAAGTATCTTTAGGAGTTTGCTGGTAACAGGACTCTTGGCTTTGAAATATGGGTCAAAAAATAATTTCCTTTTTAGGAGAGAGTCCATAGCTTAAAGGAGTCTGAAATTACTTAAACTAAGAGAGATTTTTTAAAACATTTATTCTTCAGTGCTGTCTCTTGACATACCTCCTCCAGACTGAAAAGGACTCCACCAATTGGGGCACCAAAGGCTACAGAAACTCCTGCTGCTGAGGCAGCTGACAACACCTGGAAAACAATAAAGGTGAAGGGTTTGTAACAATCTGTGTTGTAAACACGAACAACAAAATCTCACTATAGCTATTAAGTCAAGTTTACTGATGACAGAGCAGAGCAGATGCATGGCAGAGCAGATCTTCACTCTGCAGCCCTGGCAAGCTCCTGGCAAGAGGCATGGCCTGTGAGAAGGAGCCCAAGCAGGAGCAGGTTTCTTGCAAGCACTGCAGCCTGTGGGTGATCCAGGCTGGGCAGTCCTGAATGGCTGTACCCTGTGCAAAGGACCCATGATGAAGATATTTGTGAAGGATTGTCTCCCATGGGTGGGGGCCCACATTGGAGCAGAAAAAGAGTATCAAGAGGAAGGAGCAGCAGAGACACAGTATCCCCTTGTGCCACTTTGGGATAGAAGGGTTAGGAGTGAAGCTGAGCCTTTCAAGAAGGGGACAGTGGGAGCAAGACACATTTAGTTTTGTTTTCATTTCTTGCTAGTCTGCTATTGGCAGTCAAGTAACTTTCCTCAAGTCTGGTCTGTTTGGCCTGTAATGGTAACTGGTGAGGAATCTCCCAGTCCTTATCTTGACCTCTGAGCTTTTCATCTTACTCCCTTACGCTGTCCTGCTGACAAAGAGAGATGAGAGAACTGCTTGGCCGGCACCAAGTCTAACCCACCACACTCTCGTTAACCACCAGCAAACTGAAACAGGGCAGAAAACACTGCTGTCACCAGGAACACTTTGTTCATGGGTTCCGAGTCCTCTGCTGTCCTCACCATTGAAGACACCCGTCAATTACCAAAGTTTAGAGACAGGCACAGAAAGAATTTAAATAAAACCAAATGGTCTCTGAAGGGGGGACCATTCTGGAGTGGAGACCAAACTGACTCTGCCATAGAAATTATTTACCTGTCAGAATGCAGGGGATAATACATTGTTTTTAACATAATAAATAACAATTGATAATCACTAAACATTGTCCAAGAGAACAAAAATTATCTTTTAAACAAATCAGTGTAAATGCACCAATATTCCATACATTTTAGAAATGCTTTTTCAAGAACTTACCTCTCTTTTTTTAGCTTCATTTGTACTGTATTTTGGAAAGAGGTAGGAAAAAATATTCCCACAGCAGCAGGCAACATGTACCAAAGGACCCTCTTTTCCTAAACTTAAACCTGATGCAACAGCCAAGACTAAAGTAATTGTTTTTATCATCAAAGTCCACTTCCCCAAGTAACCTCTGATGATGAAGCCGCTCAAAATAGTTTTTATCTGGAAGAAATAAAAAACTGTATCTGTTACTGCATTCTTCAATTTTCAGAAAATAATTCATCCTTTAATTTTAGCTGCAGAACTTCAAAGCCAGCCGTTTCAAATGACTAGCTATGTCACACTTTAAAACATGTATCATTCAGATTGCCACACTAGGTCTATCTGCTTGCCAGAAGTTTTTCATTTGCAACTTACTCTAAAATACTGGGTAATAACATACAACTACAGTATCAATAACATTGAGTAGAAAATTGATCTGCAGCAGCTTCTAAGACTGGATTAATCAGTTTATGATGTAAATTATGCATAAAGGCAGAAAATTTCTAAAGGAAAAATAAATCTGCAAAAACCACACTCAAGATCAATCTACTGTAGCAATATCTGAACTTGCACCAATATCACCCATTTTCTCTTCGTGTTTTACCATCACTACGTAAAAATCAACAGCAGATTTCTTCACATAAAGATGGAAAAAGATCAGCCTATGTCCACCAGAAAAATCTGTCACTTGCCAAAGGTATTACTGTGCTTAAAAATGCTATATTATAAGCCTGGAAAATATGCCCATGCAGAGTAAATAACACACAGCTACCATATCACAACATGTCCATAAAGAGGATGTACACTAAACACTGGGCAGCTAGTGTGTCTAGAAAGTAAAGGCAGCTAGATTTGAAAACCAGTTTAAGATGAAATTTCTTCTGGAACAATAGCACTGAACTACTCCAGCCTTAAACAGAGGTGGATAAAAAAAATATTTACAGAAAAACTGAAGAAGTGAGACTGACCAGATTGATTTGACTTTGGATTTTTCTCTCCCATTCTGTGGATAGTAGCAGACAGCAACTGTAACCAGTGAGTTTTTGAGGATACTACACATTTCACATTGTGACTGCTCATTGGTTTGTACTAGCTAAGGCAGCTAAAGGCCTTGCAACAAAAGATTGATTGCTCTATCAAACAACCAAAATTGCATCAATTAATCACTACTCTCTTATCATCATAGGGAGGGTGTGGATTAGGAGAGGTTTGGAAATCATTCCTCAGAAGTATACTAATCCAAATGCTTCCTTAAAAAGTGGTCCCAACAGAAGCAAAATCTACTAACCCAGGAGATTCTTTTAAATTTGGGGTATTTTCTCAGAAAAAATTAGCAAAATTACATGTTTTCAGTTTGAATACTTGTATTAATATATTTCTTCAAAGACACAGGGTGCTTCCTCTTGCCTTTCCCTGACCCACTAAGGCAGCAGTAATCTACACATTAATATGAAACACCTATAATACATATATATTAGTTAGACCTCACCTCAGGTATCCCTGAGCCACAGGCATAGGGAGCAAATACCTTCACCAGAGAAACTGCTAAGAAGGCAAAGCTCAAAGCCCAGAAAATGTACATGATGTAGTTCATTATGTATGAACCTGGACCCTAAAAGCAAAAACAAAAAGTTGGAAAATAGGTTTGACATAAGAGCAAAATCACTACTTAAAATAATCCAGAAGTACTCTTGCTGCAAGTACATTTATACACACATTTTGAGGTATAATAATTATTGCTGAGAGAGTGTTTGATTTGAAAAGCATAAAGCCATGACACCTGCACATCAGCACAGACTAGGTATAAAAGGTAGAAACTGTTCTAACACTTCATTTTAAAAAGAAAAAATAAACATTGAACAGGTATATTTTTAATGGCTAATAGCTGCTAAAATCTAGTGAATATTGAGTAAATCTTCCTTATTTTAAAAAATTTGGTAGAAAAAATAAAACAAATCTATTTGTTATCAGAGAACACCATAAATGGATTTCATTTACATACAGCTATAATCAAGAATAGAAATTCTCATTATATTAACAGTTCTACATTCTCACAACTTCCTTACATTTGCAATACTCCAAGTCCCCTTGCAGTACCTGAAATACATATTTATTACACTATAATCTAGTGATCAATTCAAATGCTGAAAAATGGCACAGACAGTACAACCCAAATTCATGTTTAGAATAGTAACCTTAAGACCAATATTTTTTTTCCCTATTCAGCCAAGCTGCTAGACAAGACCATCAAAGAATACTCACTTCTGCTTGTCCAATTATTAGCTCTGCCCATGTTTTCCACTGAGGACATTTATCTCTCTCTTCAAATGTGGTCTCATTTGAACCCCAACAACACTGCTCATGGTTAAACCACAAAGCACTAAGGCAAATGCCTTCCTTCAAGTCAGTCATCCAGTCAGCAGCTATGTCAATTAATCCTGCCAATGCCCCTGTTGTAGAAACAGTTTTGTATTAATGTTCTGGTAAACAGAAATAACACACACAGCTAAAATGAAGGAATGTGCTCATATTAACTGAAGTATTAGGTATTAACTTAATTAAATGGACATTTAATATACTACTGATTTCCAGGATTATATCCTGGTTTTGGTATGGTAAGATTAATATTTGCTGAAGAATTAAGTACTTTATATATTTCCCAAGTTAAATAAGATTTTTTTTCTTTTTTTTTCCCTGTAACACAGTGCTCCAACAGTCCACCGAAACCAAGGAGTTAAGAGTAAAAAGAGAACTGTTACTTTTTGTGATGGAGCAGTTTATATGGCATCAAGCCTGCTGGAGAGAGATGGGATTCACCTGTCTAAAAGGTGGAAGAGGATTCTAGCCCATGTGTTGTCAAGTCAAAAGTAGTACTTCAGTAGAACAGAATTTGAACCAAATTATTAAAACACATAAACATAAGATGTCCTTGTGACTGAACTCAAGGTTGAACCATTAAAGATCCACTAGATGTACAAGAGAAGGCATGTGAGACTGAAAAACCTACCAGTGTTCAAGACCAGAATTTGCTCATTTTGTTACTCAGAAACAGAATAAAGGAATTTTAATAAACAGCAGCTTAAGGGGTTGAAAACACTACACTGCATGTTCCCACTGAAATTATCATAAACAATTTTCAGTGATTATACACTCCTGGTTTGTGCATCCAGAAGTATATAAACATGCTACAAATTTTGCATATATATTAATTTATATGTGATTTGTGAAAGTGATTATGTATATATCTAAGCAGTAATTACACTGTTACCATGCTTTTTAATAAGCATAGCCTTACTCCACAACTAACTTTCCTAACATTTAATCCAATATGTCTAAATGTCTATTTGAAGTACTTATTTTGAAAAACTGGGCACAAAGTTTGTGAGCTTTTCCTTACTGCAGGTTTTAGTCACTTCAAACTATACTAACAGAAAAAGCAGCAGCACTGCCTGACCGCTGGGCCACAAACTATTGGATGGTTTTAGCTGTAAAATCCATTCTAAAATACGTTAAGAAGGAAAGAGAGAATTGAAGTATAAGTCAAACTCTACCTGTTATATAATTTACATACCTAATTTAATTTATATACCTGTTATATAACTCTACCTGTTATAATATTTTCTGTGGAAGAACCTCCGTAAAGGTACAACATAAACATATAGCTAAAATTCACTAGTCCATAAACACATGCTTTACAAGGAAGTGTGCCTGCCAAAACTACACATATACCAGAGCTACTTTTACAATCAACAGTTCCACAAGAAATCCTACAGGTAAAAACCAAAATTTTACAGAAAGGGAAAACATAAATCTCAATCACAGGATTAAAGAACATTGATAGTATAGTAGGCGGAAGTTCAAAAACACTTGAGAAATTCTCTCTAAATTCAGTGAGGATTTTGGTTCCCATCTAATCAGTAAACCCTCACCTCAAAATGGGTTGATTGTAAATTGAGATATTCAACTTTTTTCTTCCGTTATGGAACTGTTGTAGTAGACCCAGCTCTTAGCTGGGCTGGTGGAGAACAAAGGAAAAACACAACAACTATACTTGCTGACAACTAAGAATCCTTTGTGTTTTCACTTACCTGATGCCAAACCAGTTAATGTGACTACCAACCATCCTGACCATGCATCGTACAAACTTTTTGTCATCTCCCATGCTGATTCTTTCTTCTTGCTGTTAATCTGCAAAGAGAAATCAGTATGTAGAGTTGTATGTATTTCAGTAATATGAATAATGAAACAAAAGGAAGTATGGCATACAAATCGCATGATGCAAGCAAATAAACCCTCTCTTGAAACCACAAGTGTTCTGCTTGTATTTAGTGCTTCACATAAGTAAATTCAGCTTCATTATTCAGACATCAAGCAACTGACAGAGAAACATATATTTGCTTAGTTTAAAGAACTAAAATCCAGGAAATACATTATTAGGATAACTAAATACCTTCTGTGGCATACACCTAAACTGTGAATTGTAATATTATTTCCCTCCTATACATTAAATATTTTTGAACTTCAATTAAACTGTTAGCATACTAATAATAAGCTATTTCATATGATTCAAATTCCAAAACTTCTACTTCAAATATAAACATCTTTATGTTTAGACTAAAAAACACATAGAAGTAAAATAAAATAAAAAACTGGATAATTACCCTAAAGTACTTCTAGACAACTATTATTGTGCTATTCTTATTTACTCTGCACACTTAGCTGCAGTGGCAGAGAGACTTGTGTCAGTACAAAAACAATATACATCACACTTGACTTTTCTGTACAAGCACCACCAAAACCACTGTTGTACTATTACAAATACATCTACACTGGAAAAGAATCTTAAATATACTAGCATGGAAAAAATGCAGAACTTTAAAAAAGGTATTTGGGCGACAGGGACCTATTCCCACCCTATTAAATTACTGCTTCTTTTTGAAGTTACAAGAATGCTGCAAGACTGCAGGTATCCAACTAAGCAGCGCTTTTTAAACAGTATTCAAGTAGTTCTAGCTGATGTAACTATGTACATATTTAAAAGACAAGCATATATTTGTATGTGTTACTAAATCAGACCTTAACTCCAACATCCAACCAAAAAAGTTCTATTATTTATCTCAAGTACCCGTCTATGCCTTTCTCTGTCTTTGCACTTCTCTCGAACCCAGTCAATGGTATGGAAGTCATCGTATGTTCCTACTCCAGGAATTGGCTCATCCAGAAGGTCCAGTAAATGTGTTGAACTGTTGATATTTCCTCCATTTGTCATTGTATAATGAGTTCCTGCAGCAGAGAAACACAAGAATCAATTCTGTGATAAATGAATTATTCAAACTATGTTCATGGCACAGAAATTTATGAACAAGTAATTAAGACACTTTCCATACTATGCGTATTGTATTGTCATTTAGGTCCCTCAATGCTGCATGCCACTCCTCTTTACTGTCATTCAGCTGTAAGTTAAATTTGTGTATTAGTGACTTTGTGTTTCCATTGGTTAAACAGCAATGTCCTAGTCAAATTATTGTTCTGTTTTGTGTGCAGAATCCAGAAAAATTTCAGTAGAAGCAAGTGGAAAAAAACCAGCAGCTTTGACACACATTTCACTTGAAGTTTATTTCAGTTTATGAACTACCAGACGAAAATCTGCTTGTACAAAAACAAACCAATGATGATTAGCTAGAACCTTCACACGTAACCAGTAATTCCTAAATATACATTCTATTGATTACCAATCTCTCCTACACATCTAAACCAAACCTAAAATACATTATTAACAGATTGTAAATGCATCTAAAAAGCAACAAGAAACCAAACAAATACTCCTATTTTGTTTTTATGTATTTTTTCAGGTAAATCACAGAGCAGTCCTCCATCATGAAAAATTGGAAACACTGTATAAAGAAAATATCTTCTGCTAATTTGTCATCACTAGCTAGTTTCTTCACAAACAGCTTGCAGAGCAACAGCCCCACGAATATTTACTGCGCTGATCAGAATACAAAGAGCAAGAAGGGGTACTGAGAATTTTTCCATTTTCAGAAGTGATAAAACAAAGTTTTCACTTTTTTAAGCTTTCAAATGTCATAAATTCTGTAATATATTGGCTTTTATTTTTGTTAGTTGTCACTTGTTTGACTAAGAACAAAATAATTTGCCCAACAATACACAGCACACCACAGTCACCTCTATCCATAAAGACATAGGCTCAAGTTGACCAAGATTTCTATCAGTTCAGACAGACACCAGAACTCATTTCAGCATAGACTGTCACTGGGATTTTTAGACAGGTGGGGGATTTTTTAACCTGGGGTGGTTTTTTTGGGTTGTTTTTGTTTGTTTATTTCCAGGCTTCTTTATTTAATTGAGCTTCTTGGTATTGTCATCAGAAATTTCCAACTAACCAAAAACCAAAACTAACAAACAAATAGCTTGTCAAAGGACCTACCTGTAAACTTCCAAATGCTATAAATGCTGAATTTACCAGCCCAAGCCCTCATAATAACTCACAATTACATTTATACATAAGTAAAATGTGCCTTTTCCCTTTACCAATATGAATACTAAGAACTAGAAGAAGCAGTGTGACACCTGGCATTACACTATGACCAAAGTGGTGTCTCAGTCATCTATTGCTTAAGAGGTCATGTTGATGCCTACTATATAACATAGTTTACTCAGACACTTTCTTAGTGGTGAAAGACAAAACAAGAAAATAACACAAAATTCATATTAAGACAAAATGCAATTATAATTTTCAAGATACACAAACAACTATTGTTACAAATGCTATAAAGATTAAAAGAAAAGTACAGAAGACAATGCAAATGTAGCAGACAGTTCCCCAATAACACCAATGCATTCTCTTATGTGAGCCTGGCTGCCATCTTTACCTTAATACCTTTTTCCCCAGTCTATGCCATACTAAATTCCCCCTCATCTATTTCCCATAGCTAAGCCCTGTAAATCTCTTCCCAAAGCTGCTGCTAGTCTCTTTTAAGGCAGACGTAAAGAAGCATTACCTATGCTTCCATTAATAAAAGGCTAACAACAACAATTTAAATCAGGTTTGCTAATAGAGGTGATTGTGAAAACTTTGCTTTAGGATAAGGAATTCAATTCCCTTGTCATTTCCAATTCTCCTAACTAGAAGTCTAAGATATATGTCTGGATAGCTGAAAGGGCAAGGTGATCTTGTGGAAGAGACACTAACAAAATTCACAATGTGATAACTAGTTTAGCTCTCAGAATTAAGACAGTAACAGAATACATTATTAAAATATTATTTTTACATGAAATCAGCTTCCTCTGGCAAAGCAAGGGGACATAAATTAACCTCGTCCACAGCTTAATTATTAATCTCCTACAAAGCTCCAATGTGATGACACAGTTTCCTGAACCTGAGTGAGTAGGGTTGGGCAAAAGCTTGTCTTTGCTCTGGAGGAGTTGGTTTTCTGCCCTGCTATAAATGAAGCAGTACCAAACTACAAGGAGCATGTAATCCTGTGCCACAGAAGGCAAAGGAAAGTTGAGAGTTATAAATTAATCACCAACAGTAAAAGATTGTTTTATGCATATCACAAGGTGCTAAATTGGAATTCCCACCAGGGGATTATCAGAGATGCCATCATCAGAGATGGCACTATACTAATTGCACCTGACCCATAGCAGAACTTGGAGTAGATTACAAATTATGGTCATTGTCTAGATACACTAAAAATCCCACTGAAACTATGTCACATTCCTACTTTGCCAACACCAAATTTGCTGGCACACCAAATACTGGAATATAAGTGATTACTGTATGATGGGGAAGAGACACAGAAGAAGATAAGAAGCTGAAGAGGAGGTTTTGTTGAATACAGAACTGCCGTGAGCACCTGATGCTACAACTGAATAGCTGTAATCTTGTACCAAGTGAAAAAACAGGCAGCAGTGTGGTAGAAAGGCTTTCTTAAAAGACCATGAAGAGAACAACTCTACAAAATCTGCTGCTCTGTATCTAAGATACAGAACTCTGAAATAACATTCTCCTGCTAGCATTATGATCTATGTAGTATACAACTATTCTAGAGCAGATGTTGGAGAAAGATACTTTTACTAAGACTCAACATTTTTCCAAGCTTTTGCTTCCCTTTCTACCCTTCTTTCTCTAGCATTTCACACAGCAAGATGCTCCTTCCAGCTATGAAGATAATGATTCTCATCAGCATAAATGCACAAATTCTCACTATTTACTTCCAGTTCTAAAGTGTCACTAAATGTATTTTCAATGCAATGTTAAAACCCTTACCACAACACAAATATTTCATCACAACATTCTAACCATCAGGCAGGAAATCATCATTACCTAGATAAATTGTAGCACTTAGCAAACCTTCAGTAGTATTTCCCCTTCCATCCTCTCCCTCTTCCCCAGTCCTGAAGTTTCAAGATGCTTTCACGTGCTATGTGCTTTTTACCACAACAGAAGCAGTTTTGGTCTTAAAAACCACAAAAAGCACTTAGCATACAAGATGTATAGGTATAGCCTCTAGCTACGATAAGAGAACACTTCTAAAGTTCATCTGAAGACACCCAAGCCATTTTGGAGCTGTGAAGAAAGTAAAGTCTTTTTGTACATATGAGTTTGCTTAAGTTTTTATGAGACTGGAAGCTAATGGTAAAAGTGGTGTACAGAACTTTAATTAGTACTGCTATTCCAAACTAACCCATGTTACTAGGGAGAGGGAAACAGTATATTGATGTTCTCAGAGGCTTAGTACAACTCATAAGAATCTTTATAAAGCAAACACAGTCATTCCACACTTTGCAAAAATAAGGCAAAATCACAGAATAATTTAGGTTCAAAGGACCTTAAAGATCATCTAGCTTCTGGGCAAAGACACCTTTCACTAGACAGGTTGCTCAAAGTCCCATTCAACCTGGCCCTGAACACTTTCAGGCATGGGGCATCTACAGCTTATCTGGGCAATCTGTTCTAATGCCTCACCACCATCACAGTAAAGAATTTCTCCCAGAATCTAATCTAAACCTCCTCTCCATTTGAAGCCATTCCCCCTTGTCCTGTCACTATGCAGCCTTATAAATAGTCTTTCTCCATCCTTCTTGTAGGCTCCTTTCAGGTACTGGAAGGCAACAATTACATCATCTCAAAACCTCTTTTCCAGGCTGAACAAACCCAAACCTCTCCGCCTTTCCACATAGGAGAGGTACTCCAGCTCTGTGATCATCTTGGTGTCCCTTTGCTAGACTTGCTCCAACAGGTCAGTGTCATTCCTGTGCTGGGGACCCAGAGCTGGATGCAGCACTGCAGGTCGGGTCTCACCAGAGCAGAGGAGCAGAATCCCTCCCTGGCCCTGCTGCCCACCCTGCTTTGGATGCAGCCCAGGAAATTTTTGGCTTTCCTGGCTGCAAGTGCACATGGCCAGGTCATGTCCAACTTCTCATCCACCAACACCCCATTGCACTTGGTCTTGTTAAACATCATGAAATTTCCCCGGGCTCACTTCTGGAGCTTGTCCAGGTCCCTCTGGATGGTATCCCACCCTTCAGGAGTGTCAACAGTACCTCTCAGCTCTGTGTAATCTACAGATTTGCCAAGCATCACTCAATCCCTTCCCTAGGTCATTAATGAAGATATTAAATAACACCAGTTTCAATATGGACCCCTGAGGGACACCACTTGTCCCTTATCTCCATCAAGACTCTGAGCCATTTATACCCTTACCCTCTGGATGTGACCATCCAAGTAATTTCTTATCCAACTAGTGGCCTGTTCATGAAATCCATCTCTGTCCAGTTTAGAAAGAAGGATGTTGTGGGGACCCATATCAAAGGCTTTACAGAAGCCCAGCTAAACAATACCTGTAACCCTTCCCATTTTCACTGATGGAATCACTCTCTCATAGAAGGCCACTGGGTTAGTCAGGCAGGAACCTTGGTGAAGCTGTGCTGGCTGTCCTGAATCTCAACATGTAACTGCTGTGAGCTGCTGCAATCACAGACTGCAAGCTTATAGACAGTAGGCTTCTAGACAATAAAAGCAACATGCTTCTTCCAAAAAAGGAAACTCTTTTGGGGAGTCAGTCACTCTAAGTCTTAAATGAACTACCTTCTAGAAAGGCAGCTGACTTTTGTTATCCTTCCATGCATGTAATTCCAAGCCTTGAGCACAATCCTTTCTCAGCAATCAGCTCTGGTACAGCTGAAGAACTGTTTCAACTGACATTGTTAAAAAAAAAAAAAGTGCAAGGTTAAAAGAAAAAACTGTAATAAGCATTAAGGCTAGCAGTTAAACACTGTAGTTTGGGACACCTGATGAGAATGAAGGACAAGAAAAACAAAAATGCTACACAAAAGAAACCAGAATAAAAAAAGTGGATTCCAACACCATAAAAAAAGCTTTTATGTCTGAAGAAGTGAAGGATTTTTTTTTTTTTAATTTTAATGAGAACATAAAAAATACAATCCAAAATTGCTTGAGACGATACTGTGTCTTACAAAAAACCAACAGTCCTTACCATATTGCTGTCCTGCATTTCTCTTTGAACATGAAGTTATACTCAATGGCTATTGGGTCCCAACACTGATCCAACTTCCTGCTTTGCCTAGCTAGTTTCTGCTGATGAAACCACTTGGTAAAAAAAATTTAGAGATTTTGCTGTACTCACAGAAGCTGCTTTATATAGCAGGATTCCTCCCTGCCTTTTGTCCCTCATTAAGACAAGGAATATATCTTCTTTCATATGTTATAGATGTGCCTCATACAAGCGGCATTCAATCTTGATTGATGTTGGAACTATGATAAACAGGACAGAAAGCTGATTTATGTAGGTTACACACAGCAGTTTTGAGGCCGTGCACAGTATTTTTAAAAGCTGCCTCACCTCCTGCAGGAGTAATCCTATACTGCTTTGTCTTTCTGCAACTCAGGAGATTTCCTTCAAATTTGAAAGTAACCCTGGAACACATGCAGCTGATGAAAAATGTGCTTTTAAAAGAAAAATACCTGGTAAGTTTATAGCTAATTTATTTCACACAAGAAAGGGGTTTAACAACATACAAGCTGCTCCTGATTCATGCATAACTGTTCAACAATCCTCCCCAACTCTTTCCTTGTAGGCTGTGTTCCTTCTTTTCTCATGAAAATAATGAGAAGAGAAACATCAAGATTTAAGACAAATGCTATATCCTGCACAGTCAAACGATGCACGACAGATTTTTCTGTGTTAATCCACCACGTGATTATCTGAACAATTACCCACTATCACCTAGAGAACAAATCCCCACAGCTACACCCCCGCAAGAGAATAAGGTACAGAACTGAGACATGAACAGGCTTCTCAAGAGGGTGGCTATCAGAGTTAACAAGGGAACATAATCTTATGATAAAGCTTAAGACCCCTTCTATATGCTACACAGCACATGATACCTATCTTCTGAAGGCACATCACAAATTACACCACTGTCTCAAACTGAGCCTATATTACCTTATTCCATTTTAAGAAATGAGACATGTCCCTCTTGGGACATAATTACACAGTAAGACTGAGCTGATCTAATTGACTGTTGGCACACAAAGAGTAGATCTTGCTCCCGCTATTTCTCCCTGCTCTTCTTGGTCACACACTCCCACTGTCACCCTTGGATCAGCTCTGTCACCCTTGATCTGACTGCACAGTAAACCAACCCAACATGCTAATCCAACTAAGCAGACAAACTGATAACAAAAAAAATCTGACATTATAAGGAACTGGAATCAAGTTTCTGTGCTGTTGGAGAAGAAACAGAGGTAGTGCATGGGCAAAAACTGAGAGAATAGATGGGGAGCAACAAGTTCAGCCCCTTCCATAGCAACGAACTGTCAGACTAGTTATCCTGAAATACATAAATGCACCCTTGGGGTCTTGTTAGATTTTAATTATAACTTTCTGCTGGAAACAACTCAAAACTATAAATATTAATGTCCAGACATCATACAGCAACATCTATTTCACAGAGCTCAAAACTCCCTGAGGTTTAGAAACATACCAGAGTTGTGAAAACAACAACAGATAAACAATGTCAATGCTGTATTCAATGGCAATGCAATAACAGGACCTAATTTCTCAAAGGTATTTCTCTACAAGCTCTGTAATTATTAACTCTTATAGGAAGAATAGTTGGTGCTGCTCACCCACCCCTTTTTCTAAACAGTGCACAACTACATAGCATTTGCCTCAGCTGTTCAGCTGCTGTTCTTATGACAGCAGTGCAACCTGTCTCCTTTGGGCTACTCCCAGCAGTGTGAAAGGAAGAAGGAAAAAAATAAATGCACTTCTGGGAGTGAAAATGAAGTCAGTCAGATTACAGTAAAGGTTGGAATAAGCTCCCCCTGACATGACCATCCAAATCTGCTGAGTGTTAAAATCAGCAGGGGCTGTAGCTTTCCAGAGGCCAGGTTCTAATCCAAGGCTTTGCTTCACCCGTGTGTCCTTGGGCACTAGGTGCCAAGGGGAATGGAGGCAGGGAAGCACCCTGTGTGCTACGCACGCTGGAAGGATCACTTACACTTGTAACAAAGAAGATTTGTATACACGAGGCATGTGTGAGTGCCTCAGCTTCCTTCTGTCACCATATTCAGACCTCAAAGTATGAAGCTTTCAATTAAAAAGACAAGAAACAATCATCAGTTTATTTTAATTTGTCTGTAACCACTCAAAAAGAATCATTAAGCACTATTTCCTTTTCCTGGCTAGGAGCAATTTTTACATTTCAGAATCAGAAGCACAGCACACAATGCCAGTGTTATTTGCTACTGTTGATGATTAATGATCTTAAAGTCTTTGCAATCAATTAATACATTCCACTTGCAACTATGAATTTTTAGCATGTCTCTTCAGTTAGCTTTTCTAACTGCATCAAAGGCTTTCAAACAGAAACTGGTCTCTGCATTACAATCAAAATGCATATAAAGTTGACACAACTATATGTACACAAACAAAAAATCAGCTGGAAAAAATCTAATAAATTGGAAATAGGAAGATATGGAACAAGTTTTGAGGAACATGGATAAGTTGTACTATTTACCCAAGTACTGCATGATAATACCCCACATTTCATCTGCCCCCAAATAGATCTGGGTTTAAAAATAATCTTTTAAAAAGTAGGAGTGAAATCAAAGTTCAATACTAGCACCGCTGAGTTAAACCAAGACTTTTGAAGATTTGCGTCCACCACAAATGGACATGGGAGAAAAAAAAAAGCCCAAAACCTTGAGCTTTGATTTTTCACTTTAGGTGAAACAAACATTTCTATTTCTATGATGCAGCACCAAAAAAAAAAAAAAAAGATTTACTGCTATAGATTTCTTTTCTTGTAGTCATAAAGGCAGATAGACTATGTTTATTTAATTATGTCTATGATGAATAGAGACTTCAGATATGCAAGTGAAAAGTTACTGAGATCCTCCCACTACTAAATTTACAACTTATATTTAAAATTAATAATGAGGAAGGAGATGAGAAAAATAGAAGGTATAAAAATATATAGAGTTAGAGAAAGCAAGCATTACAAAAGGGAAGTTATCTATGATCTAACAATGACCAAGGCCATCAATCAGAATTCCAGAAATTTAGATAATTAGTTTTTTAAGTACCGCTGCTGCATTTACATAAGAGCAACTTACTTATATGCTGTTTTAGAGGGCAAAGACAGGATTCAACAAAAACAGTAAGTCTGTTAATATGATTATCCCAATCAGACCACATTCAGGCCCAAGGAGGGCACAATCTTGGTCTGTTTATTAGCTTTCTGATATCTCAAATAAAAATACATCAAAAAATTATTTCCAAAATTGAGAAACATGCTTCACAGAGAACCTTACCAGTAATACAGCACATGCAAACAGATAACCTGTAACTGTATAAATGAACTGCATTTACATCTGATTGTACTTCATGTTAATCACCAAAGTCAAATATGCTAAACTCATAATTGAAAATCCTTATCCTTCTTTTATACAAGGAACCTAAAAACATAGCACAGCAGAAATAGTGTGACATAATCACACTGAGTTTCTCCAAGTTAGGTTTTTTCTTCAAGTACTCTAAGTTAGAGAATGATAATAAACTTGACCACATTTTCTGTTGTGAGCATATGATTAATCTAGAAAAATAATTTTTTAACTCTCACTCTGCAACTAATAAAATTTCAGGGTCAAGCTCTAGCTCTGAGCATGTGTACACAACTTTCATACCCATTTATTTCAAAGGTCACACTGGTATTGACTTTTGACTTATTACTAATTCTTAAACATAAGAGGACCTTAACCAGAAATGCAGCCTAAAATGCCAAAGTATAGGCTTTATCACTTAAGAGCATTTGAACTGGCTCAATATACATCTGACTCAAAGTCTTCCTAGGCTATTATTAAATATTCTCTGCCCCACAGTTTACAGTAACAGGTGAGGCTCCAGGCGGCTGAGAGGTTTCCCCTGTTACTATCAGTATTGTCTAAGCAAGAGAAGTTGCACCTTCATGGCTGGTGACTGGTGCATGATAAATGAAATTGTGACTTATTTTAGCTCACAAAAAAATTAGGTTTACAAAAACTAAGCCATCAGTACATCGGCATGTTCTTTATACGTGTAGTTCTCACATCTCCTGGCTACTGACTCTATCAGAGACTATTAGTGAAACAAAATTTCATTAATTTTGCTTGAGGACTTGCAATTTCTTAAATCTAAGACATGTTTATGTATATGCAGAAAATAACTAGGAGTCAACAAAGCTTGTCCCTACTAAAGATAAAGTCTTGCTTGATCTGGTAGCCTGGCCACTATACACGTGGCCACTATACAAATTTTTAAAGAGGGGTAAAATGAATGCTTATTTAGGAATAATAAAAAGAGGGTCAGGGATAAGAGAATCAGTGTGAGCATGTACGTGAATGGCTGGAAGACAAGCAAGATACTGATCATTCTGAACTTTCAAAAGGGTCAAGGTAGTAAAAATGATGCAAAGATAAATCTGAGGGCAACACAAGTAATTTATTTACATATGTTACAGTATATGGATTGTTATATGAAAAATTCTTACAAAAATGTACGTGCCAGTTACTTGGGATATATGTAATCCTACTTCAGAACTTTTGAACCCTTTCCGAGAAGTAGTGTTTTTAACTCTTATTTAGTAAAGAATAGAACAGAAGTGAATTGTGTTCCTGAATTTTTATTTGTGTGTCAGGGAGGATAAGTATGTCTGGAGCGATGCATTTAGTATCACATAAAAAGAAATCTTAGGACAGCACAAGTCAAAGAAGTTCCTGGTAAGAAGTATTCAATAATATCTGTTTAGCTTTTTTTTTAACAGACAGTAGTGAGTAATCAACATAAAAGAGAAATACAATTAATAAATACGTATTTTTAAATCTTTCCATTTGACGTTTCATAGCGTACTTGCACGGGGGAAAAATCTTCTTAATGCAAGCTAACGGATCTGGCCTTTAACAATAATGTAATATAATACTTTGTATTTCATCTCACTGAACATTAATGAAGGTCGTTAATTAAACCTCAAAGACCCCTGCTGACTTAAACAGTCATTTCATAATTGCTGAGGTACAGCTACTTTGGGTGAGCCACTGCAGTCAATTAGTGCAACAAATGCTTTGATGTTACACAGCAATTCTGCATGACGTGAACATTGCAGGACATATGCGTTGTGAGTATGTGAATAACGGGGAAAATTCACCAGCTTTTAACAATTAAGTCTGCTTTCTTGGAGTATCTTTACCCATGATGTCTGAGCTTGTCATCACAATGCTGTGAAATCTATGTGAGAGGAAAATAAAAATCTTGGTAGTACACAAAGTAATGTGAAGAATTTACTTTAAATTTCTGGTTTTGTCTGCTAGCATTTTGAGCTTTATATTAATAGCTGAATCACAATAACAGATTACTGTGATGTTGTAAACCAGCAGGAAATACAAATTTTGGTTACATCTATTGAAACAAACTGGAGTCATCTTCTTAGGAGACATATTGTCAATAAGCACTTGAAAAATTCAGAATTGCAAAAGATTTTGGTAACACTATTCAGACTTTGGAATTTTTTTTTAATCTAAACTCACTAGAGCAAGCCCAAAAAAGCACAAATAACATTTGTTTTGAAATACAGTATTAGAAAGCACAAGCTCTAATAGAATTCAGTGGAACTGCAAAAATGACAAGTCACAAATGGGAATTGTCTTGCTGGCTCCCAGCAGTGTCACCACAATGGAACTACCTAGCTGAATCCTCCACAGCCTTCATTACAGTATTTGCAAACATTATATTTAACAGCAATACTCCAGTGTGGCACACACCACTTCACACTGCAAATATCTACTTTTTGTATTGTAAAAATCAACTAAAACCTGTTATTTTCCATACAGCTGATCACATTTCAATACCTAACTATAACTGCAGAGTCTGAAAGTGTCATGTTAGGACTGTTTTGCAGTTCTCATATTTAAATCTATCTACAAATCTAAACTCACAGAATGGCTGAGGTTGGAAGGGATCTCTGGAGGTTACCTTGTCCAAATCCCCTACTCAAGCAGGGCCACCTAGAGCTGTTTTCCCAGGACCATGTCCACATGGCTTTTGAAGATCTCTGAGGAAGGAAATTCCACAATCTGGCCGGGTGACCTGTTACAATGCTCAGTAAGAACCTGTTTGCCGATGTTCAGAGGGCACCTCCTGTGCTCGGTCTGTGCCCATGGCCTCTGGTCCTGTCATGGGGCACTGCTGAGAAGTGCCTATCTCCACCTTCTTTGCACCTTCCCTTCAGGTATTTATATTCAGCCTTGATAAGATCCCAAATTCACCTTTTGCAAATCTTTTAAGAAAACACTCACCTCAATTTCTCAGAAGTGGTTCTAAAATCTGACTTAGAGAACTATCTAGCACTTGCTAGACAGTGTAAAATTTGCTTGTCTAAAATGAACTGTATTGGAACTTGTTGATGTTCTTCAGATATGCTGAAAAACATTCAAAGAATCATAAAAAGACAACAAATAACCTTCTATGTAAACTATTAAAAGACAGATAAATTGTGAGATGAAAATAAATGATGATCTAATTTAGTTACAGAAATAAGAGTTTGCATGGACATGCAAACCAATAAACTACATGGAGAGAAAAAAATCATTTTATGTAAATCATCTCTCTATTCTCAGCCTACCTCCTCTCTAATGCTTACGCCAGTAGCTATAAATGTTGATAACTTTCTAATTTTAGATTGCCCAATTGAAACAAAAGTAGGAATTCACTACATTTATTGTTTTAAATACCACGTTGTGACCATCCAATCCAAACAAGAAAACATACTTATATTCTCATAATTTGAAGGCATAACTTTTAGTCCTGCTAGAACTTCTCAGAACAAAATAAAATCTTTACAGAAGGTATTCTGCTTTGAATTTACAGTGAGAAACAAAATGTAAGCTCAAAAGAGGATTTTTTTTTCCCCTGAACGCTAATAACACTTTTCTTTCTAGATCTGCTTCCTTACAAGCAACAGTGTAAAGAACCTCCCCTAAAGTACCAGTTCCTTATGAGTTCATCAATATTTGCTGAGCTGACACATGACCATTGCAGAGCTTTCCCTTGGCATAGCAAAGACGGCAACAACCGGTTAAGTCTTAAAACCAGGTACGGAAACTTCAAAGCCAGACAAACACTGTTCCTATTCATGCTAGTGGAAGGCAGGTAAATATTCTAATTAGTAACTCTAGCTAATTTGGTCGTAGTCAAAGACAAGCACAGTTTTTGGAGGTCTTCTTTTTCTGCACGAGATGGCTTTATTGATTAAAAAAATACACAAAAAACCCGCGAGGGAGCGAAAGGCAAGCCTGCCACATATCGAAGATGGAGTCACAGGGCGATGAGATGCGAAGCAGGACTGATCTGCCCGCAGAGAACACAATCCCTGACAACACAGGAACCAGCCAGAACTGAATTCTCCTCCCACAAAAGGCATCGGGCAGGCGAAAAAAAGCAGTTCGATAATTAGCAAGCCTTTAGGTTCCCGTTTCAAACGCGGACAGCGGTCCCGCACGTACGGCTATGCAAACAAGTAACCCAAACGCCAATCCGGCATACCTCGTTTATGCAACTCCCGGAGCGGAATGCCGTCTCCTCCCCCTCCATCGTAGGGCAGATACGGATCGGAAGAGACATCCATGGACGCGACGAACGCGAGGCCCGCCTGCCGGCTCAGGAGGGCCGCGGCATTCCTCACGCAAGGGCGGCCGCGGGGGCCGCTGCCATGTTCGGCCGGGCCCGGCCTGCGCCGCCGCCGTGGCTCTGCAGCGCCGGGCTCTGCGGAGCGGGCTCGGCCCCGCCGCTGATGTCAGCGCGGGGCGGCCCCGCCACCTGCGCCTCCCGCCCGCCACACGGACGGACGGACGCGGCTCCGGCCGCACGGCACCGCCACGGCGCGCACGGAGCGCCCGGCGGCAGAGGGCGGAAAGCGGCCGCCGCAGCTCACGGCAGAGCCGGCCCCGCCGGGAGCGGGGTCCCGGCCCCGCCGGCAGAACGGCGGGAGGGAGGCGATCGCACAGGTGAACCCAAAGCTGCCACCCCGTCAACAGGTGAACGGTGGGGCGCGGCTCAGAAAAACAGGCAAACCTGCCGCGACAGAGCTGCCCGTAGTTCCTGCACCTTCCTGGAACCTTGGTGACGCTTCTGAACACCTATAATCGCTTTTTACCTGGAAGGGAAGGTTCATGCATTGCTAGGGGCTGGGGAGAAGCCTCCTCCCTAGGCATTTTATTTACTCTTTTCTAACATTAAAATGATTACTTCAAAGGAACAACAACATTACCCTGCCAAAAGCCAACCCCTCTGCTCCACAGGATCAGCTCACCCCACTTTCATCAACCTCCTATCCCCCATTCACATAGAACTTTCAGTCCTATAGCAGTGACTGACAGATTTGAACATGTGTCATCAAAAAAGTTAAAAACAGGAATTTAATTACATATCTAACTAAAATGGAGTAGTGTCTCAATTTTTTCTTGGTGTGATTATTCTGGTATTACAACTGTATAACATCCATACTCACACTATAAAGCTTGGGTTGGGGGTGGAAGAAAACGTAATAAACACAAGTCCACACTTAGCTTGCATTACTCTACACATTGATAAAATGGTCTGAGTCCCTTAAAAGTCACAGGCTCAAAATAGGCAACAGCCCACATGAATGCTAACCAAGGCATTCATGTGATGCAACATCAAGCCACGGCTGTTACAGCACTGGCAAAGCCCAAACACTTCAAACAGCCGGGATCTAAAGACAGGAAATCCTACACTGACTGCATGCTTCCATTTGAAACAGATACTATTACATATTGAATCCATATACTGTTTTATGTTGAATGTATGATCCTTTCCTGGTCCTATCTTGCAACTGCTGATAAGAGCAATTGATAAGAAAGATATTTTACATGAGATTTTCATAGTTGGTCCAATGGTAATGAAATACATACATAAGGTATGCATAGTTTCTCCTTTTCTTCCCCTTCAGCAGGTAGCAAAGTTAAATATATTGCATGCCTACTGCACAAGGCCAGCTTCCATTTAATCACACAGCAAACAAGGAATTAATTTTATTGTGTCTGCCTTTGCACCTCTGTAAGTGTGAAAGAGTTATTTTAGTATTTCAAATGTATTAGTTTCTTAAATAATTTTCCATATATATTCTTAGGGAAGTAATTTCTCTTATAAGCCAATGTTACAAGCTCTGTACTGCAATGATCATTCTGAGGACAGACTAGGACATAACAAAATGTTACATTTACTTCACAGGCTTGTAAATATACTACATGTTCAAAAATATGTCTCCGATACAAACATTGAGAAAATGCTGGCATCTCTACAGATGGAAAAAAAAGTGAGAAAAGGGGGAAAAATGAGCATATAGCAAAATATGGTTCAAAACCTTAAAGACTACCTTATCTCCAAGACAAAGGGAACCCTTGAGCCACAGACACTCAATTCTAAAAAAAGACAACTCCATTTGCTATCACCTACACAAACAAATGCTTTTTTAAGAGTGGCCTCCCACAAACTTATTAACAAAAAATCCAGAATCTTTAGGATCTAGCACATGCAAAATTTTCAGAGCCATTATGCATTATCACAATTTATTTTTGCCTATGAAAAGACAAACCTAAGCACCTCTTAACTTCAAATTATCCATATCCCTTATTTCCAAAGAAATTCAACAGAAATCCCTGAGCATTCTTAGTTCCTTACCTCAACAGAACCTGGAAGTAGTCTGTAATCTTATTGTAAGGTTCTAAATAAAAAGTCATTCACAGCAGAAAGAAATACAACAGCTTCTGTAACCTGAAGCAAGAATTATTACAGAATGAACCATTAGTGCATTCATTATATGTTGATTATAGATGACAACACTATAAATTCAACTTCATCCTTGAGAGAATATGAAATAAAGGATATAAAGGACTTGCATGAATAAAGTCTGGAAGATCATCTCTACTTTAGGAGTTTGAGGTGGTTACTGAAATTCTGGAATGTCTTACAACTGATAACAAAAATCAGTCATAGCAAAGAAATGGCTCACTTGTTGGCCTAAACCTGTTCATTGGGCTAAGGCAAATGCAAAATTTCTGCCCAAGACTGAAATCCAGTTTGAGCTGGAAAGCTGAAGGATATAACTTGTTTGAGAGCATATCTGATCAACTGTGGGTATGAGGGAAAGTCATAACAAGAAGTCTGCAGTGAAAAATAGATGACTTCATATTTGCTACATGAAATTTCAAGAGCCCACCTAATACTAAAAAAGACAGCTCTTCAAAGGTCACTGCTTACAGACTCGCTGCCAAATACAGCCCTTTGTCTACTCTTAAAAAGCAGAGCAGTCATTTTCCCTTCTCAGTTACCAGCCGCTTGTGTTCTCATTGTTCATATCCATCACCGCTGTGTGTATTCCCTTTCCTACAATACCATGAAAGGTGATTTTAGTCTTCGTGTTGTTTTGGTTTTCTAAAGAAAGAAAGATACAATGCATACTAATGTGATAAGCAGTCTTTTTTTCTTTGTAAATATCTAAACACCTATGTGATTTAATCTTTCCAAATTACTCTTTTTTGACCTGATCTGAAAAAGTGCATGGCTTGAACTGACAACTTTATATTCCAAAGAGTGTGCCAGTTATTTCTTTTGTGAAGTTCTGCAAATTCCAAAATTATACTCAGTGAAATGGTGTCTCTAGCTAACTATGTATTTTGGGTATTATGGAGTACAAAGTATTATGAACACTTGTTGTAAGGCCTAAAGCAAGTTTAACAATAGCCTTATTTTAAGTGGCTGAGAGCCCCTTCAAATTGCCAATTTACTCCATATAACAGCTCACATGTAAACAGCAGGTTTGTATAGCAGCTTGTTTTCCAAATGTCATTGCAGTAATTATAGCCTAGGTCTCAATCCCAGAAATCCTCCATGCCCAAATAACTTCACACATCAGACTGCTCCCATTGTTCTCTGCAGGCACAGGCTGTGGTTAACCATAACTTAGATGGTCTTTGCAGAAGTCCATTGTTCTGAAAATACTGGAATGTACACACGTGACACACCTTTAAGGCATACTAAGAATGACAAAAGGCTCTTTTATCCTCTCTCCACACTTTGTCTTTTCCAGTTTAGGGAAAGAATCATATTCAAGGCAAAGTATCTCACAATATAAGAACAAGTCAGTGGTTATACAAATCAGTTACACCCAAGGAAATATGTTTTGAAGGGACAAAACAAGGCCAATGAAAAGAAGGGAAGTACCACAGAGGTATGAGAGTCTGATTACCTAAAGCTGGAGGAAAACCTTAAATCTGAAGCACTTCCCACCATTTCATGTGTAAAGGTAAGCTAGGTTTAAAGAAGACAGCCAAGCACCTTGCTACATATAAAATAAACATGGTCTCACTTCTCCCAATTATTTGCTTTTTTGGTGACAGACTGTGTAACTTTGTCGTACCAGATAATGAAAATTGAAACAGTGTCTTTTATGAAATTACAAATGTAAGTTTTGGGATGCTGAATGGTTTCATCAACATAACAACAGATGCCAAAAATGTGACTGATAATTACAAATGTTAGCATGACTGATGCAAAAGATTTTGGTGACTCTTAACTGTCATTTTCTTTCCTATTATCATTCAAAACTAAAGCTTCTCTTTCAACAGAGCTAGAAGATAATAATCGCCTGAAAAATGCTACATACAGAGCACTCACCAAAGTAGCTACCATCTCCAACCATTCCAAAAAGAATTTAACTCATACATACCTTCTCTTGAAGGGGGGGGGGCATGAAAGCATCCATTTACAAGAGAGTGCCCAAAGCATACATAAAATGTCTCCAAACCCTCTGTGCCTCATCATTACTTTTCCTTTCGGCTTTACTCTCCTACCTTTTCTCCCAGTTTCTTCTTTCATTAACCTTTTTCTCAAACCATGAAGCCAAATTAAGCCCAGGTCTAACCCCTCTACCAGACTGACTTCTCTTACTGTTTATTATCGTGCAGCCCCTTCAGCCTGACTTTGTTCATTCTGTATAAAACCATACAATTTTCTCATATGGGTCACACAGAGCCTTCTGTAAGAACATGAAAGATGATAAAAGGACAAGGATCGTTCTCTCAGTTCTAATTCCCAGACATGGTCCAGGATAATATTAAAAAAAAGCAACCACAGAAAAAGTGGGAGGAAAGGAAGAGAGAAGAAACAAGTACAGTTATACATAGCTTCAAATTGATACACAGTAAAAAATAAGGATAAATTATTTTTGAAGCATTGTAAATTAGAGTTTTGAACTTCATTCCTTCATTGGCAGTATATAGAATTCTGTCCTTGATCGGTGTATCAGACTATATATAGAAGACTTTGTTACCATTACCACCTCATCAAAATCCTCAGTAAGGCAGACAGAAAACAAAACGAAAAATTTTAGACCAAATATAATGTAAAAGCAGAAGAAAACCAATTTATAGCATATGCTATTGAGTAGTTTAAGGAAGATGGGGTTTAAGCAACACAGAAGTAAAAAAAAAAAAAAAAACTAGAAGAATGTGCACAGCAGTAATACGCAGTAAGATTTTTCCCTATTTTAATTTTATTATACAGAAAAAAATGGCTTCTTAATCACAGTTTCTTTTTTCATAATCGCTTTCCCACAAATTTGTCACTTAATTTTGATCACGATCATTTCACCCACCAGAGAACACTTTAGTTCAGGTTCTCACCTAATAAAATCACTTTTTACTGGCTGACCACAGGATTTTGTATTATACTCCTAGAGTTTTGCATAACTTCCAATGGTGCTTTTATTCACTGTCCAGACACAGAAGGTGGTAACTGAAGTCAAACCCAACCAGCAAACAGAATGCAGTAGAACAGGTCATATAGCCAAAAGCATGTTGTGTAATCAATTCTGAGACTGACTTCCCCTCGGGGAAGTTGAACCTTCACTGCCAACCAGGGAAACAGCAGTAAAGGTTTCCCATGACCACTGCAATGCAGAACTTCAAGGCAAAAGAAAAAATAGACTTAAAAAGGGGGGAAATAATAAAATAATAATGCAACATTAACACCTAAGAGCAAAAATAAACTGGGATGGGGAAAAAAAAGTTTGGTCCCTAAAGACTGGTTTGACATCTTGGCCCAAAACACTGGAAGCAAGGCTAGTCTCCCCATTTTCTCTCCACTTCTTTGTGGGCCTACCTCTAACACTACTTAATGTGTAACCCAGTGAGAATAGAAGTCAAAAGACTTGACATCAACAGACTACATATAGCTACCAGGTGTGAGAGGTGTGTGTTAGTCCTTTTAGTCTTTGGGGTTTTGTTTTGTTTTGAGGTTTTGTTTGTTTGTTTGTTTGGGTTTTTTCTTGTTTTGGGGGGGGGGTAGCTGGTTGGTTGTTTATTGGTTTGTTTTTTGGAGGTTTGTTTTTTTTTTAATTAATCTGTTTTACACTTACATTAGAAATATCTACTTCTCTGTATTAATCATGTGAGGAGGACTTTGAAGAAAAGCAAGCTATCTTCTACAAACAAATTGCTCTCTCTGATTCTCTAAGAGCCTCTTAAACTACTACTAAATTTTTTTTCTCTACTTTTTGTTTACAGGATAGGCTTTTACTAAGAAAAAAAGTACTGCTGCATTTTCACCTTTGCATATGTGTTCTCATACTCCAGTTTGCTAAAGCTGTAGTTACAATGCATCAACAGGAAGATCTGGCATCCTTCCCTGAAGTTCACTTCTCCCCTTTTTCAGACTAGCCAAAATTCTGCTGCAGAGTTTGTTCTATTTTTCCTCATACCTAGATGCATACAAGGATCTATCTAGGTCTTATCTGCTCCATTGCCCTTATTCTGTTTTAGGGTTGTGTACTGTTGGCCACTATTTCCAACGTGGTGTTTGAAGCATATTGAGGGGATAAAATTCCTCCCTGGACACAGCAGTGTCCTGGCTCTGGCCCCGCTCAGCGGGAGGGCCATGACCACAACATGGTATTTTTCCATAGCACCTCACACCATGGCCAGGGCAGGGAATGGGGACTCACTCTAATTTACAAGAAGGGTATTCCTTTCCAGTTGGGAAAACATGGCTGCAGTAGGGTTCAGTAGGGTCAGGCTCTGAGGTGAGAATTTTTGCATGTGAATCATTCTCTTTTTTTGTACACATTTGTTATTACTATTGTTGCTGTCACTGTGCGTTTTCTTATCCTATTGCTGTTTCCATTAAATTGTTCTTATGTTAAGCTGTGACTTTTGCCTCTTGTTCCTCCAATTCTCCTCTTCATCCACCCATGGAGGTGGCAGGAATGGGGGGGAAAGTGGAGCAAGCAGTATGGTTTGGAAGGTCTCAGTGGAGAACTAAACTGGGGAGCACCACTCCTAAATCACAACAGCCTTATATATATATATATATATATATAAAAAATATAAAATATATATATATATATATATACATATACATATATATATATATATAATATATATATGTTAAGCTTACCTTCTATCTTTGAGAATATTACATCTTCATAATTAATAAGCTTTGTGAACATAGTCTCAACAGCAATTCTGTATGTTGTTAATATATAATATTACATTATGCCAGGCATATTTGAATTCCATTAAACTATGGGCTCAGTACTTAGTAGTAGTCAGAATAAATTTACTCCTTTTCTAGGACATGACCATCCTCCAAATGTTGTGTGAAGTTCTGACCTCTCGCTTAAATTAGAGATATTAGAAAGGGTTAGTGAAGAAGATCCAATGGATGGGATAGCTACAAGGTTGGATCAAGCAAATAAGACCTCAACCTGAAAAAGACATAACTGAGGAGAAGATAAAGTAAGTAGCAATGGAAATATAATTTTCACCATCTGTTCCAATAGCAGTGACAGCACCACATAATTCATGTGTTAATCCTTGTTAGTTTCTACATGCGTATGGCCACTGCATGATAGGCTTATCAGAGTATGTGTATTTGGCACAACAATCCTAGTTTCAGGTCACCCTGTCCTAGTTTCCTATCAAACCTTTTCCTATCAACAGCAGTTTCACTTCAATAAGCTAATAATACCCCCTACAACTTTTTGTATCAGCAGGAATATTTTCTGCAGTTATGACTGTAGATGAAAACTAAAAAAACACAAAAGAGAGCTTAAGCATTTTTGCCACACAGGGGTAAGTGACAGGGAGACCCACATGTCAGCCCATGCTAACACATGGGCCAGTGTTAACCTAAGTAAGACTGGCACTTATATCTGTTCTCAGCAGTATTTATACCTGGATTTAGGTTCAAAATACAGAAAATAAGGTGGTGCTTTATATAAAACATAGCTAAGCTGTGAGAGCCTGCAAGGGGTGGTTTGGGCGCTAAAGAACTGAGTTTGTGAGAAAAGCTCAGTTCAAGAAAAATACACTGATAAAGACTAAAATTAAAACCCACCACTTAGACAAGAGGGGCCATCAGCTAGACACAAACTGCTCTACAAGTACTGTGGTGCCTATCTCTTACCCTGTTATTACTCTTCCTTAAGCACTGACTTTTAACCCCTGCCAGAGACAGGATGCTAAGCTAGGTAGATCTGTGGCTTGATTCAGTAAGGCTGTTCTCATGTTTCAGGGATATCATTATATACTCTTTCAGAATAATATTTCTGTTTAATCCAAGCACATGAAAAGCTTTCACTTTAAAATGCTGGTAAGCAAGAATATTCTCAAAGGCAGAAAACAAGACTACAGCTCAACATCAATTTGGGTAAAATCCTATCTGCCTTCTTTGGCTGACTTGAGATTGTTCTCAAAACTAAAATGAATAAATGAAATATTATTAAATCTGTATAAAAATTGTTTATTTACTCCCTAAAGATTTTATAGACATATTATATTGAATTATTTTATTTTAAATTTCAGACTCATCTTTCCACATATATGCCATCACAATTCCTCTGTTTTCATTCCTCCACTTGACACTATTCACACCGTTTGTCTGGGGGAGGGACATACACATACTAACACCACACCAAGCTGACAAGTTGGGAACAACTTCCTCAGCAGCATCTGCTGACAAAGCCAGTGTGCTTTAAGCACTTCAGGAGAGCTGCAGAAGGAAGCCAACAAAATTATATAATATCAGAAAAAAGTAAAGAACGGATTATTAGTACTATAATTCATCTTCTTCCAAAGCATCAGGCTCATGTGCTAAATGAATCTTTGGCAGGAAGAACCAGTGAGACCACTCAAGGACTCTTAGTAGGGCTGACAAACAAGTCCTCGAAGAGCTGACCATGGTATTTATGAGATATTGAAATTATTTGTTTTCAAACATATAAGGAACACGAAACTACTTGGTTACTAAAACTCTACATGCACATTGCTGTAATTTCCGTCCCTCGGAAAGTCTAATGCCTGAACTAATGCTATAACATCATTACAGGCTGTTAAACTACAACAATATCAAGTGAATTTACATTTTGGACAATAACTACAAAGAAAAACCCAACCAAACAAACATTAGAGTTCAGGAAATCACTAGCATAATAAACTCACTGAAATTCACTCATTGGACTAATGACATCCCATAACTAAGATAAAACTTTTTTTTTCTTAAACTAAGAATCTTCCAGTCAGTTGGGGAAGGGGGGGGGGGGGGCGGAGAGAAGGGGTGTTGACAATAATTTTTAAATCCTTGAAGAAGAATCTTGTTAATTAGCACAGTTACCCATTTAAACATAATGCATAACAACTTCTGTTCCAGAGAGGTGGGCAAAATCAACTTCATGCATTACCATTAAAAAAAGTAGAAGAAATCATGGTTTGATACCATCAGATATCCTTGTTTAAGCTGCATTAGTACTATGAAACACGGGCAAAATGTCTGTAGCCTAACTACAATCCAATAGAAAAAAAGTAAATTATAACTAGTTACTGACAATTTTATTCCATTTCCTTGCATTCTATCAATTAGCTGTGTCTCATGCTTGTCCTTGTGATCACAGCAAGTCATGTTATCTCCTGCTTTGATCTGTATGGCATCATTTGGGGCTGAATACACTTCTTACAGTTTAATGGCAATGAGCTCTTTAATGCAAATATTGCTAACTTGAAAAATATGCTGTATGTAACTTAGGAAAGTGATATGTTAAACTGTCATAATGACTTTTTAGTCAAGTCAGTTTTATAACACATGGATGGAATGAATGGAAAATAAAAACAATGCCAAAGGTGCAAAATTACTTCAAAGGCTCTTCATATCAGCTGTGAACAATAGGAAGAATCCATTAAGGCAATTTCCACATATAAAGAATACAAGAGTAACAGTAAGCTATTTTATTCTTCTCTTTGTATTCTTCCTTCTATTTATAAAGAGCAATAGCTAAAATAGAAACAAGTATACATGTGAAACAACATTCACATGTTGCTGGAAAAGATAACTAGCTCTTGCTCAAAAAATTATCCCCCGCTGTGGTACAAATGTCTTGATTATACTGAACTGCCTGCTTTTGCTGAAAGTTGTACTCCTCAAATAATACCATAATATCAGCTCACTACTATAAGATTTTTAGTGTCGGTATTTAAGGCACCAAAAATGGATTGTTTAGGTCTCTCTCTTTAGGCAAGGGACTCCAAATAATGGTTAAGGAGGTTTAAGGGGAGATAGAGAGTTTTACACTATGACCTGCTGGCATATTCTTTTCTTTTTCAGCGGCAATGAGATAGTAGCAAGGAGGAGAGTAGTGACTGTAGCAGCAGCTTTTGAATTACCAGTTTACAGGTTGTCATACTAAGGTTAAGTATTGCCAATTTTATGTTAACACCATATGTCAAATTGTAAACTGTCTCCACACTGAACTCACAATATAAGCAACTAAGCTCCTTCAGCTGAAGCAGGAATCTCTTTAGCTACCAAGAAGAATGCAAGCTCATTCAGGACTCAGATTCTCATAGACAGATCAAAGTACATCGAGATGTAAACACCAATGAGGTCATTTGTTTGCAAACCATTTCTACTGCAAATAAGGTTTAATAATCTAATTTCAGGAAGTACCTTGAAAAAACTGTAGTCTGACAACAGGACAAAAACCCACCTCCTGAGCTTGCCCTTCACTTAAATAAAAAACAGTCAAAACTGATGCAGTCCTCTCTTATCACATAAACAGCTCCCAAATCTGAAAAAACTTATGGAGACCTCTGGGATGACAGGCAGCATCCCTTCAAGGCACGGCTTTGGTACAGGCCATCCAAGCCTACACATGCATGGCCAGGTAATTATTTAGCATGTTAAAATACACTACACTCAAAGAATTCACAATTTCATAATACCTACTTGTTCTCCATAACACTGCCACTGAAAATCTGTAGGATTGCAAAGAAAACAGCTACCAGGAAGCATAACAGGCATAGCACATATATAATTACTATACATATATATGTATTTGGTTTACAATGCTACATCATCACAATTTCTGTATTTTCCTCATAAGAGATACTGAGGGACAGGTCACATACATGCTTTCAGATGGTGTTAAGAAAAGCAAGATTGCTGCACAGCATCAGATTTAAGATAATGGTGATTACCCAACAGAGAACTATCCACAACCTTCCAAATAAGATGATTCTACGAAGACAAATCGCTATCAATTAAATATTAAAGAAACCTAAGAGTTTAGGTGACAGGACTTTCTGATTGCTCATTTCAGTTAACATTCATTTGCTTAGTCCAATATAGTATCAAGGAATTTCCCACATAAGAAGTATATGAGGTGAGCATTCTTTCCCAACATCATCCAATTTCCACAATATGAATTCTACCTTTCAACAGAAGGCATATTCACCACGGTGTAAGAGCTTCAATGGCTTTCTAAACCTCAGTTAAGTACTTAATATGAGTTGTAATGTGAATAGCAGTACAGTGCAGCTTTACAGAATTGCTGTCCTGAGAGCCAAGGGACTGAGCAAGCCTAGTGAAATAAGAAGACTCTTTCTGTTAACTTACTGCTCTCTGAACGAGGGGGGAAGACTACAATTACTTTAGAAATTCCACATTGTTAGACATTTCTCTACATCATATATGTGCAACTTATGTTTCCATTTTCATTAGCTGAAAAAAAAAAAAAAGAAGGCTGTTTCTTAATCCCTTGTTTTCTCCTCAATGCATAGTCTTGATTTCTTAAATAATCTGCAACTCTATATTTTATTACATAAACTGTAAAATGTTGATGCGCACTTTATTGTCCATGGCAACTTATGCAGATTGTATAAATTCATGTCTGTGCTCACTTGTACTAAAAGCTTACATTCTGCAGCTTTCCATTTATCCACATTATTTCCCCAATCATTTGAACTACAGATAAACTGTTGCCATTTTCCTAATGTTGCTAAGATACCAGGCTTATAAATTCTTCCAGTCCCACAAACTTAAACCACACCATATTTTTTAATAGGGGGTCCTGATTTTGGCAGGGTTCACCTGCTAAAGCACAGAGCTAGACCTGAGGCCTCTGCATTCACATCATGCTCTGGAGGGCTGCAGTGCTGAGAAGTGTGTAATCTTTCAGTTACTGGGGGGGTCCTGCCCTTCCTCAGGAGGTGAGAAATGTTCCTTATTGTCCATATTGAATCCATCTGTACTTGGACTTAATGGAACAAAAATACAGCTAAGAGTATTTAAACAATAGTAATAATAATAGTACAAAAAAACCAGATGTTTTATGCTAAGTAAGAATTACAAAATGAACACATGCAACAAAGCCCTTGTTTTGTCCTGTCAATGAGATTTGCTGTATTAAAAACACAGAAGAAAAAACACCTGACTCATTTGGACACCTAAGGAATCAGATACACAGATGTTCACCTCCTGAATGGAAGTTTATGTGTAACATTTTTCTAAGTATGTTCTTAGCCCCCTAAAAAGTAAACTAACATCAGATTCTGATCTACTAGTAAGATATTTATTAAGATTTGCTGTACGATAAAACATTTTCCTTGTATGGAGACACATAAATCACCACTCACTTAAATAAAATAATAGGGCTTATTGCTGCTTCTTACAGGCAGTCCAGAACTGGGTCAAACAGTGAAGTCATTAGCAAAAAAATTAAAGTTCTAGGAAAGAAAATACATTTACATTTATGTACCAACCCACATTCTGTTACTTCAGTGTTAGAACAAGATGGGAGCTGCTGGCATGTGCAGCAATTAGCACTGATTTTGACAATGCAAACAAAACAACCACCTCATCTGTTTGGACTCAATTTATGCATCTGATTTCACAATAAGTAAAGGGCAGAACACTGGCTCTGAAACTATTTATTTTACTGTAAACTCATTTCTCCTTCATGCTTGAAGTGATGGAAATTATTTATATGAGCAATAACTGGAATAGCTTCAGAATAGCTTTCAGTACAGGTTGTAAATATTATGATAGACAAGCAAGGCACTCACTTTATTAGAAGTGCCAGATACTTAGAATAAAGAATTATATATAGAAGCTAGCTGTTCACCTAATAATTTCCTAGCTCTTAAGCACTGGACTTTAGCATGCTGGTGTTCTCCAAGTAATGTGCCAGAAGGAATATGTAGATTGAAGGTGAGGTGGCTTGTGATACCTGTATTGGTGTACAAGTCAAACCACTGCACATTCAAGATATCTAATTAGACAGAAGGAATACAGGTGAGAAGGATGCTTATAATGATACGGCCACAACTATCTAGTACAGTGCCAAAATCCAACTGCTAAGTGCAGCAAAGGCAAAATATATGGAGGAAAAGACACTGCAGGGAAGGAAAACAACTAAGTACTAGTGGGAGAAGAAAAGAGGCAAAAGCAGTAAAAAACAAAAAAATACAGGAAGCAGAGTTCGATTTTAAACAAAGTGAGACTAAGTGACTAGAGTATACATTAAACCAAATTTAGTATCTTTAACAGGAATTTCTTTCTTTCCCTCCTTCAGTTCACCTCTTTGACTATTGTAAAATGAATGTTAATACTTTCACTACCTGAACTGTTTTCTTAAATTACAAAAAAAAAAGCTTCCTAGTTCTTTCTTCTTTGTATTACTTCAGTGTTTTTATAGTGTTCACTGTAGAAAGTTTTCTTTACAACTTTTTATCTAGTCAAAAATTCAGCTCACATTGTGCTTTCTGTTACTTCTAGCAACACCCGAACTTTTGGCTTTTGCCTCTGTTTTATGGAGGTGAAGCTGAATGAAGCAGAAGAGATTTATCTCTAGAAGTAATGATTAAAACAGCCTGTTAATTTTTGCATCAAAGAAATACTGGAGACATTGAGACTTCCAAAATCCCACTGCAGAGAAGAAAGACCAAGTAGCTGCAGAATAGCCATCCTTTTACTTGACAGCAAGTTTTCATTTGTCAGCAGCACGTTAATATCTGCCTTGTATCAGAAGTCATCCCACACAATGTAATTGTTAGGCAAGCACACAGAAGAATGTTCAACCCCTTTCAGGTTGAAAGCCTCTCTCTAAAGGACAGATTATGATAACAGAAAATAATCAGATTTGGTCATATAAAACCAAAACAAAATAAAAACCAACAAAAAAACCCCCACGACGCATAACACAACCCAGAGAAACTTTTAAGCTGAGATTAACTTACCAATGGATGCATCACCATCCAAGAGATTGTCATCTTCAGAGGTCTGAAAATCCATAATTACACCTGTTCCATCTAAAAGCTCCTCATCGCTGCTTGCACTAGTTATGCTGTTGTAACTGTTTCGATAGTAGCCTCTATGAAACAGCTGCTCAGACTCCATTTAGCTGCTTTAGAACCTGTATGTATACACAAAAAAAAGTTATTTCCTATTTGAATAGTCAAAAAACACTAAGAAATTTGTATCAAAATAAAACAAGAGTATTTAATGATTTGGGGAAAATTTTTATGGTAACAGTACTACTACAAGTTACAAAAAGGTAGCAGCAATACAGAACAAATATAACCAAACAGAAGAATAGAGAGTAAAGCAGGATATCTTACCTGTTATGACTAGAGAGAGCAAAGAAAGTAATGAGCACTTGGGCATAGCATATAGTGGAAAATCTAATTAAATACAGTGCAGGCAGGAAGTACATTGGTAAATGAGAACAGTGAACAAACAGCTACATTACTGGCAGAAAAAGCACGTAAGGCTGCGCAGTTTTCTGCAGTCTAGTACCACAGGCACTTTTCTGCTCTCCAACGTCAGACATCCTGCTTCTCTTTAGAGCTCTACAATTAAAAGGTCAAGCACAGAAGCAAGTCAGCTGAGGGAACCACTTCCAGCACAGAGACATGTCCATGGAAAAGACAAAATAGGCCAGTAAAAACCCAGATTTACAAGACATTTGCTGACAGCTGATCCAAGCAATCAGTAAATCTCCAGAATGTGCTCTGTTATCCCACAAAAACACTTTTCTGTATCTCAAAGGAAAACAACAAAAAGGCAGCTAAGGCTTGTCATTTCCCCAGAAGGGGTGTAGAGTGAAAACTTTAAAGTACTCTTCCAGATTACAAATTTGCTTTAAATTGTTCAAAATCAAAAACAACTAAAAAAACCCAACAACAAAGAATCCAGCAAGCACAATCAACACAAAAAACCACAAACCAATAAAAAACCAGAATGACTGATCTTAACAAAAGAACTCTTTTTTCAAACTAAGAATCCTGATTAATTAAAAAATCAGTGTAAAATTCAATTTTTCTGTTCAGTACTAACTACTAAGCTAAAAGGCAGTCATCTGTCCTCTAACTCTCATACATCTTCCAACAAACCCTACTAGAGTACAGCACTTAGTGAGAATGCTGTGCACCCATGAAACAAAAGGAGATGTAATGAAAATTAGCAACACAAGCTTTACACATAAGAATATGTTCTACAGGAGAGAAAACGTGGTGACAGGAACCAAAGAGTAATTTGCTGAAAAATTCTGAAAATAATACAGAATTTTAAATGGTTTAACTGTTGAGAACTTTCAAAAGTAACTATTCGTTATAAAATAGTCAGACTATATATATATATAATCTTATTTTTAAGTATCCTTATAGTATATTTAAGTATACTTATTTAAGTATTTTATGCATATTCCAAGACATTTAATAAGACAATTAATATGACAGAGACACTTCCCACACCCATTCGTAAATTAAAATTTTAACATGTATCCATATATGTATGGGAGTCTATGCCAGAAAACCTGCCCAAAAAATGAAAGCAGAATTAAGCTTTTATCGCTAAATTCAAAACCTCCCATATTAAATTAATTTAAAATCCTGCATCTTTTTTAGTTATTAAATAAACCTGCCCTTCCAAAAGAAATTTTAAACTCAGAAATGACAAGAATTTCACAACAGCTCTGAAACAAAAGCCACATTTCCGCCACTCTTTCTCTTAGTCCCACCAGCATGAATATTAGGTTTCCATTTTTACCACAGACTCAGCATATCTATCTTTCATTTATTTATTTTGTCTGTCACATGAAAATATTTAAGCAGGATGAGAATATCACTCATCTTCCAAACTCTGGGTTTGGAAAATGGGTGAATGAGTTGTGAGGAATTTCTCATTGTATTTTTTAGACCACTAGCAGATTATTTCTTAGCAAAAAGGCACCAAGAAAATCTTAACACTTCAAGTTAAGCTTCAACCACAAAAATTCTTAAGAATACTCAATTATTCAAACTTAAAATTTAGGGAATGCTTATGCTAACCTTTACAGAAATGCATAGGCAGATCATTCCTTGTAGCACTCAAAAAACCCCATCAAAACCTTTTTTTTTTTTACTGTGATGCACTGAGACAGCTTGCCCAGAGAAACTGTAGATGTCCCTTCCCAGGAAGTGTTTAAGACCAGCTTGGATGGGGCTCTGAGCAGCCTATCTAGTGGCAGGTGTCCCTGCCCATGGCAGGAGGGTTGCAACTGGATGATCTTTAAGGTCCTTTTCAACCCAAACCTTTCTTTGATCCTTAGGAAAGGATCTTGGTCAATTTTTAGGTCATCTTTGGAAAAACAAAGTTAGGAAGAAACATTGCCAATTAACTGAAGCTATTTGAGTTTTAATAATAATAAAAAAAAAATTATGTAGTAGATTCCCAGTGCCTTGAAATAAAAGACAAAAAGTCAGTTTCCAAAAATATCCATAGGTAAAGCTTAGATTATTTTCATTCACAGCTGCTTCCAAAATAAAACCAACATGCATGGAGGAAAGAGACCTACTCAAATATGAACAGAACATAGACAACCACAGAAAAAGACAATACTTGTAAAGCCCAGTTTTAGCTTTAAAACTGCAACAAAACCTCTCAGTATTCGTATTTATGTTCTACTGAATCTTAACAATCTTAGTTAAAAACACTTCATCTTAGTTAAAAACACTTAATATAACAACAGCCTGAAAAGTTTCTTCATTTTTATGACAAATACCAGTAGAGAATATCATCACTATAGACCTGATCTTCACAAAAGCAGAACCTATAATAAATACTCATTTTGATACTACTTTTTATCTCCTTAGCTTAAAAAAAAAAAAAAAAAAAAAGAAAAAAAAGAAAGGAAGCCAACAAAAAACCAACTAAAACCTGAGAGCCTAATTACCGGATGAATACCGAACTCATGCTCCTGGTCATATGATGACAAACATTAAGGGCATTGACTTTAGTTTGTATAAATAATTCAAAACCACTGCATCTCCACTCCCTAAAATGTCATAACCAGAAAGATTATGGCTATCCATATTGTGACAGCTGAAGAACTATACCCACTGGCACAAAGATATCAGCCTACCTGAGAGAAGACACTGCTCCTTTCACACCTAGTCACTAATGGGAATACTTTTTAATGGCATTTCACATTTACCAAATTACTAATGTGAATACTCTAATAGCATTCAACCAAACTGGCTGGATTAGCTGAAAACTCCAATTTAAGCTTACTAAACTAACCCCATTTATGGATACAAAAGAAAAAACTGCTATCAGAGTTGAAGAGCAGTCTCCTGCACAGGTACAGTAACAAGCAGCTCCATGAGTGGTAAAGTCTTGGAGGGGTTTTCAGCCAAAGAAGGAGAGAAAAGAAAAAGAAAAACTAACCACATAATCCCTTAGCATGAACGTGAACTAAGTATGAAAGCAAGTATGACTCAAAAGCTTCAGCTTCACAGGCAGATACTGATCCTTAGTCAGATCACAGTAAACAACTGTGTCCATGGCTGCTGCTTTGGAGCAAGCCTAAAAACATGAAAGATACAGCACTAATTTCTAAACCAATGGGTCAGTACCTACAGGTGTAAATATTCAGTCCAGGAAAGAAAAGATCAAGAGTTCCCTCGACAAAAAAAACTAAAAATCCCTGGTGTCCCTTTTGTGATCATATTCAGATGAGAAATAACATTGCAACTCATTAAGACAAATGAAAGGTAAAACCCATCCTCCTCTTTTGAGGGGCAGGAACTATGACTGCATTTTCCATTGCAGACAATGTAACTTCTGTTTGTTGAGTCTTAGGTCATTTTCTGTTTGATGAAAAGACACTACAACAGTGTCTCTTTACAGTTTTTTAAAGGCTTTTGCTTCTTTTTAATGTGGACTTGTGTTGAAGTCATCTGAGAGTTATACAATGGAGCAGAGCTTTTACACATCACCAGAAATCTCGTTAATCATACTACTTTTCTTCAACTTATCAGAAAAATGCACTGAGCAGTCCCTAACTATGTGCACAGATTCCTAAGGTTACACCTGAGTAGAGAATGTTTCAGACAATTTCATTCAAGTTCAATATAGCTCTGCATTGTAAAATTGGAATGTGAAAAAGCACCACTATCCTCAGCTTTACTCCAAGCATCTTCTCAATAACAAGCAGCAACCACATATTTTTAAGGTCTGAATTAAAATTTCTTTAAAGACACACTAAAGCCCCTGAGATCAAGGAAAAAATCCTATAGAGCTCTCCAAAACACAGCAACACAGCACATGCACAGGACCACTACTTGTGAAATCTTGTGGGGACCCCTGGTGGTTCCTGGTCCTTACTCTCCCTACTAACAAATTTCCAGCTTCAAAGGAGTGAAGAAAACACCAGCTAAAGAGGAACATATCCCTTGTACTCTGTTAGAAGTGACAAGCCTTTGGTCACCACAAAGAAAAATGGCTGGGCACTCCTCTTGGTATGTGTAACTGTAGAATCCCAGAAGATAAGGGGCTAATGTGTATGTCTCAAACAGTGATTACTGGATGGCTCTGGAGCCAGCCAGGGATTGTTGGTAATAACAGACAATTGTTGGTACTGACATGAGAAATAACAAGCTTGGCTGGAGAAGGGGCCATGCAGAGGTAGGGCAGCACTCCTCCAGGACAAACATCCTTGGTCTAGTTCCAAGAGAGAGGCACAACACAGTACAGCACAAGCACAGGCATGAGGCCAAGGTGTGGGCATGGACTGTAGAGAGGGATCAAGACTACCCTGAAGCTCTCGAGCCCATTTCCAGAAAGTTCTGAAAGAATGGACTGCACACAATGGGTAATTTGCACAGAAAACAAGAAACCTGCCTTCCTGGTGAGGAAACCTATCTAGTAAAAAGTACCCCCAGCAAGCCCAGGAGCGCCCCTAGGACCTTGGACATCTCATCAGCTGAACTGATGCTGGAACCAGGACCAGTGAACTCTTTTTCTCTCTTCCCTTTCACCCTACCCCTTTATCCAAAACCCAGTGCCATGCACTTATACAGACTAGCATACCAACTTTCATGCCAAGTGTTTAATGCACTAGCTAAACTTTCTGATTGTCTGCAAACCCTCTGACTTTAGTTGTTCCTTTTGGCTATGAGCATTTATAAATCTTGAGTGCCTCCTTCCCATTGAGGGAGAGACATCACAGTAGCAGAGTGATAGATAGATGCAGTAAGTACAGCTATTTAAACTTCAAGGCCAGGAGTGCTGACAACAGACCTGCTCTGCTTCTTGCTCTGGATCCTCTCAATCAACAGTGTTAAGGCAGCAAGGTGAGGAAGGACTGATCTGTGATCAAAACCTGGCTCTTGCTCATGGCTGACATCCTTTGCTTGACTGCACAGAAGCCACCTCATTTTGTTTAAAAACAGCTCTCCCAACCATTACTTGTGGCCATTCTGGTAATTTTCAGAGGATGAAATAAATATATAAATCTTTTCAGAGAGACCTGTGAACCTCTGATGTTAATAAAAAAGACTGCTACTAGCCTGTTACAGCTTTTAATAAAAACAGATATTCTAACTAAAGGAGATTTTTAAAAAAATCAAAAGGTAGTGAAGATGCACAAATGGCACCAAAGCAAAGTATTTCCTAAATCAAATGTGTTAGCAGTTCAGAATGCACAGCAAGTTGCCCTCACTTGAATATTCTTTTCTCCAGCTATAAAACCTGGTTGAAACGTTGGCAAGGGCATTGCCAAAATTATCTCTATTTCATCAGGGTCTACAAATGGTAGAAAAGTTTCTGGCAGGAGTGTCTGGAGAGAAAAATTACTGTTCAATAGTGGTATCAAGTTAAAAACAAGACTCATGGTGGGTATTTTATGAGGGAAAAAAAGAAATTGGGTTCCTGTGATATTTTTAATATTACCAAAAAAAAAAAAAAATCACCTATAGTTTACTAAAAGGCTTCCAGCTAACAGACTGCAAAGAAGGTGAGTTATCCTAAATGATTTGTTACATAACCACAGAGATGAGGTCAGTTCACTGAATCCATAGATCAAATTTATTTTAAAAAAATCCATCTGCTACCTATCCAAAGAAAATAAACATTCTTTAAAATTTCTTAGGAATAAAAACTGAGATTTTTCTAACTGTGGGAATGACATAAGTACTTAGTGCACAGATTGTTAGGTCTCCTCAGGTGTCTTAGAAGCTTTACTGCCTAAGTTAAAAGAACATTTGTGTCTCAGCACAAAAGAAATGAAAACTGCTAAGTCTGTAAGATTGATAGTAACTTAAAAGTTGTCTGCAAGACTAGAAGCAAAAAAAGTCAAATAACAGTTAAAGGAATCTTCAATTTTCTTTCCTAGATATACTCTGGAAATCTGTAGATTCAGTGTTCAAAATCGGAAAATGAATGTGCTTGGAAGCATACGGAGAACAGATTTTTTTCCCATCATATGCATGAGACAAATTAAAAGCGGAAAAACTCAGGGGAAAAAGCTGCAATAGATCAAAAACTGCAGATAACACATCAAAATCCAAGAAATCTGGCAGAGAACACTAATTTGAAGATAAAAGTGGAAGGAACTCAAACACAAACTTATCTTTCAGGAAAACAAGTACTTGAATTTAAACTGGCAGGATGTCAAAATATTAAATCACCCCAGCAGCTCTATCTGGAATTTAAACAAAGTACTGAAGTTAAATGCCATTTTTACTGTTTCAATTAGGAAACATTTCTTCATTGTACTTATTGCAGTATGAACATGCAAAATACACATTTGAGTACTTCATCTCCTCTGAAATTTTTAAGAAATTTATCAAAAATATATCAAAAATAAGGAAAAAACAATAACACGGAAGGTTATTTTTATCAAAGGGTCTGTGCTTCAGGACTGAAGTTAATTCACTTTTTCATTTACTACTTCTCGTTAGCCCCACAAAGTAAGCACAGTCTAATCCTGTAACTAGAAAGCCTAAGGAAAATGCTTAAAAAACAAACAGCTGAATGCCTAGAAAGTTCAAGGGGAAAATACCCGACTACACTCTTCGCAAGTTACTAGAAGTTACTGCTGGTACCCACTATGAAGTTATAAATTCTTTTCTTTACATTCATTTCCAGGAATATACACTCAAGACACCTGCTACATAATACAAACTAATAAGGGTACTCCAGATGTAAACAGATTTGTGACCATTTTAGCAGCTTTGTCTAGAATTCTTTCTATTATGCATGAAGCCTATGAATTACTCCATCAACTTCCTTCTCCAATAATAAAAATATCAGTTCATTAAGTATAATTACTATCTCAATAATTTACATTTTTCAGTTTCTATGTTTCTAAAGCAGAGTACATTTTCCAGCAGAAAAAAATATCTGTTTACAGCCCTCTTATCATAGTCAATTTAAATGAGTATTGTTGTCTAGACTTTATTTTCTCAGCTGACTTCTCATAAAGGCCTCCAAAATTCAAAAACAAGCTTCAAGTTACCTCTAAAAATTTGTAATTGTCAACTTTCTACTATTCTGAACATCTTCAGTTTGCAAAGCTTGGGATATACACAAGCACAAAGTACTGTATTGCAGAGCCTCCTCATCCACAAGCACAGTAAAAAGCTGAGCTGACACCTGAACAGCTTTGGCAAGTCAGACAACACAGACCCTGCACTTTAAAGTTATGACATAAGGGAACAACTGCAACAAGGAGGGCAGAATGGGGAACTTGCTCACAGGCATTAAGCTGAAATCTTAGTTTTGGGAAAATAAGCAGGGAGAGTACAAGAACAGTTCCATGCACATGATCACTGCCACTGCTGACAACTTTTGGAATTCATTGGGTTACTGCTGCTCTCAAGGTGCCAAAGCAAGAAATTCAGGAACGTGCAAAATAGTCTGAGAATTAGGAAATTAACTCAAATTGGCACTATCACTTCTGGCACAAATCTCTTCAGCAGTAGAGCTTCTATTCTACTTTTTTAATTTATGACCAAGCTAAAAATATCCCTACTGCCAAATTATTATTATTATAATAATAGTAATTATAAGACTTTACCCTGAAATCTTGATCTGTACAGTTACACCTATTCACATGCATATGAAGTCAGCTAAAAACGAGCAGGGAAAAACTATCTCAAGGTTCCTAGAATGCCTTTTGGCAATGGTTGTGAACTTGGAACAGTTGTCCCAGCTTTAGTGCTTACACTCAAGGAATGCAACTCTGCTGTTCAAGGTAAGACACACACACAGACCCCAAAGCAAAGTGTGTCGGGGGGGGGGGGGGGAAGCCAAACTGTATATTGAGTGAACAGGAGGAGATATATTACACAGCCAGACCCACCTGTTCATAGAATAACCAGCACAGTGGGTTTGCACTTGCAGGTTACTCAAACATCAATTTGCCACAAATGTTTGTGTGCAAGAGACCACAACAGGAAGTATAAGCATAGTCATGAGAAAAACGATGAGAAATTCATAAAATAAAGTGGTTCAGAGCAATGCAGTCACAAAGAGCGAAGGCCAACAGCTTCAACTGTCTTTCCTGGTCAAGAATTTGGATAGACTTGTTCTTACTACACTGGGAGAAGAGGGAGGAAGGGGGGGAATTTTACCCAGGATTACTTTAACTTGAAAGTATGCACCACAGAGAGAAGAGAGGAATAGTAAACCACTCAGAGAGGGCACTGTAAAAATATGGGCAAAAAACACCTTGGTATACAACAAGTATTGTTGTATTGTAGGTATTGTAAAATGTGTTTCTAGAAACATTACAATACACATCCTGTACAACATCTACCATTATCAGGCATAGAATTTTTAGGACGGACATACCACATACCAATACTAAACAGAAGCAAATGAGAAACAAGCTCCATTTTTCTGAACACCATGTAAATTCTGTTTTCACATGTGTTGCAGAGAGATGCAAAGTCATTGTGTTTCAAGCTATGAGTTTCATGCTACCTGTAGTTTTCCCAGAGCAAAGTCCTTCCCACTCTGACAACTTTGCAGCAAGTTTACATCTGCTTGCCAGCCAAAGAGACAAGACATCAAATTTACAGTAGTTAGTGAAAGACTTATTTTAGCAAAAGTGATAGTGACAGCTGGTGAGTTCGTTTTTATTATTCTTCACAAAGGTATGTTTCCTATAATGCACAAATATTTTTTTAAATTTTACATTACAGCATATTGACATTTCCTTAAATAGAGAAACAGTTTTGATGACTATCTGCTTTCAAATCTGTCATACCAACACATCCTTCAGTCAAATAGCTGTATCTGCAAAGAAGTATCTCTGTTGCTAAGGGATACTGAAAATAAACCCCTTCACAGGTCCACCAAAAAGAAAAGCATCTAAAAGCAAAAAGCACACATTCACCTGACAATTTCTTCCACAAACTCTGCACCAGAAAGTTCAGAGGTCCCACAATCTCAAAAATGAGGTGCAAGTCTTCACACCCTAATGACTACCATTTACCAGTATGTTGCCAAAAATATTTAAGCATCTAACAAAGGTTAGACCCAGAAACATTTTAAATTTGGTTGTAAGGCCCTATTTTACCTAGTTTAGTACTTTAAAGTGTGACACAGCAAATTTACTACACTACACAGAACATAGTTCACTATCAGCACACGATTTTCCACTGTCACGTTCACAGCCATTCATTTTAAGTGAGAATTGATACACACTTGTTTTACAGCCATTTCCACCCTACTGGCTAGGGTAGGGAATAATTTTGGTCAAGTAGGGAAGATAATATGAAAGAATGCACTCAATATTCAGTTTTAACCTCACTGACCTGCACGCCCATATAATTATGAGGCTCCAACAAGAGCCCATGACCTTTCTCCCTTATCTAAGAGCGGTCCTACGAGCCAAACCCGTGAGCCAACGTAAAGCGAGCAACTCATGCAGAATAATCCTGGGGAAGAGACCCTGGACACTGCCAGCCGCAGAGCCCCCACTTTCCCTACGCTGCCCGGAAGAACACCGGGATGGGGTGACACGGTGCAAAGAGGCTGTGTTTACACTGTGTAAACACACGGGGCATTCCCCCCTCATCCCGGCCTTTCGGGGCAGGCACACGGACGAGGTGAGGGATACGCGAGGAGCCACCACGTCCGTCCCTTCCCAGCCCCGGCCGGCCGGAGCCGCCCCGCTGAAGGCGCAGCAGCCGCTGAGCGGGCGGGCGGGCGGGGGCTGCCCGCTCCCCTCCTCCCGCCGCCTCGGCCCCGCTCGCTCCCCTGCGCGTCCCCGGGCCGCGGGGGAGCCCGGGCCTGCCCCGCCCCGCCGCTGCCCGTACCTGCGCGGGCGGCGCCGCCCGCTGATCCCCGGGGAGGCGCTGGCTCATCCTCCCTGCGAGCGCCAGCGGGACACGGGCGCAGCCCCCGGACCCGCGGCCGCTCCGCCGCCCGGCACCGCCCCCTGGGCCCGGGGAGGGCGGGGATTGCCAGCGCGCAGAATCGGCGCCCGTCGGGCCCCCGGGGTCAGCATCGCCGTCACTGCTGATTCTGCTTCCCGCGGTCCGCCCGGCGCGGGTCCGGCCCCCGCTCCCGCCCGCCCGCCCGCGGAGGGGCGCGGCTTCCCCGAGGTCCGGGAGGGGCCCGTGCCGGGCACCCTCGCTGCCAGGGCGGGTTGAGGGCCCAGGGGGAGGCAGGACAGTCCCGCGCTTCAGAACGGGTGGAGGCGGTTTCCCAGGTAAAGGAGGCAGAGAGAAGCCGGGTACATCGCGGCATCGTTCGCCTTCGGGCTAAACTGCGGCGCCTCTAAATTCCAGGCGCTGCGGAGGCCCGAGAGCCCAAGGGTTTTACCTGCGGAGAAACCGCAGGTGTCGGGCTGAGCACGGAGCTCCTGGGTACCGTCAGCCGAGGTGCTGAGGCCAGTGTGGGGTCCACTTACACACAGAATGCAAGTTCCACCAAAACGTGTTAAGTCAAGGGGTGGATTTTGGTTTTTTTTCCTAAGGAAAATGCCCGCTGGTCCGCTCATGAGCAAGGCTAACAAGCCCGCAGGGCGCCGTGCCCTGTGGCACTCGGACTGAGGAGGCGCGTTGTGAATCGCGAGGCTCTTTGCCCATAGGTGCCACCAAGGCGCGCTTTGGAGTCGGGAACGGAGGAGCCACAAGTGCAGCTCGACCCTCCCCGGTAAGCGCTGCGCTCAGCCCCGCCGCGGCATGCTTCCCCCCGGAGCCCCGCCCCGGGGCTGTCCTGGGGCAGACACGTACCGCCGGAGCCGGGCTGTACGGCGCTGCGGGTCGCGGCTCGTTGGTGAAACACTCGTCGCTGTTTTGGGGGGGTTTCCCCAAAAGCGCTGACGCCCGCGCGCGCCCCGCCCGTCACGTGACCGCGGCCGCGCGTTACCAGGGTGAAGTGCCGCTAGCGCGGGCAGGGCCGTGGCCCCGCCCCTGTGCGAGCTCGCCCAATGGGAGCCGAGCTGCGGGGCGGAGCCGCCAATAGGGGCGGATCAGGGCGGGGCCTTGCCAGGCGCGAGGCCAGGTTGGGCAGTCGTGGCCGCGGCGGGCAGGTATGGCGGGGTGGGGCCGGCGGGCGCGGGGAAAGCTGAGGCGGGGCGGGGCCGGACCGGACCGCCCTGCTGGGAGCCGGGCGGGTAGCGGGTGGCCTCTTCCAGCCAACCTGGGGCTGGCTGTTCCTGGCCGCGCCTCTCGCCCCGGTGCTGGGCTTGCTCTGGTTGTGCGGGGGCGGCGGCCTGGCGGGGCCCGCTGCGGAGCGCGGCCCAGCCCGGCCCCTGCCTGCCCTGCCCCTCCCGTCCGCGCGGCCCGGGCCTGGCCGTGCGCTCCGGTCGGGCGGGCTGCAGCGGGGTGTGACTTGCGCCGCTGTCCTGCGTGTCTGATGAACTGACTTGCTGCCCTGCGCTTGAAAAGACAACGCCCTGTCAGCGCTGATGTCCTTCTTCTGGAGGCCTGTTTTTCCCTTTCCACATGTGAAAATAAGCGATCTAACTGATGGAAGATGATATACCCGCTTTGACTGAACCGTGACTTCTTGCCCAAAGGCTGGGTACTGCTCATTTATGTTTGCATGGAGCAGCATGCAGAGGCAGCCCTAAGCTACGCCCAATGCAGCTGTTTTAACTGTAGAGCAACTCTGGTTTTTTCATAAAGTAGAGTAGGAAGAGAACTTCATTAGAGTCACGCAGAGTTCAAATTGTGTCCCACCTGCTGCGCTTTTACTGTTGCCTGAAAGAGAATATTGAAGTTAGTACCAAGACCTTCATATATTTAGAAGTGCAACTTTATATTAAACTGTCTTTATGTACTATAAGAAAATAAAAAATGAACCTTACCAAAACACTGCAGGCCGGTAATTTAAACTTTTTACTTTCCTGGTAGTTATGCTTAGTCTTAGTAGGCTTTGCATCTCCTCTTTTGCAGAACAGATTACTTTAGATCTCTCTTGTTTTGCTATGCTTATCAGGCTTATTTGTTTCAGTCTGCTTTCATGGTATAGGTCCTGTTAAGCAGCATCTGTGTCTAGTACATGGTAATTCTGTTAAAAAAACTCTCAAATTGAGGAGAGACCCTGATTGTGAGACCTGTGATGTGTGTGAAGTTTGGCTCTAAGGTACTAGGATCTCCTGTTGGAAAGAAGCTGGGTACAGCAAAGCAGAAATGCTATTAGTTCTTGCAAGTGAGGCTTAAGTGAAGAAAATCTTAGGACACTTTTTTCTTTTTCAGCTTATCCAAATCTCCTCAGGGTATGGAAGCTCTTCTTGCTTTAAAAAATATGATCTTTTAGTCTTCTGTGAATTTGCTCAGATATTCGTCACTTTGGTTTTTGTTTTGCCCTTTCACTGTGCTGTTCTGACACATCTGTATATTGCCATAGCTTCTGCTTGCAGCTCCCTAGTGTCCTGTTTTACCAAAATATTTTTAATATAGAACCTTAAACACCATAAGAATTCACCTGAGTACTCTTTTTAATCTGAAAAGGTAGTCTGAATGGTTAGATAGTACATGAAAAATAGGGATCTGTGCCATTTTGTGATTATTTGCTTTATATGCAATGCAAAAATAGTCTTTCAGTCAGGCTTAAGGCCACACCTCTGTATTGAATAATGATTTGAAACATGATGGGAATCTGCTGAATTCAGGCCATTTTTGGCTTCATTATGGTAACAAAAAGCTGATTTTAATGCTTCTTAAGAAACAATGCATAGGAATTCCCCGCGCCTCCATTGTGTTTCTTCCAAGTAAAGAATGAAACATGAATGAAACATTTTTAACCAGGTGCTATAGCTCTATGATGGTTGTGTGCCAGCTGAATCAGAAGCCTTGGCACTGATTGCACTGGTTTAAAGACAAAACAGATCCTTTTTAGTCAAAATGAAAGATGAAACAGGTTTTAGTTATGCAGCCCTTGTTCGCCCAAAATGAGCCAACTGTACCAAAATAGAATTGAGACTAAGAGTAGATGATTTACAGAAAATCAACTGAAGAGACAAATGGATCAACATTTTGAGTTAGAAAAAAATACCATGCCCTGATCAGGTTAAATCACTAAGTATACCTAATTAAACATGCTCATGGTTTTTTTTGTGTTTGTTGGTTTGTTTTTCCAGTACTCAAGTAAGGATGCCTTAAGACAACAACTATGGATAAATATATCAAAGTACGGAAGATTGGAGAAGGATCCTTTGGGAAAGCAATACTTGTCAAAGCTAAAGAAAATGGCCAACAGTATGTCATTAAAGAAATAAACATCTCTAAGGTAAGTGATTGTTACTAATAAATTCCTGAGCCATTCTTTTTGTATTTCTTTTCTCACAAATCATTATTTTCCTTCTGAAGATGTCAAATAAAGAGAGAGAAGAATCAAGGAGAGAAGTTGCTGTTTTGGCTAACATGAAACACCCAAATATTGTCCTGTATAGGGAGTCATTTGAAGGTAAGATAAACTAATACAGTAGAACCTGAAGTAACGTGAGTGACTCTGTGCGCTTCTTACTGCACTTAGTCTAAAAGTCAGAGAGTTTTCTCTCTTTAATCAGTATTTTTCATACCTCAGTTATTTCATACTTCAGTTGTTTTCTGTATTTTTTCAGAATTCCCATATGCATTTAAAAATAATTATAATTCAGGAAAAAGAGCAACAAATAAACAAATATTCATGACTTACCTTACATGCATTGGTTTTTGTTGATGCTTAAATGAAAGATATTCTCTTGTTTCTCCAGAGCATAAGTCTCCTTGAATATACCCTAGCAATTGGAATGTTTGTGTAGGTTAATTTTGTGTAGGTTAAATTACAGTCTAAATTTGGATATTGATAACCTAGCACGAGCAGTTTTATGTCCAAGTCTGTTGTCTTAGAGTGCAGTCTTCAGTAACTGCAACCATGTAGTTGCTTTCAGAGCTGGGAAAATAGATGGAACTGTTTACTTCATCAGGCAGTGAAGGAAGGAGAAGCAGAATTCTACATTGTCTTCACAGTGAATGTCTTGGGAAATGGGCAAAACAGAAAAAAGATTCCAAAAGCCTAATATAAAAGTTAAATATTATTAAAAGCCCCTAAATATTATTTGAACTGCTGTTTAGAGATTTTGGTCTCTTCTTTCCTTCCTTTCTGCTGACTTTCTTATTCTTTCGCCTGGGGCTTTCACTTTGTCTTTTCATTAAGTCAAAGTTACATAATCATATTACACAGCCACACTTCTGGTTTATAAATACACACTGCTTTCTTTCTTGTGGTAGAGGGCTGTTCTTTAAGACTGCTTTTTTCATACAAGATAGATCCTGTAATCCGTAATTCACAAGACTGTGTGTTGCATCTTTATTGCCAGAACACATTGACTTTAAATACATTGAATATAAAGTTCACGGAAGAAAATAATTTCAGCAATAGATGTGCAAGAAATCTAGACTCATAGAATCATCTTTTAAAATAACACTAATTAAAGATAATAATAAAATAACCAAACATAGAAACTTTAAGTGTTTGATGTTTTAAAAGGCAGATTTCAGAAGCATTCTATGGGAGTGAAATTTAAGCGACTTACATGATTCAGTTTGTTTTAATTCAAAGGTTTATAAGTGTTGTGACTAACTTTTTCATAAAATAGGAGTTCTTTTTCCTTTGACCAGCATGTGACTGATTTTCTGCAGTTATTCATCTCTTCTCAAAATCATGCCTAGTATGTGAGTAGTGTAGTTCTTATGCTTTTGGCAACTTGCAATTTGCTTCTGCCTAATCCGTTTTTTCATCAGTAACTGGGAAAACCATAACTTTGAATGAAATGTATTATGTTTGTTCGTACCTCCTACTGAAATCTTGCATGGGATTTTTGAAGTCTCCTGAGATTTCATTCAAAAAAGAGAAAATAATTGTTTCCATCTCTCATTGTTTGCTGGAGGTTCTCTAAGTGTTCTTCAGACTGAAATAAACTGCATGTCTAGTATGAAAGCTGATGGCTGTCATGTTCTGGCAAGTCCAGGTAAAATTCCAAGAAAGAAGAAGGCAAATAGAGACAACATAAGATCCCTTTAGGGTAAGGGGATCTATAGGATGTTTGAAAAAAGTTTAAAGATTGGTTTTATATTGTGTTCATAAAATGACACCTTTAATTTCATAGTGGTTTTGAGCACCATGTTGGAACATTGGTTCAGAAGATCTGATTCTTCTCCCTCCCTATCAATATAGTCCAATGTTACCAAAATGGAAAAATTAGGTTTTGAAACTCAAAGTAATAAACATATTTTTGCTTGAAGTTTTAAAAAATAGACTAATAAATTATATCCAAAGCTGCATGTGAAAAAGTAAATTTTTTGTTGCTTTTTTTGTGACTGTGGTGAAGATACTTAGAAAGTTAAGTAAAGAAGGGTCTTGCTTTTGTCTTTTTGAAATACTTTGTCTTTTACTTTACAGAAAATGGCTGTCTGTACATAGTGATGGATTACTGTGAAGGAGGAGACCTATTTAAAAAGATAAATGCCCAAAAAGGAATCCTGTTCTCTGAAGATCAGGTAACAGCAAACTGCTGTTATAGTGTTTGTTGCAGGATACTTTTTCTTGAATTTGAAATTATTTTGGTTCAGGTTATCGGTGTGGTTGCTTAATCTAAAAGGACATTCTCAGACAGTGATTCTTGTTGCTATTGGTCAATGTAGTATCATTAAAAAGCAAAACCAAACCAAAACACAAACAAAAAACCCAACTGCACCAAAAAAAAAAAACAAAAAACCACACCAGAAATACGGTTGGAAGTCCTGGGTATGTTACTTGAGATTTTGTCTCTATGCGTAAGATGTTTTTCAAAGTTGGATCTCTTGTGAAGTAAACCAAATCTGAGACATGAAAAATACTGAAAGACAACATGAATATCCTTAAACCTCTGAAATAATTTTTAAAGTTTTAAAATATGTAGTGGCATAGGATTTTTGTATTGTAATACTGATTTTCATAAGTATAAGATAATATTTTCATAAGTATATCTGATTTTCATAAGTATAAAGTAAGTGTCATAAGTATAAAATAATATATTTCATAAGTATAATAATATGAAATACGGAAATATGGAGTTGGCATCATTCAAAAGTTCATTTTGCCAGTAATAAAAATTTAATGTTCTGCTGATACACTTCCAATACATTTTCTTTTGCCACAAAACTGGTTATAAAGTAATTTTTAGTGAAAGAGAAGTGACATAGTTTGGAATAAATGAGAGGACTTTAAGTACAGTTTTGATTAAATTAAGTAAAAATAAGTTATGTAGTATTCAGGGTGGGTTTTTTTGTTAGGACTGATATGTTCTTTATTTATAAATTGTTTATTTTTGTGTCTGTGTCTAGTAGGATCTCAGTTTACCTGGGATTGGAAAGTCTTAGTAATATATTAAACATTTGAGATATAATTTGTAATATTTTAATTTTCTAATTTGACCTCACTTTTTACAAGAAGGACTTCAAATGGAAAAGTGAAAATTATGTCTTGCATTATACTATAATTTTGTCATATATGTACTTCTAAGTAGTGAATATAAAACTACTATTCACATGGCAAAGTTCTTGTCATTCGTCACTTCTTAAATTGTGATTTTTGCAAATTTACCCAAAAAAGGGCATTGTTGGCTTGTTCATAATCTTTAAGTTAGACATTTGTTGCTTTTCTCATCAAAGTCTGCTTTGTAATATTTTTCTTTTTAAGGTAAGACACAAAAATTACTGTTTGTAGAATAAGTTTCTGAGAGCATCAGTAGGCTTCCTAGGACTCTTGGTGAATTAACTGAGTGCAAGAAGACTCCTATTGGCTACAGCAAAAGTGCAATCTTAAAATTTGCAAGGTCCACATCTTAGGCATTTTAGCCAATCAAATCCATGTTGCATACCTCTGCTAGGTTTATAATAGACAATGAAAATAGTAGTCTTAAGCTTAATATCAAATTTGGGTAATAAGCATTTTTCATTAGAAGATTTGCATTATAGTGACAGTACTATTAAGTTTTTCATTATTCTTTGGTACAAATGAAGTGGGTAAGAGGGGGAGGAGGGTAAAATCCAGTTATAATTAAAGTCTGATTTGATAATATCTTGTAAGGGGGAAGTTTTCAGATAAATGATGAAGTTGATGTTGCATTTTCTTTTATTAATAGATTCTGGATTGGTTTGTACAAATCTGTTTAGCACTAAAACACATACATGATAGAAAAATCTTGCATCGGGACATAAAGTCACAGGTATGTAGGTGGCTATTTTTGAACTGAAATGTCTTTCAAAGTGACTGCATTCATATCTTCTAGTTTATTTATGGAAACATTTCTGATACTGGAAACACTTCAGTCTGCAGCAGACTTAGATATTTGTACAAACAGATGAGGCTATTAGATGAAGCTACAGGTGTTACTCATGTATTTATGTGTGGGGACAGAAAAGATTGTGTTTGACAATTTGAAGAAGTGTTTTCTCATATTAATGAAGTAGGAGTTGTAGAAATCTGGTGTTCCACGGTAGTCAGTAACAATGACTTCAGGGGGATTAAATGGCAAAAATTTTTTTTCTTCTCAAAACATGTAGAGAACAAAAAGTGTGCAATTGAATGAATATTTTAATTAACAGACTTCTTAACATTTCTATGTCAAGAATATATTTTTAACCAAAGATGGAACAATACAGCTGGGAGATTTCGGAATCGCCAGAGTTCTGAACAGGTAACTCCTTTTTGATACTGTTTTTCCTCTGACTTAATTTAATTTGCTTTGATCAAGGGAAAACACCATCTGTGTACTTCATGTGAGTTAGCCAGTTAACATCCATCCTTATTTTTCTCTCAGTACTGCAGAGCTGGCACGCACTTGCATAGGAACACCGTACTATTTGTCACCTGAAATATGTCAGAACAAGCCTTACAACAATAAAAGGTACCAATAAGGATTTTATTAAACATCTTTAGTAAAAAGAAGAAAATATGCTTTTTTTAGGAATTTAAAGCTGTTCTAATCAAATGATGGTGAGCATCTGTTAGTTGTCTCTTACTCAAGTAGGTACTGAGCTTCGCTGTAGAGGTTGTACCTCTACAGGTAGGACAGAAGTAGAAAGCAATGTCACGGAGACATGACTTAGCTAAATGCTCCAAGCTCTAGGTCTACTTGTATTCTTAATTGTGGTGCTGCTTTTGCCTGTCTGCACAGTGGTTATACTGCGTTCATTTATGCACTACCAAAGTGAAACTCTGTTAAGGATGTAACACAGCAATTTGATTATTTGCGCACACGATGTGCATAGATGGGTGGCTCAGCTTGTTTCCAGATACCTCCCTTATACCTTGGCTGCCCTGGCAGCAGCCTGTGGCCTGGTAACAGTGTCCCCAGTGTAATTAAATGGTAATAAATAAATGTTAATAAGTTACCGTCCACAGCGCCAAGTGGTTGCATTCATTGTTGTCGAGTGACTTATACTCATTTCAATGGATTCTTAAGAGATAAAAATTATTACTATTCCTTTCCTTTATTTCTTCTACATGGGGTTTATTATCCAGTGGTGTTCTAACAAATCTTGTAATGGATGAGGGTAACTTTAGTCACTGCTAAACAGAATAAATTGACTTTGAGATTTATGTTTGCTGAATTAGGTGATAAGGTGGGTTTTTTTTTTGTTTGTTTGTTTAATTCAAAGACCTCAAGCAAATGTATATATTTAAACAAAAAAAGCCTTTGTCCATATTTTGTCTGATTTTTGTGGCTGAGATGGTTCTAAATCAGAAGCCAAAATAGCATAATCTGATTTTCAGGGTGGCCTTATTTTGGTTGTTGAATTAGTTTGGGGATTTTTGTTTCCCTGGGGTTTTGCAGGGAGCCCTGCTGGTCAGAGAAGTCCATGGAGAGGGGCTTGTGCATATTCAAAAATCCACCCTTTTCCTCTTCAGAGATAGTTCTAGGTTAACATTTCCAGTTAACTTGTATCTGTGAAGTCTAAGTGTTAAAATAATGTGTTCTCTTTGATTTAGTGATATCTGGGCCCTTGGTTGTGTTCTCTATGAAATGTGTACACTTAAACATGCGGTGAGTAGAAACTTTGTGTCTATAAAAGAATAGTGATTTCAAACAATTTATTTCTGATGTCATGCAGATATATTTTAGTTGATGAAATGCTTTCATGGTAGCTGTTTGGAAGTTACCTTCAGCATTTTCATCTCCACTTCCTGTGCCAAGCAACACTTTTCACTGGTGTTTTGTTCCATGCCAGTCTCTCAGCTGTCTTGGCACTTTTGTTTTTAATGGATTGTATTAGCTGAAAAAATTGTTAGGTGTTATAGTAAAGGATACTAGGAATAGTGGGGGCATTTGTAGGGTTTTTTGGTTGGTTGATTTGGGAGTTTTGTTGGTTTTGTTGTTATTGTTATTTGGGGTTTTTGATTGGTTGAGTTAGGTTTTATTCCAAAAAAGCTTGAATTCATTGAAATCTTCATTGAAAATCTGAATTTGGATTCTGCTTTTTTGCAGATGGATTAGTGTATTTCTGTTTAGAACAGAAATAGTGCTTACAAAAACTCCCAAGTGGAAGAGTTGCCTTTTTCAGTTTTTTCTTCTTCTGTGTATGTGTGTTTTTGTTTGAAGAGTATGTCTTCATTATCCATTTTTCAGTTAGGAAGGGAAGAAAATGTTTGGGGTTTTCTTCTGTCCCGTCCACAGATTTTTATTTTTTTTGTGGATTTTGTTTTGTTTGGAGCTTCTTAGTAGCTATTTTTATTCAAAGAAAAAGATTGTAACAACATGAAAATGGACAGAAATATTTTTAAGGGATAAGGATTTAATTTCATTTCAAGCTTTTGTAATTTCTTCTTGCTTGATCTTTTATGTGGCAGCCCTGCTGACAGTGTTTAATTTCTAAGAGTTGATGTCAACAATTTGTTTTCTGTAAGCTGGGTGATACATATTGTTTTCTTTTTATTGTACAAAGGAATTGAAATGGTGTTCTCTGTTACCTGAGCTTAAATTGAAGTCTGAGCATTCCCTTGGATTTCACCCTGAATGAGTGTGAATACTTCACATTCTCTAATTTGTAAGGGGGGGTTGCTAAAAAAGGCAGAAGGCATGTTGTGGTTCAAAGCCTTTGGAAGAGGAGATCAAGCAGATAATTATTTTTTTCCTTAGTTATATATCATTGTCAGTCTAGATCTGGAGGCAAGTAATTACTTGTTAGCAACATTGTCTCCATAGTATGAAATACCTGTATTGTGATGTATTTTTAATTGGAATTTTAATTTGGATACTTGGCAACAGATTATTTTGAACTGCTGGTGTTGACCTTGAAAATGTGTGTTTTGGGGCAAAGGAAGGTGCACTGTCAGCTTGGTTTCTTCATCATCTGTCTATGCAGCCTTGCATGTGGACAGGTGATAGGACTAACTGTTTTGTTCCTTGTGTGATACAGTTTGAAGCCGGTAACATGAAGAACTTGGTCCTGAAGATAATCTCTGGGCCTTTTCCTCCTGTTTCTATGCATTACTCCTACGACCTACGTAATCTGCTGTCACAGCTATTTAAAAGGAATCCCAGGAATAGACCATCAGTAAACTCCATATTGGAGAAAAACTTTATAGCCAAACGGGTTGAAAAATTTCTCACACCAGAGGTATGGAGTTAGTTTTAATTCTAACTTTCCTAAAAACATCATAGGATTTTGCTTTTTCTTTATTCTAATGTTAGTATATTACATGAAAGACTAGAGTAATAGTTTTCCCTAGAGCTCTTATAGACAGGGTCAGCTGAGGAAAAATTAGTTTTACCATGAACTGTAAAGAAAAGTCTCAAATTATTAAGTGTTTGGTAGTTTCCATAAGTAAATCTAAAGTGGCATTTTCTGAAGTGCATTGTTTTGTGTGTTTTTCTATATCGTGAGGAATCACCACTGAGATGATTTGTTTAGATACGTATCTTTTCATAAAATGCTGCTGTCAATTATTTCAGCCTTGTTGCTGTATAGTATCTCTTCAATCCATTTTTTGTTTGTAATTTGGAATGGCCTGAGAGCCTGTTGTGGAAAATAATGCTAAGTAAAATAATCTTTGAATTTCTTGAGGTTTAAATGCATCATGTGTATATACCCTCAAAGAAGTTGCTTCCTATTCTGTTTAAAATCTATTAATATAATTTTATATCTAATAATGTCATTTTAATATGAATCTAGTCAAAAGAGATCAAGATTAACAAGTGAATAATAGTACTGATATGAGGTAAATAATATAGAAGAAAAAGGAGATGGAGGAAGTACAGTATAAATAATTATAATGGATTCTAACAACTAAAGAAATACCTTGAAAAGGCCATATATAATTGAAATTTCTGAATTTCTGTGTTGAAATAGACTTTCAACTTACTTCAGGTTGAAGTCCCAAAGAAAGGTAAAATTCAGAAATCCTTACAGATAAGTTTGTTCTAACATTGAAACAGTAATAGTTTGATCTGGTCTTGTTTCCAGTAGCTGGAATAGATAGAAAATTTTTATTTGGAGTTAGTCAGTCAAAGTACAATTAGTAATCGGCTGTCTGTATCTCCAGATGGTGATACTAATTTGTCCTAGATGGAGTATGAATACTTAGGTGCAATTTTTCCAACTGTACTACTGCTGTGTGTGACTTAGAGGTGTTATCTAATATTTGAAACAACTAAAAAAACCCCCACACAAAAAGCACCTTTTATGAAATGTATCAGTCTAGTACATTCATATTCAGCAGGAGGTGGTCATTCTGTGATACAGTTGTAGTGCTTATTTCCTTGCAGTATCATCCATGGCTAGTGCTGTTGTCCTCTGTTTTTCTTAGTCTAAGCTTAAAAATTATTTCATAGTTGACATCTTCAGGATGTTGCAACTGTTGCTGAAATCCCATTTTTAAATATCAGGAAATCCATATTCCAGTTTTAGGTAAATTCTTTCTTTAGCTTCATAGTTACTGAGTTGCATTAAAGAGCAGATCTAAATTAGCATCAATTTTTAAAAAGGATAGGGGGCTCTTTGGAAGATACTAAAGAGTCAGGTTTCTTTTCTGTCAGTAAAGGTGTTCTCGAGGAAACATCATAATTCAGTTGCTACAGCTTAGCACTCAAATAAGATAATTGAAATACCTTTACTAAGAAACTGTAGGAAACTCTGCGGCTTTTCGTTTACAGAATCTTTGATGCCAGACTCTCCAGATTAAAAATTTGTGTTGCCATTATGTGCAGAGCCCTAAGTTCTACACTTTGGTTCTTGTTTTGGTTTTTTTTTCAGGTTTAACTCCTCAGCATCCATCATAACTGACTGGTACAAATCAAAGGAATCTCAGTAGTTCAAGATTCTGTAATTGTTGTTCATAAAGTGACACTTTTCATTTATCCTTGCTGCTCTTTCTTGAATACTTTTCACTTCTACTATATAGGTTTTGAGGTGTTTGGTTCAGAACTACCTTCAGTATTTAAGATGATGGCCTATTAATATTTGATTATTCTTGGTCTTGTCTCAAATTTTTCATCTCAGTAGGACTGCTTTCCATGTTTCATTATGCTAATTTTATATGCCTTACAGCACACCATATGTGTGCCTCATGCACCATATTTTCCAGATACCCACATATGTGGTCATCTTCACATCTGGAAGAGGATAGCAACACGTTAAAACTGCAAGCATTTTTAAAGAACTATTTTTTGACACTAGCTGTATGAGAAATTGAGGTGAACTTTGGCAGCTACTCAGAAATCTAAAATCAATAATGCATAAAATTGTGTTGCTGCTCACATTAACTTTTTTACTAGATTCTCAGCTAGTTCATAAATGAGATGACATGTGCCACCCAGAAGTCTGACTAAATTGCTTTTTAAAATTACTTGAGTAATTATGCCAAAAATGTTTGAAAACACTCCAGCTCCATATTGGTAATACTAGATTCTAGTAATACTAGATTCAATGCATAAAGTTGAGTATTTATTTTCATGTAATTTACAGTAAATGCTCTTAGTTAGATGCTTACTGCCAATGGCACGCTTGTCTGAAAATGAATTATTCCTAGCTTTGGTCACAAGTATTATTGACTAATTCTTCCACTTGTTTAGCTTATTGCAGAAGAATTCAGTCACAAAATTTTCCACAAGTTTGGACCACATGCTTCACCAGGTAAGTTGATGTCTGCACTACTTTTCCTTTCAGCTCTGTGAAGATCATGTATGTAGCTTTGTTCTTTTACTAGAGTATTTTTTGTGTGCTCTCATACCTGACTGTAGGATTTTCAGGAAAAAAAAGAGAGAAGAAGGAATTTTCTCCCCTCCCCTGGGGAGCTGGACATGTGTTGGGTACAAATGATGCAAATACAAACTATGGGCCCGTAATTTAAGGAGACAGTGTAGAGTGCAAATAATGGAACTAATTCCTATTCTATGATTGTATGACTTATTTTTATCCCTTAGTAATGAAAAATGGCTAATGAGGAGTATGATTTCTTCCAAAAAAATGTGGGATGCTTCATTAGAGATTCCAAGATAAAGCCCTGGCTTCAGTCTAATTCAGTAAAATTTCTGCTAGTGTTAACAAAGATTAATTCTGTCAACATGGTGTTACTTCATTTACTGCATTAGTTTGCCTTTTTTTCCCCTAGATTTCTTTCCCAGTTATTTTATTTCCCTATAATTATTTGATGCTCTGGCAAGGGCTTTGGTATCTTTTGATAGTATTGCTGACCTCTTGTTCTCTGGTAAGAGAGCCCTGCTAACCCAGAATCAAACCCACAATATTGGTGTATAATCAGGAACTCTATGGGAAAAGCAATATCCCTGAAGGCCATTGAAGCTCTACTAGAACTCATCTTCTGGTGACATTAGCAGTCCAGGTTTCAGTTCAGTGTTATCAGTGGAGAAGGGCCTGTCTCTCCATTCCATTAGGAGACCTCTTGCCTGTGTACATGAGCACTGTGCAGTTGAGCAAGGCAGCTGAATGAAGTGTCAGTTGTACATCTTGAAGGATTAAGATGTAAAAGCACGGGAATTGTTTTCTTTTATTTCTTATCAAACATCAAACTTAGACAAGCTAATACTTCAGCTTATGTGAATGAAATGTTAGTGGTTTGTTACAGGTTCAGGAGGATGCCCATGCACACCAAACCTGAAACCCAGCTGTGACTGCAGAGCAAGTTGTCTTTTATTGCTAGCAGTAGCAAATAATAGATACCGACCCCTGGTTCCTGCAAAGCCACTGGGCAGGCAAAGGACATGGAGGTCATGGTGCTCATGCAGGGGGGCAGGCAGGCAGTGCACCTTCAGGACATCCCCTGGATCCACAGTGTTCATCCAGTCCTTGTCACCCCTCCACCCCAGACCCACAGCTCAAGGCTTCTCCTCAGGAGTGGAATTTTTCCAGCTAGAGCACGTGAGATGAGGCCAGAGCGGCTCGTGATCCCACCTCCATGCTAACAACAGCTCCATTGTGCATTGTTCCTCTCTCACAGGTTAAGTTCTCACTGATGGACCAACCCATTGTTTCTCTTTCAAGGGTCAAGTTTCCCACCAGTTGCACAGCAAAGTTTTCCTCATTGTCTTGTGAATGTGCACAAGAACAGACCAAATACGGCAGGGCCTCAGACACAACTTTGGTCCCTGACACACGGTTCACCCGTTTTTCTCTAGTTTTGCTTTCTAAGACTTTGGGAAAGGGAAATACCATCACTGGCTAGCCTGGGTAGCTCAAAACCAGGGTTTTTTTATTGGGGGTTTTTCTTCTTTTCAGCTCAAAGACCAGTTCAAGAACCAGCACTGACTTCAGTTGCACCAGCTCAGAAAATTACCAAACCTGCTGCAAAATATGGAGTGCCTTTAACTATCAGGAAGTCTTGTGGTGCACCTAAAAAGCCTAATGAGAAGAAGCCGTTGACTAAAATTAGACAGGTAAGAAGCTAAGTTAGTTAAATTGAGCTGTTTTGTTCATACCTTATTTAACTGTGTCTTCCTTTTCAAAATGTCTTGGCATGTGGACATGCCTCATGCACCTGCAGAGAAAGTAGAACTAATATTTAAATGCTTGGCTTGCTTCATTATTGATTGTTTGTTTAGTTGGTTTTAATATAATTTTTGTAAACTCCTACTTTAGGCTTGGGTTTTAATTCCAAGGCTGAATTACATTTGTGTGTTTTCATTTGCTTCATTGGTGTTAACCACTCATAGGAATATTGGAAGCCTGTCAGGTATACCAAGATCATTGACACTGGAACCTTTGCATCTTTTTTCTTTCTTCCAAAATCATTTCAATTTTTTAAAAAAATAGGCAAACTTTTTCTAACCATTTTACAAAGTGTTATTAGGCAGGGAAACTGTGTAATTGAAAGAGAAGTTTCTGAGATGTCATTTCATGAGCTAATGAGAAAGTTTTCTGTATACTGTCATAGAGTACTTCTCATCTTTCTTCCTGTTGTCTTCTTTGTATTCCTGATTACTTATTTTCTCTCTTTATTCCATTAATTACTGGATAGTCAGGAGTTGTTTTTGTTGCAGTTAGTTTTGAGCTATATGCAGATGCCAGACAACTAGAACCAAGAGGCTGCTGCTTCAGCAAGAGAATTTGTTGAGATTTTCTTCTGAATAAGTAACATGGTTGTTGTTGTGAGGTTTATTTTGATTGGGTTTTTTTTTCCCCTTCTCCTATGGCACTCCAGGGAACATAGCACTAAGACCTCTATCCATCTGTCGAAGTTGTTGGTGGATAGAAAATTATCCTGGAGATACAAATTATCTGTGAAATTCAACAGTTACCAGAGGTTTAGAGAAAAGCTCATTGATCCCACAAGCCTTGTTGGCCCTTGAAACACAGTTTGAAAAAGCAAGAAAGGGAGAGTGCAGGCTTCTTGTGTGTCCTTATGAAATCACAAGGTTTATGTGTTTTAAGGCTTGGTTGCAAAGCCATCTATGGGTCTTTGTCCTGCGTTTCACCAGCCAACACTTACCCAACTTGCCCTAAGACTTAATGTGGCAGGGGAGAGACTGAGGAAATATCATCTTCCTACATGGAAGGAGTCAGTAATGCTGCTATTTTAGGACAGTCGTTTTGTGAATTGTACCTAGTGATGATACCCCATAAGATGCAGGATAGAAACAGTGGCTACAACTTAAAATATAAATTTTCTTCTCTGAGTCTGAGCTTGCAACTCTTAGCTGGCTTTTCAGAAGAGTGTGTAACAACTGTCTCCTTTAATTAGTAATACTACATTAACATTATATTATTACTAGTCACTAAAGGTTTCCAACATCTGCAACACTTGATTTTAAATTATCCACTTGGCAGGATTGCATGTTGTCAAAAGAAAATGTTGTGAAGCTCTGTGTGTTCTAGTACGGTCAGAAAAAAAAAAGCTTTAAAAGTACTGATGGCTTTTTTGAGAAGATTCGAGTAAACAGCACATTTTGTTAACCATAGCTGCTTCTTTAGCAGGTATTCAGTGGTGACTGTGTTGTCATAGGTAACAAGAACCTTAGTTAGAGTTGAAACCAAGTGAAGTATTAAGCACAAGAGCCCCAGGATAGCCTTCCAAGTAAGAGAATCTTAGTATCTCGGCCCCCTCAAAGAGTTTCTATAAAGAAAGGATTGTAATGAAGAGTGATTCTACCAAAGAAGAAAAATTTAGACAAAACTGATTTAAAAATTATTGCCTTCAGGTTTTGAAGAACTTTTAGTACAGGATGAACACGTACCCCTATATCCTAGCCGTGCTTTTCACTTCAAATGTCCTGAATAATCAAGTATTTTAAACCCCATTTAGTGCACGCTCAGTTGTGACTTTAAGAATATGTTTTCTGATAGAATTTTTCTCTCATTCTGGCATCATGCTGTCTAATTTGAAGTTTCACCTTTTATGCAGGCATTTCCAACCCCAATGATGAAAATTATTCCAGTAGAAAAAAGCAAAAATGTTTGAGGTGTCATGAAATCATCTGTTTTCAAACTGAGCAAAAGCCAAGTCCACAGCAAGAATGCTAAAATACAACTTTCAAACCTTTCCTCCTCATCTTTTTTCCCAAACATTGTATAGTAATGATTTCTTTTGCACCAGCAATTGGATTGGTAACCCATCTTGACAGAGTGATGCCTCAGTAATAAATACCAAATGATATGCTTATTTTTCAGGAACCTTCAAAAAAGAAAAGGTTAGAATTGCCTGAAAAAGAAAAACGCCAGAAAGAGCAGGTAGACAAGAGTCTTCAGATTTTTCTTTATTCCCCCATAGAAATATTAATGACATACCTTGTGGTGTGGTGTGGTGTGTAAGAACATGCAGTAGTTTGATTTCCCAGTTCCTTAACATGTTTAATCCTTACACATTGCAGATCAGTTTACCGAAGGCAGATGAAATGAGAAGATTGGAAAAAGAAAGGGTAAAATATGTTTAAAATGTGTTAAGAGTGAAGTTCAATTTTTACTTAGTGGTTCCTTGAATTTTGTTTTCCTGTATTGTTTTCTCCTTCAGATGGAACGAATAAACAGAGCCAGGGAACAAGGATGGAGGAATGTGCTTGGTTCAGGTGGAAGTGGTGTTAAGGTTGGCAGCAGATGCAGAAATGTGGTGCAGTGTGTTCCCCCCACCTTTGATGAAATGGTCTTCTCTTTTCAGAAGGATTTGCTCTTTCTACAAGACTCAACTCTTGAGGCTGTCCATTATAAATCTGTGGATAATTTGAGATAGACTGTAACACTTCCTCCCTAGCCTTTTGGAGATTGTGTCCAATTTTCATTTCTCATGTTTCTAAATTTCTGAATCTCTTTCTGCTAGTAATGGTTTTCATGCACCACTTTCTTATTTCTGCTTTTGCTACTTTTCCTGTGCTGAGTGTATGCATGAGCAGCTTCTTCCACATTCAAGTTTGTTCTTGAATTTTTTTCCCCTGGTTTTCATATTATAGTAATGGGCCTCTTTCCCAGTATTAAACACTTGTTTCTAAACATTCCTTGTTATTTAGCAATGTAAGTGTTTCTATGTATCATTGAGATGTCTTCTTCAAATTGGATTGTCAAGTGCATATCATACTGCAGGCTGCTAGTTTACCATCATTTCAGGTCTCCATATACTATTATAATATTCTTGACTTAATTATCTTTTTCCTTTCTCCAGCATGCAAGGAGTATATCCAGCAAGCTCCTGACAGTGCTGTTGAATAGCATTGTTCATGCTTTCCAATAACACAAGCCATACAGCCTCTTACAAAGGCACAACCGTCAGGCACTGCATGATTTTGCCCTCTTTTGTTTTTGGTCTGATTGCTGGCACCTGTTTCTGAGGAAAAGCAGAGAAATACGTGGCAAGTGTTTGGCTTTGGGTTTGTGGTTCTAGCAGGTGCTGTAACTGTTCTCTAGATTGTTGATGAGCACCTGCTTCATATCATTTGCCTGGAGAATGCTGATCATTCTCTAGTATTTCTTTGGATTTTGGAAACTGAACTCTAATAATGATACGTGAAACTTTGAATAGTGTCTAAAAGTTAAGACTTTTCCTTCTATTTGTAGAAATCATAGTCTTGTATAGTTATTTTTATACAGACCAACAGTCTACCTGCATATTTGTTTGAATGCCTAGATAAATCCTTGATTTAGTACTCTCATTTGGATTATGGGGAGCCATTGATAGCACTGAACAACCAAAACTCAGAATGTGAGATAAATTCCATTGTCAAATGCAAGAACTTCTAAACAGGCAGTCTTAAACCTGTCACACCTGTACTCACCTTCTGAATTTATATTAAATACTTCAGACCACCCTGGAAGGTAGATTGACACTGTTGGTGAAACAAATTCCATAGATTTACTACCATGGGCTATTTGACTGCTTCCCCCAGGCATAAAGGAAACATTTTTATGCATGTGCTGACAACCTTAACCTTGTTTTGCCAGTTTCACATTTTCTGCATCCATCCTTGGCTATTACTGTACACAGCTGCTTGAAACATTAATTTTTCATTATTTTCACTTCAAATTTCTGCAGGAATTCTATTGCTTTGAGAATGACAGGTATAATTTGCACAAAGCACTGCCTTGTGGTAGGTGTTCTCCTGGTCTGAGCTTTAGTAGAGAAGCATCTCAAATCTAGTGATGGAAATAAAGTGATAGGCTGGGTGGCAGGGGGGGTTCTCAGATAAATCTGCACATAATGCCATTTAGCAAACTTAAAACTGTGCTCAACTGTTTCCAGCTTCATGGAAAAAAGTGTGTGTTTGGCTATAAGTCACTTGTTACTACTTCAGTTGGAATGTATCTTTTTTTTTTTTTTTTTTTTTTTTTGCTAAAACTTTGATTTTGGCCATGTAATATTATCTATCTCTGTTTACACTTCAATGGAGTAATTTTCAGTGACTTCCAAAATGTTTGAGAGGTGACTCATGTATAACTGTACTATTTTTTAAAGGAAGCTAAAGTGGTGTTTTATTCGGGACTCCTAATAAAAAAAAAAATTATCTATCTTGTAATTTGTTAAAATAGGAGCATGCCAGGGATAAAACTAGGACCAATTTATAATTGTTGCGGAATATGTTCGTATTATTACTTTGCTGAAGAGGTAAAAATTAGAAGAGCCTATTAAAAGCAGTATTTGTGATTCCACCCTACCCCTTTTGGTTTCCAGGCACCATATTATGTCGGTGGAGGTGGTGTTGGTCCTTTTCCTGTGTCTTCCAGAGGACGCTATGAACACTATCACGCTATTTTTGACCAGATGCAACAGCAAAAGGAAAATGTTTTCAGAATAGCTGAAGAGAGGGAAGCCAGGCTGAGAGCGAAACTTCAAGACCGAGGACTTGTTGAACGGTATGGCTACCTTCCATTAGAAGCTACATGTGTTCTGCTTTAGATGAAAGTAATGAAAGTTACTGTACATATTTATCTACAGAGGAATTCCACCTGGAACACGTGCAGGAGTTCCTAAGGGACCTGCAGGTCATCACCATTTACCCGATGTTGGTGCAGTTAGGAAAAAAGTGAAAAGATTGAAGGAGGTGTCTAAACAAGCCAATGCAAACAGGTTGGACTGTGATAATCTGTGAATCTGTCCCTCCATGTTAGATTCTTGTTCTGTGTCTGGTTTCATTTAGTAGTTGAGCATGTCTCAGAATCACTTCTATTCATTGGTATTGTGCTGTCTGTTTGTGTGTTAGACCCTCACAGACCACAATTTTTTTAGAGCCAATGGAGATCTTGGCTTTTCCAATAATGGAAAAAATAGTTTACTAAGCAATTGTACCTAAAGACAATTTTCAGACAAAATTGTTGGCTTCATGTGGTTGCAGATAACAACATAAGCCTCCTCCTTTGTTTTGTTCATGGTTTGACTTTTTGTGTTACCTGACAAGATGCTTCTTTCTCCCATCATATTCTTCCTGCCTTCTCTGCACCTAAGTGTCTCTAGTACTGCAAAGCATCTAGAATGATACCAGAATTGTTGGTGGAAAACTTCTAGGAGCTTTCTTCATTGAGATGTGAATGCCAGGTGTTGTAATGGTGTGCAATCTCTAGTTTGGTATTCAAATAGTGAGTTAGAAGACCTGAGTCTAATTACTGTAAATAGGGTATTTTTATATATAAAAAGATTGTAAGCAAGTGCTGATTTTCTTTTCAATGTTTTCACTCTTTCAAATAGCTTCTTCAAAATTTATTTGCTCTCCTTTAGATCTTGTAATATTGCCCAAGGAACTCTGTTTGCAGCTGTGACTAGGAAATGGGAAAATACAATTTTCTTGGAAGTTTAGTACTGTGAACATTACTGACTTTCCTAGAGGCACAGATTTTCTCCTTTATTATTTAAACTTCTGCAGAGCCAATCATGTGTTCCATGGAGAAGGAAATAAATCAAGTTAATGTGAGAAAAAGGAAGTGGCCAAAGAAACCATTTATTCTTGTAAACTAAATTCAATTTTATGTTCTAATATAATATGTATTTGCAATTATAGGGTTTTTGCTATTTTAAAATTTGCAGCAATAACATCGTGTTTAACATTGATATTACAGTTCTGAAAGCTCTGAGGTATATTTTATATTGCCTATAGTAGGTTGGACTGTTGTGAGATAATTAAAGTTCTACCTGGTACAACACAGTACTGGAAAGCATCTTGTGCCAGCTGTAGTTAAATGTATTTCCTCTTCTATTTATTCTCAGTGCTTTGCACAAAGTACACAATCCCCCACTCTTGCCTAGATTAGGAAGCAGTTTGACTCATACATTTGAAAATATTAGATTATATTTGTCTGTACCTGGATAAACTGTTTAAAATGTTTTAAAATGGAGAGAAACTATAGCAGAGTGCTGCAAATTACAAATAACACAGACTGGGAAGAGAAGCCAATTCAGCATTTCTCAAATACATGTATTTGGAAGCACTCAATGAAAATACTGTCCAGAAGTTTCAAAATAGGTAGAGATTTCGGTTTTTTCTCTTTATAGACTGGATTATTGTTAGCTGTAAATTGAGGTGCTGTTTCTTAGCATCTTAAATGTGTTAACAATTTGTATGTTACCTGGAAGCAATTTTATTGTGATCGCCAGCCTAGATGTATTTCCATCCTGGACTTAATTCTTCCTGCTGAAGGCAAGTGATCATGATGTTTCACTCAAACAAAGAATTTAAATAACAAGAACTTTGTTAAAGATAGTCAATTTAGGGCATATATTGAAGAAGCTGAGAAATCTTCAAGTTGAAGTCTTTCATTGTACTACCACTTTTGTAAAGCTAAATATATTGTGTCAACAGTCTTGAAAAATTGTCTCAGGCAGAAGCCCAGAGGAAATCTAGTTGAAATGTTTTAGGAAAATGAGTTGCTCATCTTTGGAGTAAGAAAAAACATTTTTATAAAATTTTGAGATAAGATATTCCTGTGAATTTGGTTTGAGACAAACAGGACTGCCTTGGTTTGGGTATTTTTGGAAAGACCTCTCCTCCAACACTGTAGGGTTCATGATGTGTGACAGACTTCAGCTGCATGAGAGGGCTTTGCACAGTTTTCATATCCACCAATTGAGTTCATATGTAGTTAAAAGGCAGAGTGAAAATCTTTTGGTGAATCAGGTATGTGTACACAAGGATTGGCAAGTGTTTGTTTCTTTACCAGTAACACCTGTGTGGATTGTCTTGCCTTTTCAGAGCAGTGTTTGTTTTATTGTATCCAAGAGGTTTTATCTCTGTCTTCCTTTTAACAAATTGTCGCATCTGGAAAATAATTAATTTCCTTTTTGATTGGGGGGTGAAGGGTCAAAATAATAAAATGGGAGTATTTTAATTAGTGTGCTATTTATGTATGAATTACTAGAGCTTCCTGTATTGCAAAATGATTCTTTCTTTAAGTGCCCCAGTCTAATGGGCTATTGCTATCAGCATATTCCAGTTTCTTCCTGACTGTTGCCAAACCTCCAATTGTCCTCAGTTAAAGGAGGCTCAGGGAACCTTGGAAAGGCCTCTTCATTCTACCAGTTGTAGAATATCTTTAACCATTTCTCAGTGTTTTGGTTTTATTTTAGTACTTAACTTCTCTGGGTCTACTTGTAACGAATTTGTTAGAATCTGGTTACTCTATGGTGTTATAAATGTACTCATAGAGTTGCAGGATGCTGAGTTATGGTAAACTAAATGTAGCCTTCTTGTCTTCCCAAGCAGGTCCCTGACCTGGGGTGAAACTTGTCAAAAAACAATCATCTTATTATGGCTAATTCTAGGGCAGGAAAATTCCTTCATGGACCCTTTGAAAACAAACAAAATACATCCCCCATGATTCTCTAAAAGGAATTGCAAGAGCACTGAGCACTGTAGTAATTCCCTCAGTGGTATAAACTCTTACTGCAAATATAGGACAGTCTTGAAAGGCTGTCACAGTATTGACCTTACTGACTGGCTCATGTGATGAGTTCTTGGTCGTCTCTGAAGGGAAATCTTGAAGGAATCTTCTTTTTCACAAATCATAACAGTAATGTAACAAGCTGAGACACTTCCAGAAACAATCATACGAAGACTGTGTTTTGACATTCATTTTTCTTTCAATGACAAGGATCTGGAAGGACAACAATACAGTGGTTTGGATTTATTTTTTAATAGTTCTTCTCACTTTTACTAAGCCTATTTTCCTCCATTTTGTGCAAGTGTGACCTTTATTTTGGCTGATAAAAGGCTTTTTTGAAGATGTCTTACTCATATAAAGTTACTTTTTTCCCCTGTGTGTTCTAGTTAGAATAAGTGCAGGGGGGAGGACAGTGGGAGGGGTGGTGTTTACAGTGTCTATTTCAGAGACTTTCATCTTACTGTGTTGAAATTACTCAGGCAAAAAGGATGGATAGCTGCAGATAGAGCAAAGCAAGTTGAAGAATTCTGGCAACGAAAGAGAGAAGCTATGGAAAACAAAGCTCGAGCTCAGGGACACATGGTATGAAATCTGGTCTTCCTGTGTGTATTACTGTTTCAGCATGCTTTGTGAGTCTTTGAAGTAGCATCATAAGTGAAATGCTGACTAAATATTTTTCTTAAGTGTGGAAAAACCCAGAGAGAATGGGAGATAAGTTTTCTGCATTTTCTTGCTAATTTTAATAAAACGTAACATAATCATGTGGTACATTTCTCATTACTTTAAGCTTATTAACAAATTATCTTTGTTTGCATGTGTCTAACTAGCTATTGTCAATTTTAGAAGATTCATTTACATTCTTTTTTTGTTTATACTTTGGAGTCTTGGTTAAAATTAAACTTCATGTTATGCAGTAGCTTGAACCAAAAATGAAGTTTGATTAAACTGATACAGCTAATGATCAGACATAGTGGTGCGTGCTAGGGAAACGCATTCTGCTTATTGAAAAGGTATTATATATTCATCCATATCTGTCAATGTGGAATCTTATAAAACCTTTACTCTTTAGAAATTAAGTAGAAGATAGTATCATAAAATGTTCTTTATGGGTATGGTTCTAAATTCACTATTCCTTTAGGAAGTTTGTTTAAAACATATATTGGAAATGACTATGTGTTTTGATAACAAGGAAGGTTTTACTTTTTGAGTGCTTCTCCACACTATTCATATGCAATTCAGTGACAATATCTTTGTCAGCTGCTGAAATTGAACTGACTGTACTGGAGTAGCAGTGAGACGAGACCAACAGCAGATTTATAGCAGCATCTCCTGAGTTATACCTGATAATCAGATTATGATTTAAAGCCAGGTCTTAATGTCAGGGATTATTTCACTTACAGTGAGCAGTTTTTAGGTGCTTTGATTCACTGCTTTCATGGCAAAGTATCCTTAGATTAGTATATATGTTGTAAAATGAGTCTTCCTCTATAAAACTATGGTTCTGTTTTTTAAAACCTTCAAGACCAGTAAATAATTTTGGAAAAAAAAAAAAAAGAGCAATTCTTGTCACTACCTCCTCTTGGGCAAGTTGTTGTTAGTACCATTCCCTCTTGGAAAGTTGTTAGCAGTACCAGTACTGCTTCCATTTTGTTCTTGATTTTGTTGGCGTTGACATGAATTTATGAGATCAGTTAATTTAAGATACCCAACTATTTATGTTAATGTTTTTCAGTTTTCTGTAATGTGTTCAATGAACTTAAATGTTTTAATCTTAGATGGTTCCCATAATAAAACAGGGAGGTTACTAAACAGTTAAAGTAACTTCCAGATGTTTAAGACTTATAACTTGAAGCCAGAATACAAGTCCATTTCTGGATTTGTCATTGAAAGTGGAAGTTATCAATAGCTTCCTTCTATTTGTGCAGTAAAATAATTTGAGTAGCTGGCAGTTATTTTCATATAGGGATGGGACTGTTGTTTGGACACTGTTGATCTGAAAGGGGAAATCACCAGCTAATAGTCAGCCTTTTGTCTGATGACTGGCACTAATTTACCCAGCTTCTATAAAATATAATTGCTGTCAATTTTAATTTTCAACTGACAGTCTAAATTTGACTCAGTAGTTGAGTTGATGGTACTTACAGACATCTGTTTTTTAAGACAGCTGCTGACCTAATTTGCTACTTCACTGTAGCTGTGTGGCATTGCAAAACATGAGTCCTGGTCTTTGAAAATTTAATGTAGCAGATGAGTAAAATAAACAATCTACAAAGAAAATCAGTTCTCAAAAATCTTTCTTCCAGTTTCTTTCTTAAGAGCAGTGATAAAAATCACCATCAATGATGGAATACCTAAAATAACTTCAATGCTAGAACCAAGAACAAGGAAATTGCTTCAGTAGAGCCAGTAAGCTTTTGTAAAGCTCAGGAACATGTATTAAAAAGTTAAAAATAAAATCAAATATTTTCTGAAAAGATGAATATGGAAAATATTCTTTTACATTTTGTATGGCTTAATGCTTAAGCTGAAACCAGCATTCATGGGGACCTTATGAATGTATAGGAAATACTCTTCCACAAAATTCCTTTAATTTGTTCTCTGATCCCCTGGTTGCTAAACCACTGAAGTGCAGTAGAGTGCTATTTCCTTGAGCTATTAATAGTTCTCAATCTGAGAGATTATTTAACCAGAATATTTGCATTCAGTCAGTAACCTCACTGGAGTATTTACTTACTGATGGTTCTCTACACACAAACTTGAGAAGGCCAAAGCCCCAGGCATTTTATGAGGCAGAAGGTCTATCATATGTTTGTGTGCTTGCTGTCTTTATTGTATGTTGCACTAACAAATCAAGGAATTTTTAACCTGTTCAGAAAAAAATTTGTGGTATGTCATTAGTAAAATAATTAAAGTATTATTGATTTTAATCCAAGCCGAAAACATGAAGTCAAATGGTTCTTGCACTGTTTTATACAGAACTTTCTTAAAGGCTGAAATCCTTTTGGTGACAAGTCACAGAGTACATCACATGAACCAAGTCTATACACTGCCTGTGCATTAGACATTTAGCCCAGCTTGTTAGGTGTAATGAGTATATTTAAGTGCTTTTTTAGATTTTTGAGCCATCATTGTTAAAAAAGCTTAATCTAAGAATGTAAAAAGATTCCACTTTTTATTTTAGGCTTAACTCAGCAGTGGCAAAAATCCCAACCCTGTGCCACCATTTTTATATAATCCAGATGTAGAAAACTTATATCCATCACAATTTAGGTTTTCTAGCCTAAATTTTCTACAGCGTGAGAAAATCAGAATTGAAGGGAGAAGGCAACTATATTTTTAGAGCTCTTATCTCTCTCTTTGGCTGCTCAGAATTTTTAGTTACTGCTGTCATATGTTTCATGTAAGTGAAAAAGGCTTATTGGTTACCTTCAGAACATCTGCAGATGTTTGATGGATTTGGTTTCTTATAAGTGAACTGGTATTGGATAAAGCAGATAATTTTACTGCCCCAGCCACCTTAAATTTGATACCATTAAATGGCAAACAGGGTACACTGCAAAACCTGGCAGATACTTATGGAGGCAGGTCCATTTCTGCAAGAGGAAGGAAATCCAGAAACAAGGAGGAAGAGGTATGCTTGCTGCATGTTTGCCACTTTGCTCATCACAAAAATAGCACTCTTTTGACCTTAACTGTGCCCAGTTTCCCTGCATGGTTCCATCTATGTAACAAAATTAAGGGACTTCCTTAATTTTTAGGAAATAATTTACTGTTAGTGTGCTGAAGTTTGGGTGTGTTTGTTTTTGTTTCTAAAATAATCAAAATAATAGTTGCTTACATCAGTCTTTCTCAGAGAGGTTCTAGAATTTGATACACATAGGAATAGCTATGTCCTAATCCTGTTGTGATAAATGCAACCTTTCCTAGCTTTCAGTAATGTAAAATGTAGTTATAATTAATACTGATAAACATAAATTCCAATTTTCTATGTTTTAATTACATGAGAATTTTTCTGGAGATTAGTATATGCTGGTGAAGTGATAACAATAATGTTGGGGGTGGTTCACTCATTTTATTTCTTTGTGGTATCTGATATATTTTAAATTAACCTGACTGGAGAGAGTTTCCATAGAGCTGAAACTTGTTTCATTTCTTTGTGTTAGGAATATTTGGCAAGATTGAGACAGATCCGGCTACAAAACTTTAATGAACGTCAGCAGATTAGAGCAAAACTTCGTGGAGATAAGGTTGGTTTAAAAATAATCTTAAATATTTATGGAAGTTGAGTGTGGGATGTGTTCTTTTACCCCTGGTGGAAGACTTTTGTTTTAGGCAGTTTTATATAGACATATTTTAGACAGCGTATATTGTGAAAAAACCTGGAATTCTAGAGCATCAAACCTTTCTTGTAGCCTCACCTGCAGAACATAGAGCAGTGATGAGGTACGGTAGCAGGTGAGAGCCCAGCATTGTAGGCTACTTTCCTTGCAACAAGAGGCACATTACTTTTTTCCTGACTTATTAAAGCTTCACATCTTTTAAAACCAATCCTCTCTGAAAAACCAAACAAATAAAACCCCCACTGATCTCAGAGATGAAGCTTTGTTCAAGTAAACATTGCATTTAAGCAAGGAGTTAGTGAAACTGACCCATGTTAGTCATATAGTTGGTTAAAATATTCTGACTAGACACTTGTATCACTCAGTGTTTAAGTACATGAACTGATGATAATTCCATGAAGACTTTCACTTTGCAGAGTGAAGCTGCCAGTTCTGATGGACAGGACTCTAGTGAGGAAGCAGAACTGAAACGCAAGAAGATAGAAACACAGAAGGTAAGTGTGGAGTGGGAGGAGATGGAAGTTACTGTTGTCAAATATGTTTTATATCTCATGAATTTTCTTATATTTCATCTTGCTATCAATAGTTTGTTTGTGTATCCACTACAAGGGGAATGGGGGGAGTTTAACTGTATAGAGCAAATAACTGTGTTCAGCTGCTTTATCTTAGTAATTTTAAAACATGCTCAGACATCCTTGCAAGTCAAGGATCTTCTGTATCCCAGTCTTTGAGAATTCTCTCAAGGGTAGCTTTAATCCTAATGGCAATTTGGTATAACTAAAACAACATTTTGAGACTGAAGGGCTAAGGGAGATATACCTTAGACAACACCTTTATTTTAGTTAAAGAATAAAGGAAGGCCAAACTCCTTAAACGGGCTGACATGGGTTATGTGTGGATTAGAATGTGAGTTGTATAACCCTGTGATGAATTACATTTAAAACAAATGCATTTCCTAGAAATACAGTGTCTAATTAGAACTTTATTCCATGTGGTGGTTTTAAATCAATTGCTAGTTCGCAATACTGTACATAGCAACTATTGCTGTTATCTATTCTATGAAGTTCCCTCCACCGTCTGCAAAGTACAGTGTAAAAACAAGCTAACCCTATGCCTAACCTGAAAACTCGAGGTGAAACAGCAAGTGAAGCTTTTTGTGCATGAGTAAGTTGGTAAAATTTAAACATAGTATTTAATATTTTTGATTAATGCATTTGTCTTCAAAGATAATTTTAAGTAGAGTTTCTAATTTTACATTAGTCTGTTTAAGATTACTATGTATACTAAAAACAGAACCATGCAAATCAAGAACTGCAATTTAATTTTGAGGAGTTGCCATTTTTTCAACATGGTCAGTTATTATGGATGTGTGGTGATTTTGTCAGTGGAGTCCTCCTTTCATAGTCCATACAGTAGTGAGAGAAAAGGAGATGAGTAATCCAAGAATATTCCTTCTTAAAATGTTCCATGAAATAGGCTGCTGATGATTTTAAGTTGATCTTTTTTTGCTTATTTACTGTAGGCCCAAGCAAATGCTCGTGCAGCAGTTCTGAAGGAACAGTTGGAGCGAAAGAGAAAGGAAGCATATGAAAGAGAGAAAAGAGCCTGGGAAGAACATGTAAGAAAATAAATCTGTTACATGCAGTCAAAGTATGTAGGGCCATATCTTTGTATAAATAAAATCCTACACTGTGATTTTTCAAGACAAGTAGTTCTGAAATTGGAGAGAGTATCCTGTGTCAGTCAGAATTCCCTAATTAGAAGCTTAATCTTAAGTATGCTTGCAGGGAGACTTCTGAACATCCTACCTAAGAATCATTAGGATCACCCCAATTATTTTATTGTCTGTTAATGACCAAAACTTATTTTATTTTCTTTTACTTGTGTGTGCTATGGAACAAGTCCAACTAGTAATATTGTGCATATAAAAAGCAGGATGTGAAGCTGACAAACTGGCAGGCAGCGAGCAGTTGTCCTTTGTATGAATGTGTGGCATTATTGTCCTTTTGTATGGATTACATGAGCCTAATTGATAATACTGTGTTTAATGTGTAAAGTCCTGAAGTAGATTTTTGATTTAACATTTTTTTAATTGCATCTATACAGCTGATTGCAAAAGGGGTAAAGAATCCTAATGTGCCTTTTCATGTGGAAGCTACAGAACATAGTCCTATGAATGGACTACAAGAGCCTGGAGCAGCTCTTCCTAAGCCACAACTTCCAGTGAAGCCTGGTGTACCTGTCATCTCCATGACTTCTGCTTTGAAGGAAGTGGGTGTGGTAGGTACTTTTGCAAACAGGGTAAAATGAATGGAAAGGCAATAAATACTGACTGGAAAGAGAATGTTTAGAGAAAATGTATAGGTTAGCTAGAAAAAAATTGTTAAGGATGTTTGTTGCTTCTAATTAGGGAAAAGAAATTTAAAAAAATGTAAAAAGAAACCAAAGCTTGAAAGCTGTTGAAACACATCTGTATGCTGAAACTGAAATTCATGTTCTGAGCAAAATAGCTTATGGTGAGCCCTAGGTGGCAGCTTCCATTTTGATCAGGGCAGTTATGTTCAGTTGAACAAGACATCAACTTCCAGCATTTTCATCAGCCCCTTGAAGAGAGGAGTTAGTGAGTTGGTTACTTGGTGGAAGTGAGCAGATAAATTTTGAATGATAGGACTATGTTATATTAATGATTGATTGTTTTCAGTGAGCTTGAAAGTGCTGAATATTACAGAGAAGACAAAGCTTAAGATTCTTGCATCTGTTAGTGCTGTCTCTTCTTGTTGTCTAAAAGAGCATCCGGATTTCTATTCTGCATGTTCTTGGTCCTGATACTGTAAAAACTTATATGTTTACCTCAACTGCTTTATGTTACAATTGTGAAGCTGAGCACATGAGTGTAACCTTGTACAATTTAAATGTTTGATACAATCTATGTTAATTTGAATGCTAGCTTTTGTACATTTGCCTAAGCTCTTTGTAAATTTCAGTGTAGTGTGATACTTCGTACTGTATTCAACCCTGAAGGCTATAGCTATGGGAATAGAGTGAAACTTACACTAAAGAATATATGTAAAATATAAAATGTTATACACTGAATGATGTCAGTTGATAGCTGGAAAAAGAAATAATATTTTGGACAAATACTTAAATAATATTTTTAATAAAGCGTATTTTTTCCACATGTGAGTTTGTCTCACAGTAATGCAAGACAGTGACTGTAACAGAATAAAAAATAGCACACGGAGCAATTTGAGTTGGAGAATACAAGCCTTGTACACAGATTATAAATCCTACATTTTTGCCTTCAGTATGTAGTTTGCTTATTTACATACCACTAAATTTGTCTCTTTTCCCTTCTGTTTTGTCTTCATAAATTATCCTTGACTCTGTGCCTGCCACTTTTTTGGTTCTCTTGTAGAATTACTCATTTGTAGCGTAGGAATTTGGTATTATCTTGCTGTAGAGGTTGTATCTGGCTTTATCTCTACACGTTTTGTTCTCTGAAATCTCATTTGTCTGTTTAAATTGAGTGATTCACTTGCTCATCACTTTTAGATAGGGATTGGTTCAAAGATGGAAGGTGCCCTTGAAATTCTGTCTTTGGGACAGAATAAAACAGAATAATCAAGCATTCTGTTTCAGTCTACCTGCAGTTGTCATTGGAAAGGTTTTATTATGTCAATTACTATTCTCAAGATAATTTTTTTCTGACATGTTTTTCTACTTTCTATTTCATGCTTCTGGGACTTAAAGGATGAACATGTAATAACTGCTGTCCAGGAGTCTGAGGAGGAATTAAAAAAGCCAGATTTTGCAGTACAAGTATGTCAAATTAAATAGTGTCATTTAGGTATCCTTTCAAGAAAGGCACTATTTTAATACATATGTTGGTCCTTTCAGAACAAGAGAGAAATTCTGAGAAGATTAAATCAAAATCTTAAAGCTCAAGAAGATGAGAAAGGAAAAAAGGAGAGTAAAAATACCTCTGAATCAGCTGGATCTGAAGATGGTAAGGAGCAACAAGGTGACCAGCCGCTTCTGGGAGATCGCAAAAAATGGCAGTCTGGGGCCTCTGAGTTGGTCGTTCCTCTAGCTCAGCTGTCGATGGAAGATTCTTTCTCTGGAGCAGAGTGTAAGTTGTTGGGTTTTTTTGTCACCGTGGTATTACTAAATCAGTTTGCCATGTGTAGTATGTGTTTTTATTTTAATATTGTCATCTTGTTATCAGTTACATGTCATGCACTTCTAAAAAGTGGGTGGTTATGTATTCCCTTAAATAAGGAATAAGGCACATGCTGAGTAGTTAAAAGCCTGCAGGAGATTCAATAAATAATTTCATAATTTCAACAACAAACAGTTACCTAACTAATAAAAAAGTATTTAAAATATATGAAAGATTCTTATTTAACTTGAAAATCCTGTTCTGTTATCAGTAGTGAAAAAACAACTGAGGGTTTTTCTCGATTTAGGTCTGTAACTTGTGTTAAGCCTTTCTTAATGTTTTCTTTTCTTAAACTGAGATTGTTATTCCAGATTTTCCACTTCTCTGTTTTTTTGGTTGAAACCTCTTTTTCCTGGTTTCACTATGTCTTACTAAAAGTCTGTTTCACATTGTAGAAAGAAATAATCATTGAGAATGTGGCAGACTTGCATCTTTGCATAGTAGTTTTATAGTGCTAGAATCAAGAAACTTTTTACTCTGGTTTTCTTTGGTGCTTTGTATCCTGTTTTCCTTGGAGGGAGAATTAACAGAAATAAATGTCAAAGGATAGCAAGACAAGAAACTTTCTCATTTACCATTTCAAGTAAATTTCAAGACCATTCCATGCCAATGAAACATTTCTCATACTGCTTTCTTTTGGAGTGTCTTGAATTTCTGAAAAGAGCTGCTGCTGCTATTAAGTTGCATATGTCAACTGATATTGAATAACTCTGTTATTGATTTGAATTGGCAGAAGAAAAACTCTAGATATGCAAAGTCTTTAGGCTGTCTGATTTGGGGTGAGGTGACATGAGTTCTGGCTTTGTCGCCTTTTTAGTTTTAAGTTTTGTGGAGGTTGTTTGTTTGATTATTTATTATACAGAAAATGAATAAAAATTTCTAATTTAGAAAGGTTTTTCTATTTGTGTTTGTGTCCCAACAGGTCAAACTCTGGGAGAAGTAATTAAGTTAGATATTGGTGAACCTCACAGGAAAGTCTGGGGCAAAAGCCCAACTGATTCAGTTCTGAGGATCCTAGGAGAAGCAGAGCTGCAGCTGCAAACTGACATCCTTGAGGAACAAGATGAGATAAATGGTAAGCACAGTGGGTAATTATCTGCACTGCACATGTAGTGACAGTTTATCTACTGAGAAAGATTTTGAAGTAATAGAAGCATATTCTTATATTCTCTCTTGCTTTCTACTTCTGGGTGTTGTCTCAGTTCTGAATGTAAGCACAAGCTGATACTGGAGGACACCAAAATATTTCAAACTCAGTGAAGTGGTAAGAAATTAACCAGGGTGTGCTGAAAGGAAAGGATCGTCATTTTGCTGAAAAGTCTTAAACTTTGCCTTTTAATAGAAACATTTCTATTTTTTGAAAGGATGTCATCATCTGAATATTTCATTAGATGCTTCCTGTGACTTTGTTGGCAGCATGTGACTTACATATCAGTTGATTTTTTTTTTTTTTTTTTTGCCCAGTCAACTCCTCCCTTAGTTCTTTCTAAGGACAAAAGGACTTACTTACATTTTTTCCAATTATAAACTTGTACTAATGATAACGTAATATAAGAAATTAAGTTTTTAATATTTCTAGCTTTCTTCTTTATATAGTTGTACTAAAAGCATGCAGTTTTTTTCTTCCATTTTCCTTTAAAGAAACAAAAATTCCCAACTTACTTATTAGCCACATTGTAGTTTATTATCCAAATGTAGTAAAGCACTGTTTAAATAATAGAATCGTTTTCTGTTAGGTACTGCAGAACTTCTTGAAGGAGATCATCAATCTTTATTAGAGGAGAAGGAGGAGAAGGCTTTTTCTCCTGTTGGAGCTCATTCTGCAGTACCAGTTGGTGTTACAAAGTCTGTCATAACTGTACCAGAAGAATCTCAAAGAACTGGACCCACCCTGGTGCAGAGCAAAGCTATTATGCTGGATGGTAACTCATTTAATCAGTAATTCTACTTAAAATCTGTTTATTGAATGTAATAAGTGAAGTAACGATCCTGTATACTTTTATATCTTCCCATAAGTAATGTGCAGGTTTTTATCAAGACATTTTAGGTAGGACCAGGTGCTCTCTATGCCTGTATTGTAATCTGATTCAGTAATGTATTTAGTAGATTTCATGAAACATTTTTGTGTGCTTGTAGAAAACTTCAGAGTACAAGTAGAATTCTAAAGTGCTTCAAATTTTTTGTTGTTAATTTGGTGGGGTTTTGGTTTGTTTCTCCCCATCAATTGTGCTGGAATCTTTTCTCCTATATGATACCAGCATCCTTTTGATCCCTGGGGGCATGTTGCTAAGGTTTTTAGAAGACATGGTTCATTGGAGCTTTAAGATACTCTTCTGGTATCCGAAAAAACCCAAAACTTTTAGCTCTGGGATTAAAAAAACTGCTGTTTCTGAAAAATTTTGAAGGATTTAAGTGTAATCTTAAAATGTATACTTCCCCATCTTTTTGCTTGATTGGAATTAATTTTTTATGAGGTAAATGACAATTCATTTTAGAGCCTGATGATTTGGAAGCAGAGGTGCTGGAAGAAATGGAAGATAAAATGCACCAGAGTAAGGAGAATAAGGAGTTCCCTAGCACTGTTAATGAAGTATGGATAAAAGAGAAAGAGGATGGGTAAGTACCCTCTTCTGACCTCTCTCTCCAGGTCAAACAATTAGGCCTTAGTTGAGTTTTATTTGGACACGTCCGTTAAAATAACACTTAGCTAAAGCTTCATTGCTTGCTGCTATGTTAGTTTTACTGCACTTGATGACTTCAATAGATTAATGACCATTTTTTATATGGCATTTCCCCTTGATGTGATGTGTTATTATAGGGCACAACATGATGGAATGAATGAGGCAGCTTCAGAGAAAGAAGCACTCAACAAGGTGCAACCACAAAAGGAGGCTCCAGCAGGTCAGTGCCAGTCTCATGTTCCATGGCTCAGCAGTGTCGGGTGCTTGAGCCACCCCTTCTCGCTTCGTTAACCCCAAATGAGCAAGCTCTTGTTTGCTTCTTCAGCTGTTAGTTCTAAAAAGGAAATTTCTGATGGATTGGGAAGACATATTGTGGGTATTATGTTTGTCACTTTGGAGGAAAACATGTTACAAGAAAGTTACACTGTGTATAGATCAACAGGACAGTGGCCCATACTGATGAACGTCAACTTTCTGAATGCTACAGGTTTTTCACATGACTATTTAGGATGTTATGACATCTGATTATTTACTTAACAGAAGTGTTGTTTTGTTTATACACATTTCAAATTAATACTGAGCTGCAGCTCAATGTTTTAAGTGGCTGCTGATGACAATCTTTTATATTTATTGTATAGAAGAATTGCTTGTTTTTGGAGGTCTGGGAGGTAACTTCAGAAAAAACATTGTCAGTACTGTCAAGTATCATTGGTGATACTCTTGCATATAGTAAAGGGTGGCTTAAGCAAATGGGATCGGTTTTTCCCCCTCTTTGGACAAATTATTTTGAGATCATTTCAAAGACATCTAGTATAAGGTGGTAAGCAGTGGGTGAAAATGGATGACACAGTATCAGACATGGACTGGATAATGAGAAAAAAGAAGGCCTGAGAACACAGCAGGCTATAGCTGAGGGTTGCATATTCTCCAAAAGTTAAAAAGGGGAAATTTTCACATTGCAATTGCATTTAATAAAATTATCAAAAATATTTTAATACTTTTAAAGTGCTATCTACTTTTCCCTTTAATTGTATAAGAGAAATTAGTTAGGTATATTCATGACATTACCTTTTCCTTAAGTATCTTGGCGTTTTCATCTGGTTGGATTTGTAACAGACTTTCTTTCCCACTTCAGAAACTTGTTCCAGTGACTCTCAGCAAGCTGAACCCTTATTCCAGAGGGTAATACAGCCCACAGCTGTACCAACAGCCTCACCAGTTCTGTCAGCTCAGTCTTCACAGGAAGAATCTTTTGTACCTCGTTCACGTTCCATATCACCCGCAAGAAATAAAGGCAAAAGTTCACTGTTGATTGGACTTTCTACAGGACTTTTTGATGCAAACGACCCAAAGGCAAGTTCAAATAACGAAAAAGAAATACTTTTTTGTTCTATAGTATTATCCTTACTTTCTTATTGAAGTTGAATGAGGCCAGAAAGATGGCACAACTCTTTCAGCAGGTGTTTGTATTTGTCGAGGCATGTCTGCCCTGTAGTTCAACTGCGCTGTGCTCATGATATCAGCAAGTCTCATGCAGTAGTGAAAGTCCCTGGTTTCACCATTCAGCATTCTATGTTCAAGGTGTTTGTGGAGGAATTCCACTCTTTCTCTGAGACATTACTGAGGGAGTTCAGGAAGGTTCCTAACTAACCGTATCTGCTTCCTCCCTTTTGTGCAGTCTTTTAGAATTATCACTGCCTTGCCATCATAAACAATCAGTGAACAGGGCAGCAAAGATATCTTGTCATTTCTGCCAACGAATTAATTTTTTTCCTGTAGGATCCAATCTACTAACACCACTTCTGGCTGTGAAGCAGGAAGCCTGAAGAACAGTGAAATCTCATTTTAAAGTATTTTGTAAACTCAAGCTTTAATATTGTTACCAACCAAGCTTTCTATTGCCTTTGTAGATGTTGAGAACATGTTCACTCCCAGATCTTTACAAACTGTACAGAACTTTAGTTGATGTTCCCAGTGTTGCAGATGTGCAGCATCAACATAATCTTGAAACAGATGATACAGAAGATGAGCAAGCCAAAGAAGGACCCTCTGACTCTGAGGACATGTGAGTGTATCAAGTTTATCAAGTATTCTAACAGGTATCTTAGTTCAAGAATGTTTTTGGTTAGACACTAACTGTTATACGCACTATACCAGCATGGAGTTTTTACCCAGTTTTTCAATATTTTGTATTGAATCACCATTTACTTAAAGTCTTGTTCCAGAGAATTGAGAAGCTAATGGGGTACACTGCATACAATAGCTGTCTAAATTTCCTTCCCAAAATCTATCCAAGGTGTTATTCTGTCTGGTGTCTGCAACTTGCATTTTGCTCAGGCAACTCAAAGTTGATTGCTATTACTCTTCTAGAACTAAAAATTTCTTGAATATTTCCTTTCTTTCTATGTTCTGGGATCTTGCTCATTTATCTCCTCCACTGTTTAAATAGAATGTTCTTCAAGTCCCTCAAAATCTGACCCTGGAATTGACTATTCCCCAAAGCTTTGCTAGTCTCGTGTATCTAGTCCGCTTAGATCTTTGCTCCAGACACATTTTTATCTGGATTGAAAACGTTATATTTGCCAGCGTTCTGTAATAGGCAGGGATATTGAAATACAAGGATTTTGAAATTATATTACTAATAAAGTTGAATTGAGGACTTACTTACTATCTTTTTATGAGACTGTAGGATATCTCTTTATTCCCTGTGTGTTGCATGGTACAAAGGTACCAATGCTGTAGTCATATTGGACTGAGGTCACAAATAGCTGGGGAACAAGGGTGGAAGGTGTCTTTTTTTTTCCCCCTCCAGCTAGACTGGCTTTTCAATTTGCTGCTAACAAAAGAAATGAGCTCTTTCTACAGGATTTTTCTTGCAAAGTATTAATTATATAAACTTTATATCACATTCCTTTAGTATGTTTGGAGAGACAGACACAGATTTGCAGGAGCTCCGGGATTCGATGGAACAGTTGCTTAGGGAGCAGCCTAGTGAGGAACTGAGTGAAGAAGAGGAGTCTACTTTAAAGGCTAATGCCATGGAATGCATAACAAATGGTACTGAGCTGGATGAAGGAGATGAAAATAACCCCAGCAGTGAAAGTGCTCTTAATGAAGAATGGCAGTCAGGTATAATTTCTGTTATACCTGTTTTATAACTTAATTGATTCATGTTAAAAATTCAGATACAGTATAATGTTTTAGCTTTGTTAACTTATAACAAAGTAAAGCCCTAATTGGTAATTTTTATATATAAGTTTAAAGAAATCAGGTTATATTCAGACTTTCTGAATGTTAAGGTCAACATCTAAACGACATTGCGTGTTGCGAATTAGAGCTTGGCTGTTTGTTGGGTACTGATGGGCCTTATTCTCTAAATGGTCTAAAACTTGGCTTCGAGGAAGATCAAAGACAGAATACATTGTATGTCTTGAATAATTCATGGCTGTAAGTGTGAAAAAGAAATAGCAATTGACATGACTGGAGTATCTGGGATTCAGTTAAAATTACAGTTAAGTAATTTAACAGGCAATCAGAAGGAACATGAAATTGTTCACCTTGTCCTTAGCCAAAATTAGTATTAATGCAGTCAGACTAGAAGTGAGACAGATAAATTAATTACCACTTTTAGCATTTTGCATTAGCTATGCACAACTTCCTGAAGTCTCACTTCTGTATTTTAAATTCTTGTGGAAATGGAAGTATTTTGCTCTTGCTGGAAAATCAAGTGCAACTAGAAATATAGTTATGAAGAGATACAGAAAATCAGTAACTCATCTAAAACAAAGCTTTTGTGTAATTTTTATTGAAGAAAATTTTCAATAAATCGAACATCTAATAATACGTTGCAATAATTATTTTAGGGTAAAATAAACTTTGTTAATTTCTTTAATTTTGTGGCATGCTGATGTTATACACTGATAACATGCAATACTATCTGTGTCTGTGATTCTGCTGTTGTTGTAAGTACTGGAGTTTAATACCAGTGTCCTACCTTCTAGATTTTCCATAAGAATTTTAAGTTTCATTGTTGGGGCAGGGAGGAAGGCAGGCCAGCCTTCAAAAGGGTAACAGATAGAACTCGAGACAAAATCTTCTCAAGATCTAGATGTTAAATAGAGAATTAGAAATAACCTAATGGGGTTTTAACCCATATACGACTTTTTATTTTATTGATACTTTCTTATTGATTTGACTGTTGATACTTGGATGAAGGATGTGATTTGGTCAGGACTATACCTTACACTAGCCATATGTAAGAATGGCAAGTAGTAGAGTTCTAATACTACCTCATGTAGTCTGTGATCTACCACGAAATAGTATTTAAAGGTTTGATATACACTCTGAAGTATATGAAGTTTTTCCATGGTAGACAAGTTCTCTCCAAATTTGAAAGCATATTTAAGAAAGTTTTTTTTCCTTCATTTTACAATGGAATTTTACATAGGGATTCTCTCTTGTATTTTTTAAAACATCCTTTTTGTTAGATTTACCTCATGTTTTACCATTGCAAACCTGTTTTCAAGGTTTCTGAAGCCTATAAACAAAATTATCTTGATTTCTCTCCTGTATCTTACTGTACCACTTGGCATACTTCATTTGCTACACAAAGGAGATGCACTTACAAAAGAACAAGGAACTCTGTAGCTAAATTATTACTGGGTTTTTTAGACTTGCTCCATGGAACAAGATTCATCTCAGGGCAGGAAAGCAATGGATGAGTAACATACATGTCCTCATTGTTTGCTAGAAGACAGCTGCTTCGTGAAGGAACTCTTTTCCCTTGTGTGGGACAGCCGCCAACCCTTCATAAATTTCCCCTCAGAAATTTATAGAGTGGTGGTACGGAACTTGACCTAACTAAAATTCGAACTAACTTTGCTAACTAAAATTCTGCTTTAAAACCATACCTTGTTTTCCTTCAGGCTGAATACCCCTATGGCTAATGGTCAGAGTAGGGGTTTAGAGAGGATAGATAGACGCTTCCCATTGGGGATTCAGGATTTTTTTCAAGAAAGGGACTATTCCTATTTTCTTGCACGTTGTCAGAACATCTGCCAACATCATCCAGTGCTCCTGAGCTTGTTTGGTTGCTTTTGAAGGATATTTGTTTTAGTGATTTAGAAGCAACATTAAGAATGTAGAACTGAGGGAGTTTTACTGTTGTTTTCTTTCTTTCTAGATAATAGTGATGGAGAGATTGCCAGTGAATGTGAAGAATGTGATAGTATCTTCAGCCATTTAGAAGAGTTGAGATATAACCTGGAGCAGGAAATAGGCTTTGATAAATTAATTGAAGTTTATGAGAAAATAAAGGTTTGTGGAATAAGCTCAAGTGGGAATATGTGAAGCAACAAGCACCTAGGACTGTTTGCTGTGCCAGTTAACTAATTACTTTGTGTAACTAGAGTAAAAGGTTTTTTCTATAGTCGTTTAATCTGTTTTGGCACACTACACTATTATCAGAGAAAATGCCTGGCCAGTGGATTAAAGAGAAAATCTTCTGATTTAACCATGAATTGCATTTAATAGATTTGAACTACTTAATTTTATACCCATTTTAATTTTGGCAACATGGCTTGTTCTTTCCACTAGACTATACTTGAAGATGAAGATGAAAATATTGATGTTTGTTCAACTGTAGTTCAGACAGTTCTTGGAAATGAACACAAACACCTATACGCCAAAATACTTCATCTGGTAATGGCAGACGGAGCCTACCAAGAAGGTAATCTCCATGTATCCTGGCAATTATGGCTTGTCCTGTGTTCCTTCTTGGTCATATACAATAAAGGTCCTAATATATTTTTAAAACATCATAGTATCACAGAGTATAGAACATGTCTGTGCTTTGGTATATTGATTGACTAAATTAATTAAAATTTTCCACAAAGGTTATTTTTATTCCTGCAACAAAATGTGACAAACTTTGCTGACCACTCTGATTTAACAAATTTGCATGTGCAGTCAACTGTAACAATAGTTGGCCTACAAAAACCACAGTATAATTATTTAATTTCTGTAAAACAGTTTCACAGATGGGGAAAGGAAATCCAGCACAAAATTTGCAGAATAAAAACCAATTTTATCTTAAGAATTAATGAACTTTTAGCTAAAATAGCATTATGCTTTCTATAATGTTACTTTTAATAGGTTGCACCATCACTCCTTTTCAGAAGTTTCATAGAGCTCTTTAAACTATAATTAGCGTTTTTCAGAAGACCTTGATGTGTGTGTACCATCCATCTTATTTGGTGTCTCAGTAATACATAAAAATAATTTATTTTGCCCTGGAGCCCTGCCCAGCTTAGCAGAGGTTACAAAGCAGATGGATGTTGCTCCATCTTTCAGAGTCACGCTTATGAAAAACCACACAGACCACCATCAGCAATGACTTTTTTTCATTTCTCTCATATCAGTAATTTAACCGCAGTTAAGTATTTTTAAATTTCTAATGGTGAAAGTCTTCGCTGGAGAGGAGAAAAAGAAGAAATCTAAAATTTTAATCAGTTTTATAGTAATCAGAAGCATAATATATTGGCTTTAGAAGTATGTGCAATAATCCCTATTTAATGCATTTCAATTTTCAAAAAATATTCTAATGCATGTTAACCAATATGTACTTTTTGCATCTTTTAAATTCTTTTACAAATGTGTTGCATTGGTAGTGCAAGGTCAAGTAGGGGTACAGCTTTTTATGACTTTTATATGTGAATACTTGGGGGGTATCTTAAAACTAGTTAGAAAAACATAATCATTTTTTTTAATTCTAATCCAAATTACGTTTTCCCATTTGTTTTTCTACTGATCTAGAACTGCTAGGTAAGAACAATCATTTCCATGTTGTTTTCATGCTGTGTTAGACAACTGTGACAGAGAAATGTCTGAAAAATATTTTTCAGGCACAGTTTCTTGATTTAGTGGCAGATTTGGAAATATGCACTGCAGTAGTCCATTTTTCAAGCGTCCAAAAGACTGGCAATGTAAAATAATAAGAAAATGGTTACTATAGTGTCACCATTTTCTTTTGCTTGCTACTCTGCTTTAAGGATAGTTTAAAACTAGTACTAAGAGACTTAAATGAAAATTTGCTGAAATGTTGGCATATAAATTATAAGCTCTTGTCTGAGTGAATCCTGTTAAAAAGAGCTGACTTTCATCTGGCAAAATGCTGATTAACAAGTGGCTATTTTTATTAGATTCAGTTCTAATTCTGTATTTTACAAATCTGTGGTAGCATCCAAAAATGATAAGAAAAAGTAATTCTATACATTTCAGACACTTGAATTAAAAAGTCCTATGCTAATAGGGGTGAATAGAGGACAAGTGACAGACAGAAGGATCTTCATGAGCTTCTGACTCAAAAGTCTTACACTCTTCAAATAAGCAATGTTGGGAGAAAATCTCTGTTCCTCTTTCCTAAGAGGATTGTTCTAACTGAAGCAGGCCACTTGAGGTGTAACTATCTTAAATTCACTAATCCAAGATGACATGATGTTCAATATTTGTGTGTAGTGCTTTAAGGCAGCTTTGGTCATGGTCACCTCACTGGTGACAGGCTTAGTGTATTCTTGTGTTATTGCTTACTGAATCGTGGTTTCCGATTGTTTTGTAACCCTAGCTTCCCTTGTGTCTGTGTGTGTCTCTCCTTTTCACACTGTCTCTCCCCCTCTTCTGCTTTGTACAGGTAATGATGAATAAACCCGACTCAGGAAATTCTTAGTGCTTACTACACACCGGTGTCCAAAGTCCGCACAGCTGAACAGCAAATTGTAGTGGAGAATGTGACATGGGGCAGGAGAGGCAAGACTTCAAAAAAGAATGTTGATTGTATGAAAAAGAAAAAACATGCTTTTTAAACTGAGATACCTTTAGAGTTCTCTTGTGTGGATTTGCATACCTGTTCCTTAAATATTAGGTGCCCAAAATTTTAAAAACCTACACCAACCAACCAACAACAACAAAAAAAATCAACAAAACCCAAAAACCTCGACAAACCAAACAAAAAAACCCCAAACCTATAACTTCTCAAATTTCAAAAGAAACAGAGAAAGAAATGCCTGTATATATTCTGATACAGCACCGAGACCTTATAATTAAAACAAAATTTCTGCCATATGGACAGATAGCTGGTATGCTTGAACAGTTAGAAGCATTACTGTGTTGTGGAAGTACTCTCATCTAGCTATTCACTTAGATACTTCAAGTAGCTTTTCTTTACTCCTACACAAAGAAATTGCTTTGTTTTTAATGACCCTCGTGGTTTTTTAATAGTATCTTAATCTAGTGGTCCAGTTCAAGCATTTCACTTTTATTGTGTTTTGAAGCTGAAGGCTTCTGTCACATCTGAAATATCTTGATAGCATTTCTTACTTAGGGCCAATGGGTACATAGGTCATCATTGAAATGTCTGGGGGGGTAAGTTGGGGTTGTAAAATCCATTTGGACCTAGAATATTTTCCAAAATTTTTCTTCTTTTCTTCTTCATCCCCTTTTCTATCCCCTTCCCATAAATTCCAGTTGTTTACCTCTCTTGAATTTTGTAATCTGGTCCATGTTGATGTACTACACTGTTGAACTGAAAAGGGGAAGGGGTTTGCAGTTTGGCTTTGAAGTCTGAGTGTTCTAGTCATTGCTCCAGCAGCCACAGGGGAAAATGAAACATTGCAGCCACAAGTGCTGTGTAATACTTCACATCTTCTGGCTCCTGTATTGTACAGCTTGGTTTCCACCACCCTACAAGCAAAACCACGTTTCTTCTGACGCACATTTCCTCATTCCTTGTGTTGAAGCAGTGCTATACAGGGCAGACATTAGGGATTCTGTTGTTTTCCAGTCATCATCTCTGCCTCAGCTTTACTGGTTTATCCATTATAGTAAGTCTCTTGTTATGAATTTGATGAACTGTTAAACTTCCAAGAAGTGCCCTATCGAAGAAAAATGGGTTTGGTTTCTTTTTTTTTCAGCTACAACCAGTCTCAATCTAAAACTGTCAAAACTTGCTTTTCCACAAAGTAAAAACAAGCCTATATATATATATATATATTTATTATTTAAACTGTGAAAATATGTATATGTTTTTTGTATAATTGCTTTATGGTGTCATTATTAAAAATTTGCCCACTGAAAAGGATTAAATTTTTTTAGATACCAAACTGCTCTAGTTCAGCAGTATCGTGGGAATCTGCAGTGAGAATAAAATTATTACTAATAAGAATAAAAAAATGCCTTTAATAGATTATTCTTTATATCCTTATTTCTTTGATAACACCTCTTACTTCATCTGATGAGAAACTATGATCAGTTTGTGGAAACAGTGTTAGTTCTGGGCTATGCTGCTCCTTTTCTCACTCCCTTTCCTTCTTTATTTCCTTTTTCTTAACTTCCCACAGTAAACTTCTTACCAGGTTTCTCATCCATCTTGCTTTCCACTTCTGCATAATCTATTCAGAGAGATGATCTTTATAAGCTACATCACTCATGACTTTTAGCAAATACACCCTAAAGACTCTGAATTGTTTTCCTTTCTCGAGTTTGATTTTTCAAATCGTACCTTGCCCACCTTTTGGAGGAAGGGAGGACTCAAAACCTTTAGATTTAAGATAATATAGAATAACTGTATGGAAACAACAAAATGCACAACCGGTATATTCTGTCCTCTAGGATTTTGAATCCTTCTGAGGGATAGTCTTACTGAAGTTAAGTATTGGGCCATGTTCACTTCTTTAAATTGAAATTGTGTCATTATTGACAGTCTTCATTTCTAATGCAGTGTACTGGTGAGAAACGTGGCATCATCTACAGACTGCGTGATTTACAGAGCTTTTTACCAATTAATAATTTGAAAAATACATGCAGAGTGTAGACAGCTTTTTAAGAATAATCTTCAAAGCTACCACTCAAGACTGAATATCCTTGAAATCCCTCAAAAGCTAAATTAAAACTGACACAGTAAATAAGTTTGTCTGCAAAACTTTCATCTGAAATGCTAAATCCATATTTAATGTATTCTATTATGACATCAAGGACGGTGTGGCTGCAAGATAATTGGTCTGTATGCGATTTATTGAAATTAGTTGAGCATTTGGCTTGTGTGCATATGACATTCACCTTGAAGAATTTTCTGTTGTAGTTCTAGTAGAAAATTGAGCTATGGAATGGTATGGAATGGTATTTTTCACGCAAAACATATTCTGTGAACTATATAACACTGATGTCTCTGTCTTCAGACTTGCTTCTTGACCCTTGAAGCCAGCTCTAAGTTCAGTTGAAGAAAGTTTTTAAAAAACCAAAACCACCAAACAAGGAAAAATCCATCAGCAGAAAGGAGTAAGACCCCCAGCAGTGAGCTGGTTTGAGCTGAATGGGTACAGTACCGGGAGCACCGCTGCCTAAAACCTTTGAAGAACAGAGCCTAAAGAGGCTTTTGTTCTTCAATTTGCTGAACTCTGGTGAGTGCACATTTGAAGTTACTACAAGAAGAAACTTAAGAAAAATGTATTATCTGGTTGGGCAACGTGAACCAAAGCAGAGTGCATGTTTTTCTGTGGTCTGGTAAGTGAATGGCTGATTTAAATCAAGTTCCAGTCTACCACATTCCTAACAAGGCTCTTCGTGCTCTTGAGAAATATGCATTATTTATTAGTAACTTCTGCTTCAGCTTTTACTGCTTCTGTGACCCTCTTGCTCTCATGTGAGCATAAATGCTGTATCTTCACTCAAACACTCATTGTTCTGAAGCGTCAGAACTTAACCCGGATTCGCAGGAAGGCAGCGCTGCGGGTGTTGTGCCGGCCCTTGAGCCGCCAGGTGGCAGCGCTCGGGCGGGCGCCGCGGCCCCGCCGGCTGGGAAGGCGCGGCCGCCTGGCCCTGGGGTCCTGCGGGGGGAACACGGCGAGGCTGAGCCGGGACAGGAATTCGCAATTTATTTATTTCCTTGTGCACGGCCATTCTCTGAAAATACCCACAGATACAATTCTTTGTCTGTTTACAAATCTTTACATTCTTTTTCCTGGAGGATAGGAGAATATCCTGAGTTGGAAGGGACCTACAAGGATCATAGAGCCCAACTCCTGGTCCTGAACAATCACACCATGTGCCTGAGAGCATTGTCCAAACACTCCTTGAACTCTGGTCACTCTGTAACCACTTCCCTGGGGAACCTGCTCAGTGCCCAACCACCCTCTGTGGGAAGAAACTTTCCCTAATATCCAATCTAAACATCCCCTGACAGTTTCATACTATTTCTCAGCGTCAGCTTAAAAGCTAGAACTACACACTGCCTTTTGTATTGCTTCCTTTTTTGAGTTGCAGTCGGCAAAATGAATAACTGGAACTTAAACATTTGTCTAGCTTTTTCATCACCCATGGACAAGGGGTCTCATTGGATTTAAAAGGAGCAGGCTTCAATTCCTCTTCCCCTTTACAGGGAAGTTGTAACTGCAATGAGGTCTCCCTTCAGTCTCCTTTTCTCCAGGCTGAGCAGACCAAGTGATCTGAGCTGTTCCTCATATGACTTCCCTTCACAGTCTTTGACCATCTTTGCAGCCCTGCTTTGGATGCTCTCTCATAGCTTTATGGCAGAGTATGTCCAGTTTACCTAATGACTAGATGCAAATTTAAATAAGATACAACACTTTGAGCACATTTGAAGTGTATATTTGGGCTCAGTATTATCTTCCCCTTTGCCAGAGGCTGGGGTAGCAGCATGCCCTGACTAAATAACTGATTTGACTTCTGTCTCCACTAAAAGCACCACATCAAAGTTCAAATAAGGCTACACTCTACATTATTTTATTAACTGTGATAAACCAAAGACAAATATAGAAATTTAACTTTTCAATCCTTTTAAATGTTTTCTTTTTCAAATAACTGTCTGCTTTCTGAAGTCTTATTTTACCATTTGTTCATTCATTAACCATGTAGACTCAAATTTAGCATGAAATAGAAATCAATGGTTACTATTCCTAAAACATTTTTTTGCCATTTTTATCATAGCAGTTTAAATGGAGCAATTTGTATAGTTTAAGTAGTAGTTTTAAAACCCATGAAGAGCTTCCTGTAAATTAAATTTGTGTGTTAATGCAATTTGCACTTCAAATGCATTTTCAAATTTATATGTTTTCCAGCTGAGCTGATGAGTTCATCAATTCAAATTGTGGCACTTAGAATGGTTGGCTTGTGCAAGAGTCTTGAAAACACTTTTTCATTAACTAAAACCTTAATTAAGCTGCTTCCCCAGAGATATATTAATTTGCAGTTACTTGTGAGACACGTATATATACATATATGCGTGTGTATATATGAGTGTGCGTGTGTGTGTATATGTATAGGAGTTCAGCTGCTGCTGCTAAATTGCTTGCCTTGAGCATCTCTGATGTGGTGCACTCTTCCAGATTTTATTTCCAAGACATTTTTAAACCAAGATGGGATTTAGCCAATTCCATTCACTCTCTTTTTGACAATACAGTTTAGAGAACTCACAGAGCCAGACTTGGAGAGTTTTTTCACATGAGCTGCACAACACAAGCCAAAGCCATGGGCAGGTTGCAGAGTGGGAATACTCCAGCGTTTGCCTAATTTCAGGATGGCTGTGACAGTTCTTTCTCAAGTCATCCCTGAGGTTGACTGTATCAAGTGTGAGGTTGGGGCGTTGTATGATTCACTTCTGCTTGGCTGATGGATGTTCCCTTAGGGACTGAAGTCAGCCAGGAAAAAAATACAGTTCAGGTTTAAATAGGACTGTGGCTTGAGCTGATGCAGACATGCTCTGAGGAGAAGAGAACCAATTGGGTCTTTGACATTCCCTAACTTTTGCTGTATCCTGCGCTCAGTCCTGACAGTAATGTCTCCCATAGGGGAAGGGATGAAGTATGCATTTTGGCTGTGTCCTTTATGTAGCCTAAATTCAAATTGTAGGCTAAAAGACCGTGGTTCTATCTCTCTTGAAAAATTTTAAATCTCAAGCAATACTTCAGGGATGCCATTCTTTCCTCCTATTGGCTTCCCCATCAGCAGTCAAATGTTCTTATTGTTTGTTTTATCACTGCTACAACTATTCTGAATGCTGTCAGAGAAGTTTTGCAAAACTAAGGTATGTAGCCTTTTTCTGAAGGGATTGATTTGATGTGGATAGAGAAAGGACAGAAAACCTGAGGTGGATTAATGATGAGCCACAACTCTGTCTATTGTGGAGCTCTACTGACTTGAGCCCTGCTTAAAACTGCTTTTTATAAACTGCTGTAGCTGTTATATTTCCTCCAAATTGTGTTTCTTCCTTTGTAAGGACAGTTACTGCCATGGCCTAGCTGACATTGTGATATTTAGTCAAAAGTTGGAGTCTATGATCTCAAGAGGTCTTTTCCAACCTCATTTTTTCTGGAAATCTGCAACAATTCTTGATAAAGATGTCTGAAAGACAGAAATAAAATGCAATAATCTGCCATAATTATACCACTTTGAATTGATCCTTTCCCACTGACATTAATTTTGATAACTTGCATAGCCATTTGGAGTATTTTAATCCTCTTCTTTAAACATTGTAAGAGGAACCTAAAAGATTAAGTCTATGGCAGTTGAGCTTCTCAAAAGCATGTATTTGGGCATAACATTTGACATACTTTTATGTCTTTTAATTATTAGGAATATGTGTATACTTTTTTTATACTCAGTAATTTAAAGCCTTATTTAGTAGACCTGTATTTATTATTACATAGATGAGAATTATTTCAATGGCACTAAAATATCCCTGATGTGATTTTTAGCTTAGTAATATAGCACTTTTTTTCCAGATGTGGAAAAAGCCTGATTGCACTAGCCTCTGTATCCAGTTCCACTGTGGCCTTTAGTACATTAGTTAATGATCACAGTGCCCTGAGTAACCTGACTCACTGTATTCACTTAGTACTGCTTTGTCACCTTTCCTCAGACGACCACTATTGCTTTCTGTACATTGGACAATCCTCTTTGTCCAGAAACTTTAGCAAATTCTGACTCCACAGACCATGAGGACAAACATTGCCAGGGTGGGAAAGGAAGCACAGTTCAGTCCTGGCCCACAACCTTTGTTAACCAAGCAGTGATACTGTAGTAACTCTTTTGCTCAAATCCAGAATGGGCAGACTTTCCACCACAACCCCCAGTATCTGGCTATATATAACAATAGTGGAGCGTGGATGAGCGTTGTCATAAGGCCTCCTTCCTCCCAGTAAAATTAAAGAAAGCTTGAGTCAGATCCCATTGTGATTTGTTAAGCTTCTCCTGTTCAGCATAGTCTGTTCTTTCCCTCTGCTGATGATTATCAGGACCAGCAGAAGGAAATGTTCACCCACCCTCATAGTTGGGCACGAAGCAGAGCGTCATTGATGAAACTGCTGAGAAGATGGGTGTGAGCCAAGGCACCAGACTCTGAGCTGCACTTGGTGAGGATATGAACACGTCTTCCATTCTGCTCATTCTGCCACAGTGAACACAATCTCCATCAGAAGGATGGTATATAACAGATGGAGCTATAACTTAAACCACTTTGTAACAGTTCCTAAAGCTCATCTGTCAAGGATGGTGCCAGACTGCTTGTGCAGTGTTAGTAAGAGAAATTTATGTATGAACATACAATGTGAAATAGGCCTTTTGCTGAGGAGCAAAAGCTGTGTAGCCTATAGTGTTTATCTTGCATTAATCAAGTTGTAATGTATTTACTTAGCACTATTTTTGTTTTTATTTGCTGGCAAAATCCCCACAGATATTTTATTCTACCTCACAGCAGTTAAAAAGGTGAGAAATGTATAACTGAAATGATTTACTAGTTGTGTAATTTCCTGGCTTATCACACAATAAACCATGGGGGTTTGTTAGAGGATCACACTAATCCAAAGTATGACACAGGTCAGATCACTTCCTATAGTCACTACCTTTAATAAAGCTATCTATGACACTTCAACACAGGTATTTTCAGCTGAAATTCAGAAGACTGGCAGGTCTGTAAGATGGGGGGTGTCCCCTATCCTTCCATTCTGCATTTCTGTCTTAGTGGTATCTGAAGAATATGCTGCTCACAGCTATGCTGATGGTCATGGAAATTGCAGGTACCTCATTTCTGGAAATCTTGATGCTTTTGCAGCCTTAGGGAACTGTATTTTCTTGCCATAGGATAACAGAGAGGTCAGAAGGCTTTGTGATCATTAGCCAGAAGACTGTAGAATAATAGAATGAACTAGGGAAAAAATGCACTGAAAGCATCTGGGAGTTCTTGTTCATACTAGACAATATGTTCTATACTAATTTTCTGTGGCTAAGTTTACTGTTTCTGAGGCCTAGAAGTAGCCAAATAAAACAGCAGGGAGGCCTTTTCTATGTTTCTTGCCTCCATTTCTCACTAACATTTTTACATTTGCTCACTCCCTCTTCCAATGGAAGCAGGGGGGAAAGTGCCGAGTACAGCACTAACGGCATGAAGAAAAATACTGAAGGAATCAGTATTTTGGAGTATTTATCATGGAGGCCGTGGTTTCAACCGCTCTCCATCCTTTACCCAGGAGAATTTCAGTGACCTCTTGACACTTCCCATGGGAAACTTTAAATTGACAAGGGTATTTGCCAAGTAAATACAAAAAATGGCATTAAAATAGTATTGTTTCTGACTTAATCCTCCTAAAGTCTATGCAAGTGAGTTAAGGTTCCCAGAGCAGCTATAACGCACTAACCTCAATCTTGATGGCTGGGTATGTGAATGTGTATCAGGATGGATTAAAAAACACTTCCAGGCACTCACTAATAGTCACTGGGGAAACTGAAAATAACAATGCCAAAAATTAAATTACAATTTATTTCTGGCTTGTGCTGGTATATTGGTTAAAATGAATACGTTTCATGTTATACAACACTACCTAGAGTCAAAACCTATAGTTAATTTGTCCTATCAAAACAAAGGAGAAGGTATTTCATGTTCATTATAAGCTGATTGGTTATTCTGCCATGTTTTTGCTGGGGAAAGCTACTCAAGAATGATTGCTGTGACTCTTGGAAAATATTCTGGCTTTATTGTAAGCCAGTTGCCACTTTTTCCTCTGAAATCTGAAATAGAGTATTTTGTACCTCAAGTGTCTCCATATCATACTCCCCCACACCCAGAGAATACATTTGATGCCCAGTAACCCTTGCTGATCATTATTAACTCTGATCCTGCTTGTAATAGTAGGATTAATTCTACTCCAGGAGACAGGTTGCTAAACTGGAGATCTGTAGTTTAGTACTTGGAATTGTTCCTTTCCTTCCTCCCCAGCATATTTTTTAATTGAGCCTGTAGAGATAAATACATCTGTGCCAGTCCTTGTCTCATCTGCCTTACCTTCTCTTATCTTCCCAGTCTTTTTTGCCACAAGTTGCCAAGTCTTCCATGTATGAGGTAACTGTGCCTTCATGTTCCCCATGCCTGTCATGTAGAAGAAGATCAGCACAGTAAATCCCATAAATAACAATGCTTCCAGAAGACAATACCAGAAAAAATGACCACCAATATGAACTAGTATGCAGTAAAAGACCTAGTACATGTCATTTGCTGACAGTTCTTTAGAGCACAGCTGCCTTAGCTATATGTAAGGACTGACGTGGATTAAAAACACATCAGTTTTTTAACACAGGTGTGACCTTAGAGAAGAATTGTGGTAGAACTGCATTAGCAGTTTGCAGGTTTTTGGCACACTTACCCATTGTCAGTGCCCCAGTCCATCCACACACAGAGTTGCTGTTTGCATTTTCTGGGACACGTGGGAAAACATTACTTGAAAATGAATTTGACTATAGCTCATATAAAGTGTCTTTTTAAGAGGTATTTAAGGGCTGATTCTTAGCTGGGGGATGGAATCCAGCTGCCTGTTTTCTTTGGCCCCAAGAGCCAGTTTCATGTGATTTACATTTTCAAAGCTGACTTCACAATGAAAGAGCTTGAGGCTTGGTTTTGAGGCATGACGTGGTTTTTTTGGGATTGGGGTTTCTTTTGGTGGTGGGGGCATGCTAGTGAGTAAATATTTTACAGCCCACATTCCTAGTTTCTACAAAATCAGTGACTCCAGGCTCTGGGACAATATAAGCAAGCACAAAGACTGGAATTTATTGCTAGTAATGATCTATGAGATAAGATTTTTCAGCTAAGCCAGTGCAGAGTTCTCTTGCCAGATGTGTGGGAGTGAAAGTGACACAAATCTTAAAAAAAAAAAAAAAAAAGATAAATCTTTGGCAATCCCAGAGTGATTATATAGCCTTGTAGCACTAGCAGCCTCAGAGAATTCATTTTGTGTCTCAATGTCCTTATTGACTTAGAAGCCAAGTCTCAAGCTTTATGAAAGGAATCCAAAGTAGTGCCATGAATACTCCATAAATTTATCTCACTTTCTTAATCTTGTTTTGAACAAAGATAGTTTTGGGGTCCTTTTTCCTCCATTTCTCTGTTTATAAAGAACTGTGGTAGCAGAATGATAGTGATTCTCCAAAAAATCACTAGGGAACTTGTCCCATTATTCCCTTACTTTCATCCCAATGTAATTAAAAACTTTCCTTCATAGTCAAGCTACATCATAAATCCTTGGTTTTTGCTTCCAAGATATCACGGACAAAAGCATGGTACATGGCTGGTACACAGATCACATCCAAACCTCTGCCTACATCCTTTCACAAATGCACCAGAAAATGCAGAGACCCAAAGCTGCAAAGGAGCTTCTGAACCTTTCAGACAACTCAGAGGCCTAATTTGTGCTAATGGGCTGCAACTTTCCTTCGAGCTGAGGGTACGTTCCAAAAAGGGACACTAAAGTTAAAGAAAATGCTTTCCCTTGGTATAAGAATACTGCTTTGACTAGTTTGGAATTAAAATGGTTGTGCACTTTAAATGCTGTAACATATTTAAATTTTTTATATCCTAGTACACAAACTCTTACACAATCTATCTCATTGCTTATGTATGACACCGCAGCAGAACTGTTCAAGTGTGGCAGAGAAGTTTGAAAAGTAAACATGCTGATAATCCTACTTGCCTGTCACATAGTTCTGCCCAGCAGGCACTTTTAGTAAGAAAATGCTATTTTAGGGAAATAAATCTCTCTGAAAAAAAAACTAGCTGTGCATGCTTTTAAGAGCTAACATGTCAACTTTTTTTTTCTTTTTTTTTTTTTTTTTGCAAACTATCAAACTGTTGCAGCACTCGAAATTCTAAAATAACTTAGTTTAGAATTTAATCTTCTTGTAGATTTTTCTGTAAAAACACATGAATTTAGTGAAATCCATGAATCATGAATCCATGTGACATGGAAAGATATCACATATTTATTCTGGAGTATCTTACCAGTCCCTCGTCCTAAGTCTGAGAGTGAAACAGCTACAGACTCTCCTGGGACAAAATCCAAACCAACTCTCTCTGCAGAAGAGATGCAGGTGAAGGGATTATGGTACTTTTCAACAGATTGCCTGATTTGGACAGTAGGAGGAACTGCAGGACTCATCATAAAACAATAGGAACCATACAACAGATACATTATTGCTACACATTTGACACACTTTAGCTTTCATGACCACAAAAGCAAAAGTGGTTTTAAAGAGTTAAGCCTCTATAAATGCACTTCCAATATCTTGTCTTGGAATAAGCTACTCTGGATAAGGTGTTTCTTAAGACCTGCAGAAATTTCTGAATTTTCGGTATGTTGTCATGCAGTTACCCAAAGGAGAAATAAAACCCTCTACATCACCTTGTTGCGGAGCCTATGCTCTGAGTGGACATGAAAATTTCTCATCTAGAAAGACTGAAAAGAATGCTTAATATGCTCTAAGGATTTATTTGGTGAGAAAGTGTGAATAGATCTGAGGTTCCACCCCGTTACTGACTGGAGGCACCCCAAGGCTGTGGCTATGGATGTTTGATCTTGGAGGGTTAATTTGACTGAAGGACCCCTCCAGATAAAATAGCACAGTATTGTGAATTCTTCCCTGTATGTGAAACTCACTGACTAGCTTTGTCTTCTCACAGGACTTTAGAGAGTGAAGCTGTAGTGTATTTCTAGAAGTACAAAGTATAACAAAAGGCAGAATCTAGGAATTGTAGACCTGACATGATGGATCATCTCCTAAAACCCAAAATATCCTTCTCTCTCTGCAGCCCACATGCAAAAGTGCCACTGACTCCCCTCAGCAATTCCTTCTCCTATCTGAAATTGCAAATTTTATTATTTTTAATTTTTTTTTTTTTTTTTGGGGGGGGGGGGTCTCCAGACATTTGGTTTCTTTCAGACACTGGTAATGAGGTGTGGTAATGAAGACTAAGTAAACTTTGATGAATGTTGGATATGCTCCATGATATTTTTGCTTATTTAAAAAGAAGAATCGTTTGGGCCCTGCAACTCATCTCATCTGTGTGTTTGAACACATTTGGGTGTCCAAACCTCCAAACACTTGTCACAGTGTTCCTCAAGATAAAACTGGACTTTAGTCATTCCAGCTCACTATCACTGGAAGTGGTTTATTACAGTTCTGCCTCATCTCAGTCTAGAGTCAGTAACATGATAATTTAAATTCAATATTTATATGTTTAGTGGTTTACTGTTCGTATGAAAGAGCTTTACCCTGTGACTGGAATGCAGCCCTTGCAAGTGGGGAAAATACTAATAGCTTTTTAATAGCTTACAATTTGCTAACAATATAGCAAACTATTAAAACAGCATGTAAGCATTCCAAAATGTCTAGGGCAGTCAATAATTCTAACACTACATTCTGAATCACTTACAAATCTGTGGGACACCAGACCTTAATGGGGCTGGGAGATAATAAGAGCAGAACTGAACACATAATCTGGTATGCTCTGTCCCCACCAGAATCTCCCCTGAGGAGAGAGCACTAATTCTAGAGGGGCAAAGAAGTGTTGGAATCAATTCTGCAGCCTCACAGATTAGGTCTGTAGTATTTCAGCTGTATTCAAGGAAGGGAAAAGATACTCTGATTTTGGAATAAACTTATTAAGAATGTATTCTAACATTTCTGCTCCTCTTCTAAATCTTCACAGTTGTACCATCTGGCTTGATTCCTTCAAACATGCATTCTCCTTTGTTTTTCCTTTAACCTTATTAGTAGTAAGGGCAAATTCAAGCTTACTGGTTAATGAGATGCAGGCACAATGTTTTCATTAACATAATGAACATTTAAATCAAGTCCTTGGCCAACTACATAACTCAATACCTTATTGCATTTCTACAAGGTACAGCACTGAATGATGCAGCTAGGTTATGGGGATCATAAGCACCCATAAACCCAGCATTTTCCTGTGACTAACCTGGTGGGAATGTCCTGTAACAAGAAGCTCACCCAAATACTGAGTAGTTGTAACATGTTTATTTTTTAATGCCACAGACACTTTTTGAATGGCACATTTCCTCCCTGTGACTCAAATTAAGTTATTGCAATAGCAGCAATATGTACAAAGTTACAATCCCAGGTTCACCTTATCAGGGAGAACTGCTTTGCAACATGAATGCACAAATGATACTGTTCTCAAGAAAGCTGGATGCCTAGAACACAGCATGAAAAATTTACTATTGGTACATTTGGGCTTCTAGTTTTTCAACTCATTTCTCCCAACTCCTCATAAATAGCAGAACAGCAGAGATTCTTCTGGCAGGATGCAAAAGCCTTAGAAGCACCTTTGTCATTGATGCAGTTAAAACTAGTTTCCAACCCAGAAAGTGCATTAAGGATAGCACAAAACTCAGTTTGCCAGCAAATCAACTGGATCTGTATCAACCATGCTGAGGTCCTTGCTGCTAGAATTATTGCCAACAGTAACTGAGCTAGATAATTTAAAGCTGGTACTAACTGATAAAAAAATCCCAAAAAAACCAAGACAGCAAAGCAAAACCAAACTGCAATCCCCCTTACCTCCCTGAAAAACCTGAAAACAAAGCCACATACACAAAAAAATCAACTCTTTAATGAAAAAGGAATGAAGCCATTGAAAAACATCTTTGCTCATTTCCACCAGAGACCAAAGTTGGCCATGGGCCATCCTTCGTGATGTGCTGAACTTGCCAATGTAAAGCCAGCAAGATCAGTGTGGCCATCAGCAGTAAACTTTCACTAAAGGGATGTCAGTTGGAATTTTGCATGGCCTTTGAAAGGGGATCACCACCATATCTCCAGGGGTCGTTTTATAAAGAAATAACACTAACCTGTTTGGTCTGTGCTTGAAATCTATATTGCAAGGGAAAGACAGGCTAATGAAGACATTACAAATGAGAAAACACGATCCTTTCTGACTAAATTAACTAAAAAAAAAGCTTTAAAAATATTTTAGTACAAAAATGTAGCTCAAAACAAAAAGATGCTTATGAACCTACAACTAAAATGAATTCAGACTATGACTGACACAAGACACTGTTGTGTTTTCTTTCTGGTAGGATATAACACATCTTGTTCCATGAGTCTGAATATGTTTGAGCCTTTTGCAGTTATCTGAAGACTTTCAGGATGGAATTCACAAATAAATTAATTATGCCTTCATATGTTTATTCTTGCAGGCCTGTATTTCTCTACATGGCACTCAGCTTTGTTTTATTACTCTATATAGTGCTAACATGACTTTTTCAGGCACATGGATTATCCCTGCTGTCAAGGGTAACAATCTTCAGGGACATTTTGAAGGATTAGAAGGAAGATTGGATATGGTGTTGTTCTGTAGTGTGTTAGTGTATTTAGGGCATTAGTTACCTAGCGTCTTTATATTTAAGATTTGCATGTTGGAAAATGTGCAATTCTGAAATATCCCATATTACTTATCCATTAGATTTCCTAAGAAACTAGATACAGATGACTATGGAGTGCATCTCCTAGCCCCTCTTCCCAATAATTCATTGGCAAAACATGATGGAATATTTGGAAAGATTTTAAGATTCTAGATGTTTTATAGAAAACAGTGGTCATATAAAAATTATCTCATATTGTATGTCCCTCCTACAGCAAAGGGTGCAGCAGATGTTGTTCTCTCTTCTTGTGAGCTGCCAATTTATCAATTAAGCCAGGCACAGTATAGACTGTCTCACGTTTTAAAGACAGAGGAAAACTAAGGGTAGTTGAAAATGTGCCAGAAACATGAATTAATGTAGTAAGGATTAGTTAAAATAGAAAGTGTGACTCTTTCAAAAGAGTGGGCTGAAGACATGGGGAGAGGCCTTTAGAGAGGAAAAAGAAGTTATTGGTGAAAGAGGAGTGCAGAGACCACAGTGGGTTTACTGCACTAAGGATGCAGACACAGAAAAATGGAAAGGAAAAGATGTTACCAGTTCTTTCTGCTACTGTCTTTTGCTGTTCTTCCTATTGTCCTTTGCTTCTTCCATTACTCAACAGCTTCCAGGTGAAAAGAAACAACATACATTGGAGGAAAAAAAAAAGTGTGCCTGAAGCCCAGTGACAAAAATACAATTCATTACACAAAAAATGTGTAAAATACAAACAAATATTAATAGACATTACAATTGTAGAAATCCAGGTGGTTGAGTAACTGGAGGGGCTCATCTTTCAAATCTGTGGTTTTAAGGGATTTCTACCCTTTGCATCATGTACTCAGTAAAAGTTGTATAAGGAACTAATGAACTGTGCATAAGGATGGGACAATTTCAAGAAGTGAGGACTCCTCACGTAAAGATGTCCGAAGAGTGCGATTTCCTGCTTACAGTTGGTAGCAAGAAAGAAGAAATTCTTCAGTGTATCAGCAATTCTGTTCCTTTCAGTGCTGGCACCAGAGTATTCCAGGCTCTCTGAGTCAAACGCTTCATGCGTAAGAGGGCAGTGGCAGACATCTGCACACACCCCCACATTTTTTTACATGGATGGTAATTGTTTGAAAATTAACTACAGCTACTGCTCAGGAAGTAACATATTTACCTGATACTCTTAAGAGTGTTTACTGCTTTGGTTTGTATTCCACAATGTATTTAGTATTTTACAGACTTTACATAAAACACTATCAAAGACCAGTCCTGATAAAGGGGTAATCTTTTTATCCTGCTTCCCTGAACTTTCATCTTGCTTCCCTGGTGCACCACTTGTGTTGTAAATTCCTTTACTGTTTTAATAGATATTTTACATTCTTTAGGCAGCAAACTAAGTTTAGACAACAGTAATTGTCTTGCTTACAAAACTATGCTAGAAAGGCTGGAAAATTATGAGATCTTTTGAAGAAGCTAAGTCCAAAAGTGAAATCCAATTGTGAGAGGAGACTTTGTTTAGATTCAACAAGTCTCTGTTTCAAATTTGCTGATTATCCTTTTTTTCTGTAGTGACAGCACTGACATGGCAAGATAGAGGAATACTATGAGACATAGGAATATTCTTATGTATCAGATGTTTATACCCTTCTATTTATGTTAAAATACTCCCTGGAAAGCACAGACATAGACCAGAAACCCATCTGTATCAGTTTTCCTAAACTCCAGAATTCATGGGGGAGTAAACCTTATTTCTTAATGAACTGTACATATTTAGCAGCTTCAATATTTCCACTACTACAACTGAAAAATAAAATAAAATATTAGAGATGCAGTGTGATGAGTACTTACTTGGAAATCCTAATAATCAGAGAATATCATTACCATTGGAAACAACCAAGTTAGCATATCCAGGAAGTAAGACAGAAAAGACTGTCACACTATCAGTTTATCCAAACCTACACAATCCATGCATGAAAAAGGAAAAGAAAAAAAAAAAAAAAAAAAAAAGAGGCAGCGTTCCTACATATACCCACAGAATTCACATAAGGATGACAGCAAATTTAAAGTTATAGAATATCCTGAATTGGAAGGGACCCACAAGGATCATCAAGTTCAGCTCCTGACCCTACATGAGACAGCCCCAAGAATTGCAGCACATGCCTGAGAGCCTTATCCAAATGCTTCTTGAACGCAGTCAATAATTTGCTGTGACAACTTTCCTGGGGAGCCTGTTCCAAGGCTCAACCACCCCCTGGGTGAAGAAACTTTCCCTAATATCCAACCTAAACCTCCCCTGACACAGTTCATATCATTTCTTAGGGTCAACTTGAAAGCTAGAACTACACACAAACTTTTGATTTGCTTCCTTTTTTGAGTTGCAGTTGTCAAGATGAGTAACTGGAACTTAAACATTTGTCTAGCTTTTTCATCATCCATAGACATGGGGTCTCATTTGATTTAAAAAGAACAGGCTTTAACTTCTTTTTGTTTTATGCTAATTTGTATGTATCTTAGGGTTTACTTCCTCCTTCATTCCCACAGTCTTGCAGAGAAGTATCTCACACAAAACACCCCACAAGCAAGTGCATCATATCCTGAATACAGAGGTGTGTGGTTGTGTGTGGGGGGAGTGTGTGAAGAGAGGCACTCACCAATTTTCTGGCATCATTTATTTAATTAAGCAGTCCTATCACAAAACCGTCTAGTTTGGAACAGACCTCCAAGATCAGCGAGTCCAACTGTTAGTCCAGCGCTGCCAAGTCCAGCACTAACCATGCCCACGACCTTACCACAAGCGCGCTGCAAGGGCCCGAGGGAGCAGAGCCGCACCCGAGGGCAGCGACGGACGTGACCCGGCAGCCCCGTCTCCTTCCCGGCCCGTGCCCAGCACGGCGGCCCCTGACCCCCCCCGGAGCGGGAACCACGCGGCCTCACCGCGTCCCCCGAGGCGCCGGGAGCTGCGGGCGCACCGCCGGGGAAGGCTCAGGGAGGGTCCCCCGCCCCGCACAAGCCCTCCCAGCCTGAGGAGTCTCCTTGGGCGGCCCGCCGCGGGCTCCGGGCACCGCGGCTCCTCCTTCTGTGGGGCCTGGCAGCCGCAGGCCGGAGTTCCGGGTACGACTCACCACAGACAGCGAGCGGGGGCAGCCCTGCGAGGAGCGAGCGACCACCCACCCTCGTTCCCTCCCTCCGTCCCTATTCCTCGTTCGCCGCCGCCGCCGCCCCCATGCAGACGGTGGCAGCCCCAGGTGCCCGTCCGGGCTTCCCCCACGGCACAAGCAGGGGGGAAGCGCCTGCTCGTCCCGTCCCGGGAAGCCGCCTGCGCTCTCCCCCCCGCCCCAGCCACCGCCCGAGGCACCTAGCGAGGTGCGGATGGCGGGGAGGACGAGGCGGCCCCGCGCCCCGTCCCCGCCCGCGAGGGGCGGTGCTGCCGCTGGGCACCCGCCGGGCCCGCCCCCGCTCCCTGCCCGCGGCCCCTCGGCGGGGGCGGTGCCGGGCGGGGCGGTGCCGCGCCTCGCGTCAGCGGCCCCTGCGCGGCGGGGCGGGGAGGGCACGGGAGTCTCGGCTCTGCCGCGGCGGGAGAGGCAGCGGTGGGGCCGGCGGCGGCGGCGGCGACTCCTCACGGGAACAAAGCGGGGGGCGGCGCGGCCACACGGTGAGAGCCGGGTGAGGGACGGGGAGGGGGCGGTGCTCGAGCTCCCCCGGGACCCCTGCGCTCCCCGAGGGGCGGCTCGGCGCGGTGCGGCGGAGGGGCCGCGGGCCCGACCCCTCCCTCCCTCTGCTCAGCGCCTTGGGGCGGGGTGACAGCGCCGTGCCCCTCGCCCGCCCCCGCTTCCCGGGGAGCCGTCCCCGCTCGCCCCGTGTCCCCGCAGGGACCCCTGCGCGCCGCCGCGGTGTCCGCCCGCTTGCGGGTCGCTGTTCCCCCGGGGAGCAGGGGAATATAAAGCAGTGGATCGGGGAGGCGGTCCGGGCGCGGAGCTCGAGAGCAGGTAGGTGAGGGACGGGCGCCCGGGGAGCCGGGGGCGCCGCTCCCGCAGGCGGCTGCGGGGGCTGGCGGGAGGCGCTCAGCTTCGCCCGGCGCTGGGCACTGCCGAGGTCAGCAAGCCTTTTTCTGCCCGCGAAGCATCCTGGTGTGACTTCTCGCAAAATGGTCTTTTTTAGGGGGGCTCTTTAGTGGTGTTTGGAGTTTTTTTCCCCCCTCCCTTTCCCAGCCCGTCGCTACGTAGGCTGGAGCTGGCCGGGGGCTCGCCCCTGCCTCTGTGGCTGCATACGCAGCGCTCGTGTTGTCCTAACGATATGGCAGTAGCACTTCCTGCTGTAAATCACTTCGCGATAGTTTTTGAAGCGCTTCTTAAAGGCGGCACTGTAATGAACCCTCTTGTCAGTGCTTGCGGTGAGCTTAAAACCCTGTGAGCTGGAGGCTGTTTTTAAGGCTGAGCTGTGTAATGTGCTGCAGTAGTTTTCATAGAAAGGGTAGAAACGTAGTTCACTGTTGGTTTAGTGTTGGCATAAGTGTAATTCCCCTTGCTATGCCCTGTTGGTGTAGGCTGTGTGGTTTTGGACCCCGTAGTAGTTACCTTTGCCATCTTCTTGTTGTGAAAGAAAGCTAATCTCAGATGTTCAGAGAGACTGATGTATTAAGAACTATGAAAAGTAAGCTTTATTATACTGCTGTACTGGGGATAGCTCTTTGTTCTGGAATAATTTGAGGAAATAAAATCACTCAGACTGAAATTTATGGGGACTTGAATTTAAAAGCCTTAGCTGTTAGCATTTGTTAAAATATTTAAAATAAATACACTAATGTCGATTGCTATTACTGTATTCATGTTTCATTTATTGAATTATTCTAGTGGTCTCTTATTTTGCTCTTTGTATGAACATTGTCATATAAAATGGTCTTGCTGACTTTTTCCAGCTTATTAATGCCTTTTTCCCTCAAAAATTTTAGAGCACAGTCAGAAGAGGAATGGATGTAACATGATGCCCTTGCAGTGCTCAAAACACACAAATTCTGCAAAGATTTGTTTTTTCGTTAAGTAATCCAAGGAAAATGGATGAATCGGCTTTGCTGGATCTGTTGGAGTGTCCTGTTTGCTTAGAGCGCCTTGATGCTTCTGCAAAAGTCTTGCCTTGCCAACACACGTTTTGTAAACGCTGCCTGCTGGGCATCGTGAGCTCTCGCAGTGAGCTGCGATGTCCCGAGTGCCGGACTTTAGTAGACTGCGGCGTTGATGAGCTCCCCAGTAATATTTTGCTCGTTAGACTCCTGGACGGCATCAAACAGAGGCCTCGGAAACCCAGCGCCGGCGGTGGCACTGCTGGCACAAACGCGCTGAGGGTCCCCATCACCACTGGAGCTAACTGCGGATCAAAGGACCTGCAGAGCTCGCAAGCTGGACAGCAGCAAAGGGTGCAAGCACGGAGCCCTCCTGTTAGGGTAAGTACCGCATGGTGATAGTATGTTGCATTCCTGTCTTTTCCAAAATGGTTGATGGCCTCTGCTTTGGGATAAGGGCAGTCAGATAGTTAATACAGCAAAACAATGTAATTTTGAGAACTTCTGTAGAAATCTTGCAAAGCATGTTGGTGTATCTATCAGTATTGGTTTAATGTTGCATAAATATTACTAATGCTTCCTAACTGAAACTCTCAGTTTTTGAGGCAAGAAGAAGAAATCCTTAACTGTCCAATTCAAAGACAGTCAAATAGAGCAAGGTAACTTTTGTGGAAAGCTTGAGTTAAGTTATTGTTAAGGATAGAGATCTTGTGAAGGATATTTGGAATTGTTTTTAGTTTGTCAACTGCAAGACTAGAGATTTCATTTTGGCTCGTTCACTTTCTGAAATGATTCTTACAACCAGTGAATTTCCTTTAAGTTAGACATAACAAATGTTAAACATGAGCAGAGAAGTTTTGCCACTGGCTTCTAAGTATCTAAATTTTTACTTTCTTTCCTTCAAAAAGAAATTTTTGAATTTCTGCAATCTGCTAAGTTGTACTCTTAGTCCTCATAATTTCTTTATTAGTTTTTCCTCAAGTATTTTTTTAGGGATTTGTAAGTTGTATGTACCATGATGGGAAGACATTGCCTTCTTTATATACTCTAGTTCCTTCCTAAGAGCTATGCAACCTGTAGACTCTGTCATACCTTATAATCAAGACTCAGTAGCCTCATTTATGATTATTCATTCTAGAACCTGTGTCAAGGAATGTAATTTTATGAGATGACAGACCTTGCTCTGTTTTATCTAATGACAAAGCAAGACAGCTTCGCTGAAAGCTGCCCAGTTTGTTTGAGTTCCTGTGTGTGAAGTGGAGTTTCTGAATGGTTTAGGTGGTTTCTGTCTTGTGGAGTTTATTAGATTTTTAAGAAATGTCTTAAGGAGTTTCAAGAAGAGGACTTGAACCTATTTTTGGCAGGACTAGTCTTTATTTTGAAGGGTATCTAAATTATTTCGTTTACTTACCCAGTGAAGGAAGCCTAACACTGATTTTCCTCAGATGTACTTGACATGATTGGAATCTCTCCAAAAGATCTTAGATACATCTTTTAAGTTTACATAAGGATTTAAAATACAGTTGATTTTCCACTAGTTGATATTGCTTTCTCTGCTTGCTAGAGATCTCATTGGGTTCTTTACTTTAGAATATGGAAATTATAATTATCAACTCACTTCCTGCTAATGAGTTTTGTTTTGTATATACATTAATTGGTGAGAAGGTGATCTGTGGGGTTTTTCTGTTAGTGGTTTGTTTTTGTGGTTTTGGTGAGTTTTCTTTCCAGAACGTAGAATCCTTAAAAAGTAATACAAAGAAGCATCAGGACTATCAAAACCAGTCTGGTCTTCTCCAGAACTTTAAGGTGTTTATCATGATACCTTGCATTTCCAAATGCTCAACTTAAAATAAAAAACCCTTATAATGTGTTTATCTATTTTTGTGTTGACCTCTGTAAATAACTGTATTTTCAGAGACTGGTTTTAGAGTTTCTGGTACAGTGCTGTGCATGAAAGACCGTACTTCAGTTTCTCAAAGCCTTGTTAGACAAAATAACTTGAATATGGAATATTTTATTTATTTTTTTAATATTCTATAATATTCTGTTTTGCAACATTTGCATTTCCAGATGTTGTGCAGAGTAGAAAGTGATAACACATGGAAGGTTGCTTCAGCTTATTCTGTACTGTGTGCCACTAAAACTGTGACCATATGCATTCCTCATGCAGTAACTGATACTCATTGTATATTAGTGATAGTTTTTAGTGTTCTACAGTAAGTGTTATTCCATCTTTAGTTTTGGAGTTTCTTTAGTTTTTGTGCCTTCTTTCCTTTGGGAGACAGGGAAAGATGATCTCATCATTTGTCCACTTTGTCCAGAGCCTTTTTTACTAGGAAGCCAGTACCTTTAAGAACATGAACCAACTTTGATGGAAAAGAAAGTGGATATATGAACTACTTTTCTGTTTTCTATATGAAAAGTGGTTTTGGAAAAAAAAAAACAGTCCAGAAAGCAAAATGCCACTTTAATGGATAGTGTTGAAATTAATGCCGTTTGTTTTGTTAACTCTAACATAAAGATGCTTGCAAATACAGTTCCTCCCTGGGAATTGAAGAGGAAAATCTGTTTCTAGATGAGTGGCAGAGTCAGATTTCCTAAACTAATTTTGCTGAAGGGGAACTAGTAAATGAAAGTTGCTGTTATGTTAAATGAAGTGAATGTGGATGAAGTCTGTCAAGTCATAAACATTCTGCTTATACCCTGAAGTAATACTAAGCTCATAAATGTCCTTTCAGAGAATGCCATAATTTTCAGAAAAGGTTAATACAGCATGTACTGAAGTGTGATTTCCTGAACTGTATCAATGACTGTGGAGTGGCCAGCCCTGTAATTGCACACTATATTGCATTCTCTGTATGTATGTGGTGACACATGGCAATAAACAAACAAATGGTTCCTTGAGTCTTAAAACTAATGGAGCTGGGTGGGTGGTGGGGATTAACAAATCTTGTGCCTAGTATGTCCCCCACTAGAGTAACCTCTTTCTTTCTGTAACCTCTCTAAGCTTTCACTCCTGTAACAATGGCAATTTCTCTGTGCAAGTTGCTAACCTATTTTGTTCCCCTGCTGTTTTGATGTATAAAGCCTCCTGTGCCTTTCTCTGGTACTGGCCGGACTGCACCTGATGGAAAACTTGTGTTTGCTGTCGGCTCAGCAGTTCTGTCCCAGGCAGCCAGCTTGCCAGGGACAGTGGTTGTATACATACTGCAGTTTTCTCTCTGGTATGGATGCAAATTTCATGCTTTTCTACTTGTTTTCAAGTGAAAACCTTCAGGTAGGTTGATGGCTTGGAAGAGCTGTAAGAGCCCCAGCCTACTGTCAAATCTGCTTGCAGCTGGTCATCAGGAGCAAGTTGGGTTGTTGAGGGGCTGCATGATCACATGAGCCTTGTTTCCTTCAAAAGAGCATTCAAAAATGTTAGGGTCCATCCTTTTATGTTTATGCTCATGTTATTAATTTTTTCATTTTCACGGAGTACGTCAAACAAGAATTATCCAAAGTTCCTTATGGCAGTTTTACAAGGATATGCTTATTGCAGGAGTCTTACCTGTAGCTGTGTGCATGAGTTCCTGGATGTTGGACAGATTTAAGATGATCCATCTCTAACTTTTCCTTGGAATTTGTATTTGCCTAAGACATACTAAGTCTCCTTCTAGTTTGTTTATAGACCAACTTTCTGAAGTTAGGTCTATCTTTTCCACAGAACCTAGAGGAGAGTTGTCTAGATAGTCTGAAACCTCATCACTGTTGGAAATATTTTGTAATAAGGTTTTCAGCTATTTTCTGGACCAAATGTAGGCAGGAAGAGCTCAGAGAAGAATACAAATGATATCTCCATTAACAAGAGAAAAGCATGAGTAGCTCAAAAGTTGGCCATTCCTGATGCAGTTGATGCTTATGCTGAGTAAGAATTGATGGTGTAATGTTGTAAGCAAGTGGTCCTGAGGTGGGATGGTCACACATCCAATTTGAATATATTCCACTGTATGTCAGTGGGAAATTTTATCAAGAAATGTTGCAGTGCAATGTGAAAGTCCTGAAGTTTTCCTCTTTTTTGTTATTTTTGTTCTAGAAAGTTCCTAGAAACTCTGGAGATACCATTCTTGGTGAAGTCGACTTGAAATGAGGGAAAATAATCATTACAGGCTATTGGAAAATGCTCCTTTAGGTGTTAAAGGGGGCTAGAGCCACTAGTATCTGAGCATCTGAGTTGTTAGTGATAAAATCTTTTACACTGAAGAGGAAAGAAGGACCTACTAACAGGAGATTGTTTCATGAGTTTCTGCTAATACTTGCTGTGTAATGTAAATCCATGCATCCATTTTCATGTTTGTTTAACAAGGAAAGCAATACTAAAATTTTAAATTCCTGTATCTCTACTGCTGCAGCAGTTGTCATTTGTGATCCAGTAGGCTTGCCTGGGAACTGCTGAAACAGTTGTAATGGCAGAAGGGAAAATAAATGAAGCAGGTTTTCCACCCAAAGCCGTGATGTTTGACCTTGCCGCACATCTTGGGGCAGTAGGGACAGTGGGCCACCTTCTGGTCTGTGTGGATTTAAGCAGGTTGGGCTTCTCTCTCAGGCTCAATGGATGATGTAAGCAATCCATTTTCTTTTATCCTAACCACCCCGGAGAAGAGAGCTCAGAGTGCGCTTCTCACAATTTGGCTGTTGAGCGTGTTGCAAAAATCTGACAGGAGCCAAAACAACTGCTGCTTTTGTAGTCATGGTGCTTGCTGGACTATGAAGGTCCTGGCAGAACTTAAGTATCAAAAGAAACCTTTTAGACTAGAAGATAACAATAGGATGAAAAATGTGCATTCATGGATCAATAACTTTATTACATTATTGTAAATAAATATGGGGATCGCCAAGCATAGCAACAGGTGTAGATTGGAACAGATGTTTAAATCATGTTGGAACAAGAGTTAGTGGAATACAATGATACAAAGAATTGTATTATTGTATCAGTAAAAGTCTGCTGGAGGAGTACTCTTAGAGGAGGTTCCCATTGTCATAATAGATCAGATTGTCAAGTATACCCATTTAAAGGAAAAAGCAGTTGTAGAAATATGCAAAAAACAGTGGCTACTGCAGTTAGCTTCATGACTGTTATTTGTGATCATAGGCTGGAGAATCATTGCTTGATGGTACCTGATTTTGAGCTGACCCCCCCCCCCCAACCAAAAGGTTATTCCATACCATATGGCATCATGCTCAGCATATAAATCTGGGGAAAGAAGAAGGAATGGGGGGGAATTTCCCAGGTAATATTTGAGAATCTGGAGATAGACACCTATTCATGCTCTGGAGTGATCTTTAGAAAATATTTTGTGAAGTCTTTGCAAATCATATATGCATGCTTTTGTTTCATATCATGCTTGCTGAGATACCAGATTCTGCTTTTATGTTTACAGTTTCTTGTACAGTTTTAATTAGTTCTGTGTAACACTGTTGTATCATATGTGAAACTAGAGAAAATTTAATGGAGATCATAAATATAAAAGAAAAGAGGCTGACTCTCATGATTTTTGTGTGTTCCCTTTCAGAGATAAATAATTAGGTAGAGAAGGAGGATAAGCAAAAGGAAGAACTGTCTCTATATCCAAAGGCATTGAGAGCTTCCGGGCTCATTTCCTGGCTTTGCTACAGACATCCTTTATGACCTTGCACAGTCACTCAAAGCTCTTTGTGCCTCTGTTTCCCATCTGCAGATATGACTGATAGTACTTTCTTTGTGTGACTCACTATTTAGACTTTATGCTCTCCAGGGCAGACACTGACTTTTTTAAAATATTGGATGTATCCGTGGTTGTTTTACAATGGTTCCACAGTCTCAGCTGAGGTCAGTATATCCTGCTGTTAGCTCTAAATCATTGACTTCCACATTACTGGAGAACTGTTCATAATCCATTTCCTGTCCCAAAGACAGTGCAATGCTTAGTGTCACATTGTTAAAAGGATTTAATTTTGTTTGGATGTTTAATAGGAAATCACATGAATACCTTAGTGAGGAAAAGCCAGACACTTGAAACATCTGTGGAAGTCATAGTCCACCCTTCAGCTAGGGAAATCTGCATCTAAGTGGCACACTGGTGTGTAGATTTGAGTGTGTTTTGAAAGAAATAAGAAGAGAATATCCAGTGTAAATTGTGTTGGTAATGCAGAAATGTTTAATTCCATACTTTGAACCTGCATAGCTATCTTGAACCTGCCAGTTAACATTAATCTGCTTGATAAAATAGCTGTCAAACTAGTGTAATCCCTTTTTTAGAAAACAATTAAGTTTTGAAGTAAACTGACCTATAAACTAAAGAAGAAGTCCACATTATTTACATGTGATACTGAAATCTGAAATCCCTTTTTAATTTGTTTACAAGCTTTTATTTTTTTGTCTTCATGTGGAAGAGAGGGCTGTCTCTATTTCCCTTCATTTTCCAGTTTAATATTCCTCCATTTATGAAGATTTGTTTAAAACCACCTACATGAAATGAAATGGTGTCTTTTTTTCCTCGACTTTAATGTGGCCAGTGAGTTGCTCTACTTGAAAAGCTTTGATCATTCAGAAAATTTAAACCTTTGCATAAAAAGGGAAGTCTCAAGCCGTTACTTTTAATGGGCTTGTGAAGGGAAGCAGTTTTTTAGAGAGAATAAAAATCCTTGAATTTTTTTCTCATATTACCAAAAAAATCAAATACCAATAAAATTGCTTTACGTAGGTGATCCAGGATCTGGTTAGAAAAGTCAGTCAGTAGAGCTGTTCCTGTGTTTCTCTGTGCGTAGTGTCTGGCTTTCTGCAATGCATTTGGCGGCTTAATAGGCATCATGCATGGTATGAAGAGCTGGTTGGGATGGCATCAGCTAGAAATCCTTCTCCCCTCTCCTTTAACTGAGTGAAATGGTTTTTAATGGAACTTCACTGTTTAGTGCATGGATAAGAACAGGAGAAAACAGAAAGCTTTCAACTGCAGCTGTGATAATAAAACTGGAAACTTGTTATGATCCGTTGTTTGTCTTTCTTTTGGTGAACTTCCCCTTGCAGTGCATTTGGCCTTCTCCCTATGATACGCTTAACACCTTCCTTGGTCTTTTCTTTGGCTCCATTGTTGTCCTTTATTCAAACAATCTCCTGCCTCTGATATTACTGTACCACTTCCAAGAAAAAGAAAACATCTAGTTTTCTTACCTCTTGTGTCCCATTTGTCCATGACTGTGTCAGACACGAGGAACAAAAAATAAACAAAATAAAGAAAATTTTCTATTGAGGTATGTGGATTATGTACAACCTTGTAGTATATTCAGCTACGATCTGCCAAACACATGAAGAGCATAAAGTATAAGTTATTTAATATTACTGGATTGCCTAGCCTCCTGGGATTATTCTTTCTTTTTGCTTCTTCTTTTCCTTCTTCTCCTTTAAATCACTGACTATATCCTCATTCTAGTGTGGGCAAGAGTGTGTCTCAGTAATTAAAGCTGAAATATCATCTGGTCAGCCCTGTTCATGCATACACCTCGTTACTGCCTTGACAGAGGAAAAGTGTGCATCTGTTAAACCTCATTTCCTGTCAGATCCCTCTGTGTTAGACAGAAAAACTTGTCTTGGAAAATCAGCAGTGAATTCTTGAGTCAGTTGAACTAGATAAAATCCTTTATTTTTCACATCACTAGATCAGAGTCTTTTTGGAGAGCAGGTTTTTGTTTTTTTGTTTTGTTTTTTTTTTCTTTTGGACTGAGAATTGCTGCTGTGAGGTGAGCTGGATTAGTTTTAGAAAGCAAGTGGTCCTGAGGTGGGATGGTCACACATCCAATGCTCTTTTCTGCACTCCTTATCTCTCTTAGGTATAGAGAGGAAGATGATAGAACTGTCCTTTGGCAGTCAGACTGAATGCTGGGAGCTTAGAGCTTTGCTGCACTGAGCACCTTATCCCTTTCCCATGGATATTGCCAGAGTTGCCATGCAGTTTGGGTGCAGAACCCGAGCTGGTCAGCACATTGGCAATTGGTTAAGTCTGTTTTCACATTTGCATCCTCTAAAATGTCAGGAAATTGTTGGACTCAGAAAGATGCTCTGGAGAGAAGGGAAATCACTCCAAAGAGGGAAATCAAGTCCAGTATTTTTAATTCTTTAGACGTGTGATGCTTATAAACATATCTTTAAAATGTCATTCAATGTTGCCTGGAAACCTACAGATTTGGATTCTCCAGTTGAAGGAAGAGTGAAACACAGAAGTCAATGTTTCATTTATGGACACTGTTGCCCAAAGTGTCTCAGAATCTGAGCCTGCTAGGTACACCAAAGTCAACTGTGTGTGTGTATGAGCAATCTGCTGTACCCTTAGAAGCTTAGGGTTGTGGATCTCATTTTACACTTGTGGCACCCAATATGAGATTTATTGTCTAAATAAAGTTTTTGTAATGTAAGAGTATAAACACTTAAGAATTTTAAGTAATATCTTGTCTCGGTCTTTGTTCCCCTCTTATTTCGCTCTAGATTAATCTCCTCGACCCCCTGCCCCTCCCTCCCCCAGCATAAGCACTTAAATTTTCAAGTATTAAATAGCCAGAACCTGCAAGGATGTGTTTGATCTCCTACAAATGAGGACAAGATTTTATTGTGCACCATTCCTCTCACACAGTAATTCTGTTTGAAATATTGCTCATATGCTTGGCCTTCCACATCTCATTTTTTTAATATGGTGTGAATTTCTGTTTGGGTTTTGTTTGTTTTTAATTGAACTAAAAGCTCTGTTCTGGTGTTTACCTATTCTTTCTATCTTTCTTGATTTTTCAGAGTCTAATTTAGATAGTCCATTTTTATATTCTGTAAATGTGCCAAGTATAACTTTATAGTTTCTAGCTGGGAAGTATGCTATTAATCATAAATGCATTTTGATCAAAGGTAAGCATTTCAGTGTTTAAATATTAATATAGATAACATTCTCCTCCTCTCTGAAGTGGAGGACTACTGCCAGTGCTGTTCAGAAGATAAGCCTGGCATCAAGTGTCCTGTTGGATTTTGTCACACCTGAAGTGCTCCTCAGTCTTTAGCATTTCTTTGTAAATAAAACTGATTTTATTTCATGGCATTAGTGTTGCAGAAAGATGAGATAACTCTGCTTTCCTCTTCTTGTAAAGGAAAGATTGCATATTGCCTCTCTTGACTTTCTCTCTTCAGCATCTAAGCTTTCAAAATATACATGTGCATTGAAAGCTTTTTAAAGAACTGAACCACTGTTTTACCTTGTGTGAACCACAGTTCTACAAGACAAGCTTTTGAAAGCTCTGATTAAAGACAAAAGTATGCATTTCCTCCAGACTGTCAAGCTGCTGAACCCAAGAGAAGGAATGTAGTCTTACTTGCACAGGGGTGACAGAACATCAATACTGAATAATTTGAAGCATGTCTCTTCAATTATTCTTTTTTGGTATGCTATCTTAGCCCTTTAGATTATAGTCTTTGTTTTATTTATATTAAAAATGGATAAGAATTAAGCACTTCTGACTTTTAAAAGTGTTAAAATGGAAAATAGTCAAAGATAATCAGATGACAATCTGAGTTGGCATATATAGGGCATAGCTGTTCTAGAAGCTTATTTTAAACAAATCCAGTAAAGCTGAGTTCACTGCACTGTGGTAAAGTGCCCCTGAGTAGTGAAGAAGCTTTTATTCTGAAGCTAAGAGCTTGCTAAAAGAAAATCAATGTCTCGTGGACCTTCACTTGTTCATGTGTGCCAGTGCCCTTCTATCTCACATGGTCTTTCTCAGGAGCTAGATAAAGAAAGGAGACATTTAAATCTTATCCACTCTAGCAGACTTAAGCCATTTTCAAAACCTGTTTAATTTAACACAGTTTTAAATCCACAGCCTTATTAAGTTAACAAGCCTTCAGCCTTGCCACCAGGTTCTGTAATCCTCTTAGGTCTTGGGACTAAGCAGGGCAGGGATAGTCAATAAGCAGATGAATAGATAATCTTGCAGAAGACAGATAGATCTTAAAGTTGAGAAATGCTGATCTGAATTTCCATTCAGCATATCCATTATCGCTAGTACTTACCACTTGAGGAAAAAGTTGAAATGACTATCACTTTGTTTGGGAGGAGGAAGAGTGAATAAAGGATTTTTTTAAAAAAATGCATTAATTCCCGGTTTGCAACCCAATAAAATTACGTTAAATTTTAAATATAGAGTAAGGTAGAAAAAAATAGCAGTTTTGTTTTCTTGCTATTGTGCATATGCAGATTAAAATCTTCTTATGGTTGTTTCACAAGCTATTTTTGCAAATCTTTCAGCCAATCAGGGGTCCAGAATTTAAAGACCCCAAAGAACATTATGCCGATAATGTGGCCATGGCCACCGCTGCAGTCTGCATATTGCTTCTGTTCAGTTTTCACTCTTCTAACACTACTGAGCTAAAGCTGTGTCTGTTTTCTGGGCATAACTCCTGAGGTAGTGGAATTGGAGGAATTTAAAAAGAGCCATATGTAGTGGAAGAATTCAGCCTAACAGGAGGATTCCTGCCAGACATGTTCACACAGCACCAGAGTAGGAACAGACGAAGTGGATCATAGAATCATTAATGTTAGAAAAGTCCTCCAAGATCATCAAGTCAAACTTTTGATTGAATATTACTATGACCACTAAACCATATAATGAAGTGCCACATCTACTTGTTTTTTGAACACTTCCAGGAATGGTGATTCTACCACTTCCCTGGAGAACTTGTTCCAATGTAGGATTCAAAGCAAGTCCAGGAGTTGGAGAGGGTGGCAGAAGAGCTGAATACACATCTAGCCTTGAGGCATGAAAGCAATCACTTATCTCACTGAAAGGGTGGGAGAAGGCTTCTGGGAGGAGACGGCTGAAAAGCAGAGAAATTTCAGTCCTGATGGGTGATCAAGACCCAAATGGTCAAGTAATAAGGGAGGAAGAGGGACAGTGGTTCTGAAAGAAAACAAACTGTGGTAGTAGGCTTGGAACATAGCAATAGACCAATTAGATAAAATACTAGAGAGGAAATGGGATCAAGCAAATGACTCTTGGCTCACTGGAATTGAATTAGAGACTCGGTGAGGGGGAAGTGCTGCAGGAGCAATCTGAAGAGGTAGCTTGATGTTTGAGGAAGGTTTTGGAGAGCACCAAAATAGAAAAGTTGCTATGGAGGTGTTGGCTAGACAAGAGGTGAGAAAGAAATGTAAATGTGTTGCCTCACATGCCATCTTGTTTCCTTCGGTATGTGTATTTGAATGCTGTGTATTTTATTTTTCATTGTTTATTTTGTAATAGTGGGTCATATATTATGTGACATTTAGACTAGTACAGTTACAAAATGGTCAAAGAACTTCCATTCAGAGTTTGAAGATTACTTCTGCCATCTCTCTCAAGCACTTTAAGATTCTTCACAGGATTTTGAAAATGTCTATTTTACTACTAATAATGTATTCTCATTGTTCTTATAGAACCAATAAAGCTGCAAATTCTGTATTTTATTAAATGAACTCAAAAAGAACATATGAAAAGGGGGGCTAGTGTCCTAGGAATTGATGGGAAATTCAAAAAGGTTCTCAAAGAATGAAGAAAAAATAAACATAATCTGTGACTGTTTTGATTTGATGGCATTTTCTTTCATCTTACTTCCATATTTCCATAAGTCTTTTGTCTATTCCCTCCGTTAGTAAAAAAATGAAAATAAGGATTTAAACACCATGCTGGCATTACAGAGCACGGTCACAATCTATTATTTTGAATTCAGTTGTGATGATAAGACGAATGGATTTTATGGTACATGTTCTCCAAGAAAAACAATGAAATATTTTCAGTATGTTTTCAATCTCTTGGAGCAGCTCACCTTTCTGTAATACTTTTAAAAGAACCATCTTTCCAGAACTATGGTTTCAAAATATATTGGTTTCTGAAAGGGAGATTTTGTTTACTCTAACTAATAAGGGAATTGGATTTTCAGTGCAGAACTAGAATAACTAGCGGGCTGTTTCTGGAAATGGGTTCCCAAGGTAGTTTAAAATTTCAATAAATGTTTATTTTCTTGTACTGAAACCTCTGGACCCAGAAAGAAACATTAGGGTCAAGGAAACTTCAGCTCCTGTTGTGGGTTTATGCTCTTTTCTCAGGAAATCATACTTTTTTCATATATTCAATTCAGAATTGTGTTGCTTGCAACAGGAACTGATGTCATTTATGTTTTCCTATTTGTTTTTTATCACCCTACCATTTAAGGGAACAGCATGACAGACATAAAAATTTATTTTAAATGGTGTAGAAGAGAAACTGATTATCCTCTGCAGTCCATACACAGGTGGTGTGGGTTTTTCCATTTAAAAATATAATATTAAGTGCTATGTCTTAAATAGTTAAATGAGGAATATTTTTTCCATTTAAAAATATATTATTAAGTACTATGTCTTAAACAGTTAAATAAGGAATATTCCTAATTGCATGTATAGTGTTTGATAGGGAGACTTTTTTTTTTGAAGTATAATACTGGTTTCAAATTTTCTGAGTTTGCACTAAAAGAATCCAAGGAAACTGGGGATATGAGTTAAACCAGCTCACATGTCAGGAAGTGTTTGTTCCTTTTTTTCCCTGCAGCAATCAGAATTTTATGTAAAAAGTGCCATTTTTAAAATATTCTCTGAGTAAAACTTTATGTAATGTGGCATCCTTATTCCTTTTAGAGATTTTGAAATGTCTGCAGTTAGGCTCTGCCGCACAGTTCCTTATTTTTTTATGTTGTTGGGAGTTACATGAGTTACTGAGACAGATAGGTGGATGAAGTTTGTGCCTGTTTTCTTGGGGTTTGTAGGCTGTGGTTGCCTAGGTGGGTGTATATTTTTGTCTGTAGTGTACTGCTCAGTTCACAGTAAGAGCTTATATTAGAAATGGTTAAAAAAGAAATAAAATTATTTTAGAGATAGTTTTGTACTTGCAGTCATGGAAGATATGGACTTCCAATATTCAGAGGTACAGTCCCTGGAAGAAATCTCTGAATGTATGAAATTTTTCTTCTTCTTACAAGGGATTTCAGTGCTGCTTCACTTAGATACTGTCAGATTGGAGCCAGTTGCACGTAGGAGGTTTGAAGTTCAAGGTAATTTATCTGAATCAAACCACACACTAACTTGGTCATTGTAGTCAGGCATGTCTTACAGCTTGAAAAAACTTTCAGCCCAGTATGCAGTAACCACAGCATAGTCTCACCTACTGTAAATGGAAAACAAAGTATTCCAGTATTCCACATTCTGTATTTCAAGCCAACCTTCAAGTTGTTGCTTTCAGGAATTAGTAAGTTTTGATTGTGTAAGATACTTTATGATGTCAGAGAACTCTTCCTTGTGCTTAAACAGATATCTTAACCCTCAGATCTGGACACTGGCTGCGATTTTATTTAGGAAATATCTTGCTCTCTCTTCTAACTACTGCTATTTGACTGTAAGGCTAGCACCCTGCATCTTCCTGGGAATAGCATCTAATTCTTGGGAAGTCAAGTACTTCTGGTGCTCAAAACTAGAACATAAGTAAAAATTTTTAAGATTTCATATCAACCAAAATCAAGTTATGCACTAGTTCTCTAGACTTGTATGCATAAATATGTTTAAAACCTGAGATTCATATTCTTTCTGTATGTTTCATGTTTGGGGAAGAGGTAGAGGCAATGAAATTTTTTGTGAGATGTGGCTTTTTTAACTTAAGGAAAACCCTTTGCTTTTGCAAAAGAAGACCAAACTTAGCACCAAATTGTTGGGGCTTTGTCATTACCACAGAGCTCTGGTTTTGGGTGTGGATTCCAATTATTGAAATTTAGGCTGAACATACCATTAGATGCCAAACTGTGCTTTCTTTTCAGAGAAGGTAGTTGATTTTTATAGGATAAATGAATTAGAATATCTTAGTAGAGGTACTTGGTGTATGAAATAGTGTTTGATTTGTTCTGTGTTGTGAAACAAGAATACTTCTTGCAGATTTCTTTTGTCTGTTCAGCATATAAAATTTAATGGATGAAATCTGTCCAAAGTGGTCTTACGTAAACACTCACTATGTTTATATTTTTCAGGATCTTGTAACTATAGAAATAAAATTGCAGTTTTGAACTTTGCTATTAAAATATACATTGGAAAATATTCTGTTGGAATACAGAGGAGTGTTAATGGCTTCCATAAAAACAGAGCTGGTAAAAATCAGTAAGTGCAGTAGATATCCTTCATTAGGGGGACACTGGTCTTAGTGTTCCTTTGGTAGCTGAAATAATAAAGCTGCTGCTTAAGCAGAGTAAGTCTGGAACAGGGAAGACTACTCTATGAAGACTGATAAAATTGACCATAAATAGCAGAGCTAGGTCATTGGTGCATGCCTGAAGAGAAATGGAATTCTTGAGAGAGTGTTAACAAGAAGGAAGAAATGCATCAGAGCTTTGCATGAACCATCAAGGCAATAGATGACACTCTAGGGAGCACAGTAATTTCTGATAGCACCAACAAATTGCAAAGAGTGCTGTTTCTTGGTCATGTTAGTTTTGGATAAAATCATGAGTTTGTGAATATTCTTGGTAAATATTATTTTGAATTTCATTTTGTCTTTCTAATGAAGGTGAGTCAGCAAGGACCTAGGAATGTTGGCTAGCTGTTTAGATTGAGGGCTAACAGATATTTTGTACTTGATCTCTCTGATTTTTGTTTGTTTTTGCATACAATGTTTTCAAAAAAAACATTGAAAAAATCGTACTGGATGTAGAAGTCCCATGTTTTCTCTGTTTTGTCATTTTGTTAGTGTGCCTTAAATCTGCATTAAGTGAATCACCTTAATTAAGGTAAGTCAGCCTTTGGTTCAGTATTTAATGTGCTGTGAAGATTGGTACCAGTGATTGTAGTGGCTTAATTATGTAGACTTTTGGCCCCCTTTCTAAAGGGGAACAACTAAAGTTGTTCCGCTCTGTGAAAATAAAATATTCACTGGAAAAAGGATTAAAACCCAACTGTTCACATCCCAGGTGAGTGCTGGGGTCATTGAGCCAGAGAATTGTTTTGTCATCACTTTCAGTGCTCCAGTAGAGGTTAGAGGAAATCCATGCCAAGACATCTGTGGTTTGATGGTTAGAGCTCATGCCATGTTGGATCATGTATTGCAGGTATGAATGATGCTTTTTATGGAAATAGAACCTTTTTTTCTTTTTTTTTCCTAGTCTCCTTGGTTGTATCCACAGTGAATAATTTGATGAGATAAAATAATTCTGATTGCATATTTTGTCTAGAAAGCACTTAATGAACCATGGCTCTAAGTGTGGTTTTCCTCACTTTTTGACTATCAGATGGGGAGCATAACATTTTGTTGTTTGTGTTGGCTTAGCTGTGATATTTCTCTTCTCATTTTCCTCATGTAAAGATGAGACTAATTTAGGAGAAAATTGTTTGTTTCTGACTTCTGTTTTTATGAGAAGATAGTACCTCTTGGGATAAGCTTTCAGTTGTTGGAGCATTATTGTTTTGAAAGAAACTAATATTTGGCAAATCATAAATAAAGTGGTTGTTTTACAAGTTAAATTGCTTTTAAAATGGCTGCATTAGAAGCATATGTAACTTTGAATATTATGTTTCAGGTATGCTGTATCTCTGTGATCCTGTGGGGATTATATGACTGCTATTGAATTTGAAGGAAAAAATAACAAAAGCACTAATTTTAGTTTGCTGTTATTCCCTTAATACTAGTACCAAATACTAATGTCAAAGTACATTGAGATGTATGTGGACTTCAGTTTTTCATATGACCTTGCACACTATCTAGCCTTTTTCCTATTCAAGTAGCTTCTTTCTATGTGTTAGAAAAAGAAAAAAAAAGATTAAATTTTGTGTACATTATGTTACTGCACAGAATGTTTGAAAGCTTAGTAAATCTGTATTTGAGAAGAATCGCTGAGCAGTGTAATATTACTGTGTTTCTTTTTTGAAAAAGTAAAGTAGAACCTCAGTCTTCTACCTCCAAGGAGAGAGAACAACTGAGGCTCTACAAACGCAGTATTACTGAGAAGTACAAGTACATACTCATCATGGCTCTAGATGAAGAATAACTGTTCTACTTGATGCATGCAGATGAGGGAATAAAAGGGCCTGTAATGGGCCATATAAAATGTTGGCACTACAAAGCTGGACTACTGGTGTGTAGAAACCATCCCTTTGTTCCCTTTGCACATTCTCCATTTACTCTGCAGTACTTCAAATAAAACTGAAAACTAGGGTTTTCGTGGGTGTGTTTTATTGCTTGCCTTCTACTTTTTAATTTATCACTTGATTATTTTTTATTTATGTGGATTACTTTTATGTATTCCTTGAGTTTATGTATTTTTAATCTCTTGTAATCAGGGTGCATCAGTGATGATTGTCTTAATGTAGCTATAATAATTTTTAAACTCATGGCTTTGTTGCAATTTATGTTGGTGTGAACCATTTAATATAATTTTGAATTTGGAAATGCAGTCACCCAGCAGAGTGTGCACAGAAAGAACTGCTGGAGTGGCTTGGCACTCTGTGGTCTAATCTACTCAGGGATAATTATTAGAGATCATTCCAGCCAGGCATTAGAGATAGTTCCAGCCAGGCAGCATTAACACGAAGTTTCTAAGGAACCTCTTGCGTCTAGTTTTGTTTCATTAGTATTGGCAGTGCTGGAAGCACAGGAGAGTGCTGCCAAGGTTGTTACCAGTGCATGGCCCAGCCTGTTCTTGGCTGGAGGTGGGATCCAAAACATTGGAGTCTAGCTTACATCACTGCTCTGCTTCGGATGCTGCTTAGTCCAAGGCTGACAAAATTAGGAGAAATTTTTATTCCAAGTGACATTGTGCTGGAAGCTTCTCTGAAGTGAATCATCCTTGAATAGACAAGACTGTTAAATGCTAAGCATATCCACCAGCATTTTCCTGTGTGTGCTTTCAGTGTTTGGATTTTCCAGTTTGTAGCGATAACATTGCTATGAAATGTGCCACCAAGGCACATCAGAGCTGCTGTCACTGTCAAAAACTAAATTTAGCCTCCAGCATTTTAACAGTAAAAATAAGCTGTTCATCTATGTCTTAAGCTAATATGTTGCTGCGATGAGAAAGATCTGTTAATAAGCAGTAGCCTTTGTGAGTGTTGACTTAATCATAGTAGATTTAATGATAAGGTTTATTAATGGAATCGTTGCCTCACACTTGCTCTTGTTGAAATTCAGTGTGCTTTCCATGACAATTACTTGTGAGAGATCTTAATTTAAATGCTGGTTTCTGAAACTAATTTTAGGCATATTTTTTGCAGCAGGAAGTGTATGTATCCCGTAAGACTCTTCTGCAGAAATCTGTTTTTACCGTTGGTGGGGCAACATCGATTTTTTTCTCTCCGACCCAATTGTGTTTATATTTTTACTGTCTTTTGCTAGACTGGCAAAGACTTGACTGTTAAGATGCTAGATACTGCAGCTTTGATCACATACATGAACTGTGATTTTGGTTTCCCAATGAATGGTATTCCACAGGGATCCACTGCAGGTAGCCCATAGGTACCTCTGAAGAATGGCAAGTGTCTGAAATCCTGCCTCTTCACAGCTGAGTGAAACTAATCCTGAACTGCAGAAGACTAGTTCACTGGTGTTCACTGGTATTCACAGTATGCAATCCTCTCTAGAGTGAAATGGTTACTTTGAGGATTCATTCAAAAGTTGTTTTTTCTTCAAAAACAAAAAGCTCCCCTTAAAATAGGACATTCAATTAAAATAACAACAGCAAAAACCCCCTACCCACTATTTCAGTGTCTTGAGTACTTCCCAAAATACATAGGCCTTTTATTCTCTATATGGGGCTGTAGACTTTTGTGCTCTTGTTTGTGGGAAGTAGGCACTATCTACCCAGCTACAGGCTGAAGAGCTCTAAGTCACCTCTACTCTCGTGCAGGCCATGCCAGGAAAAGAAACACAGTTACTTGAGTTAATTGCAAAAGGTCAGTAGAAAATGAAGAGGGAGTAAAACAACTACCAGGGCTACTATGCATCTTGGATTCAAGAAGATCAGCTACATTTAGTATTATTTTATAAGAGATACCTCCAAATCAGTGTATCTTTTCTCCTTAATTTCTCAAAGGTGAAATTGCTTTAAATGCTCAATATGGTGAGCATTTTAAGTGCCACTCGTGGCAGTATACTAAAATTATGATATAATAGAATTGAAATAGATTTGAAGTAAGGAAAATGTAAAGTTTTTAATTTGGCACAAAAGCCTTTAGCTATAGCTAAAGATCACCTGTAGGCTGAATTATAATTGTAGGTTAAATGTTTCCAAGATTCCTTGCATGTTAAGCAGGTTTTGACTCACAGTAAGAAAATTATTTTTGTTGGAATTTGAAAATTTTGAGCTTTTTATTGTTCTTGCTTCTTAAAAAGTGTCTCAGTGACCTTAGAGGGCACAATTTTAAGAAAACAAATTTTAAATGGATGACTGTCTGTGCTTAGATGAACCTGGATTTCTCAGATGAAGATGAGTCTATTTCATTAACTCAAAGAGAAGGTGGAAGGGAAAGCTGTTAGTGTGCTGGCTAGGTGAACAAGTCAGTGCCATGTGGCACTTTGAGTTCCTATACCATCTTATTTTTTTTAAAGGTGATTTATATTTGTTATCAATATTGTGTTTGTATTCCAAAAGAATTTGTAGTTTCAATACTCAAAATTGATTTAAGATTATTTTACTATAAACCTTTTAAAACTCAATACTGCATAATATCAAATAATGTGAGATTAAATATTCATTGACAGATGTGGAGGAGAAATCTTTCATTTATGAAAACCTGATGTGTCAGACAGGGAGAATTTAGGATTCCAATCTACTGTAGAAATTGCTTCTTTTAGTAATATTTCTGACTCACAGATTATTTTGGAAATTACTGGGACAGAAGCAATGAGCTATCCTGTAGTTCCTGTCCCTAAATTATTTTCGAGTGCAGCTGTGATTGATGAGGCAAATTGCTGCCTTCATCTTGAATGGACTGCTCTTATTTATAATTAAATACGTAGATGAAGAAGGCTGTAAGATAGCTTTAATAGTAGTCTTCAGTGGTATAAATAAGGAAAGAACCACTGGATCCTTTAGGATTTCAGGTCTTTGTTACGTGTTAATATGTAATTTAAATGTGGCTCTTGAAAATGTATAACTTTAGTAGTAGTTGGAAAGTATTAGGTACTAATGTCTGTTGAAGCAAAATTAGTATTTCTTGTTTTCCGTAGGTATGTAAGTGAAGTGAAGATACTGAAAATTAGTTTCAGTGTACACATTCTGTAAGCAACTGTGGAAAAGGCAAATAAGTTATCATCAAGTAAGAATTTTTTGGTTTCTTAACAGTCATTCACTTGGTGGATAAACTTATGGCAAATTATATTTCTTTATAAAAGAGGTGATCCAAACATGTATAATTTTTTTGTGGAGAAGAGTGACAACAAATAATCTTTTATTAGTTTCCCCTTTTTTTCTTTGTGTTTTTTTTTCTTGGCATTGAAGTCTGAGTTCTTAGTGTCAAGATTATATTATGATACAGAAGTACTTTCTGAAATTCAGTCTATTCAGTGAATTGGATTACCAGTCAGATCCTGTTTCCAGCAGACAGGAGTTGAGGCCTGTAATTCTCAACAAGTACATTTGAGTGGATCAAGGAGAGTTGATTGACTCTGATTCACAAGACTGTCTCCTGTAGTCATGATGCATTTTATACACCACTCATTTGGTTTTGCCTTCTCTGCTAAAGTTTCTTACTTGAGTAGCTTATCCTACTGTCCACTGCAATAAGTGTAGCAAGCTGTGAAAATAACATGTTTTCAGAGGAAGGATGACACTCGTTTCCTTTTGAACAAATTAGAGATTGTACTACGTAGTTGTTTTTACTTCAGCCTGTAGGTGAAGGCACAGCAACACCATCAGTATACTGCTATATTTAGTAACCATTGTATTCATACATTCATAAATATTGATCAGTGTATTATGTGTTCAGCCAGTGTTACATATGCAAGGTACCTCTGATGAATACTTTTTAAAAGAAAGCAAAATGAGATACTACAATGGGTAAAATAATAAACTCCAGCTGAATTTGCTGAAAGAGATGGGGTTGTATCAGTGTTCTAGACCAAATCTAGAAGTATTTTTTCAGTTCAGGTTCCTGTGGTCAAGTTTGCTCTCCAGCTCAGCCATATGAAAATATTACACTGTGTGAATTTTAAGAATTTCTATGTTGCAAGAGAGAGTATTCTTAGTAAGCTGTGGAATTTTTCTAACTCTCTGTAGGCTTGGGTGGAGATGGACATTATGGAAAAGAAGGAAGGACAGGAAGCGCTCAGAAAAAACCTAAAATTTACACAATGAATTCAGAAACTTCATGTTTTGCCCTTGGTTATAAAGTGCGTTAATGAAAGCTGTCTTTTAGTTATGACTGTAAGCTGCTGTAAAGTTTCAGCTCTTAAACTAAATATATAACATTGGGCAGATCACTTTTTGTGCTGAATCATGATCTTTGATAGGTTTATCTGTAGCAATTCCAACTGTTACCACTCCTGTCTTCTGCTGAAGGTTACTGATAAAGTCAGCTTAGGCTAATGGGCAGGTTATGAACTGTGCCTGCTGATGAGCTAGCACGTGGGGTTTTTTTCCTATTGTCCTTGCCAAATGGACTGTAATCTTCAGCAGGAAAGTGGAGTAGAAAATAGAAGCAATAACATTTTAGATGCTGTAGTAATGTCTTCCAGAGAGCTTGAATTAGTCTCTAGTTCTTGATCTGTGAAATTAATATAATAATATTTTTTTCCTTTTTTAAAAAAAAATGTCCACTGGTTATTTACTTGGTACTTAAGGTTAAGGGGAGTCAGAAATCATCTTGTGCTTCATTTAGATATTGGAATGAGGAAACATCCATGTATCCTAAAGTAGAAATAATGCAGTTCTCTATCTTGTGCAACTACATAAGTCAGTTGTTGTAATTTACAGAAAATTTGCCAAAGCAAATTATTTTTCATTTCTTAAATACATTAAATATGGTTTATTTAATGCTAAACTTCTGGCAGAAAATTACTATATCTGAAACAAGGATCAAAAGTAGTACTGTTTTACACAAGCAGGTATTTATCTTTTTATGATCAGAGGGCTGAAAGACCTTTCCTTTAAAGACAAGCTGAGAAAATTGAAGTTGTTCAGTCTGAAGAAGAGATGGCTCCAGGGAGACCTTGGAGCAACCTTCCAGTACCTGAAGGGAGCCTACAAGAGAGCTGGAGAGGGACTTCTTACAAGGACGTGGAGTGATAGGACATGGTGCAGTGGCTTCAGAGTGGAAGAAGGTCAATTTACATTAGATATTAGGAAGAAATTCTCTATTGTGAGGGTGGTGAGACACGTGAACAGGTTGCCCCGAAAAGCTGTAGATGACCCAGCCCTGGAAATGTTCAGGGACAAGCTGGGATGGGGCTGTGGGCAATCTGGTCTAGTGAAAGGTGTCCCTGCCCTTGGCAGAGGGGTTGTAGGTAAATGGTTTTGAAGGTCTCCTCTAACCCAAAGCATTCTGTGATGCTATGGGTTCTTATGGAAATTACAGATTACTGATTTCAATAGTGGATTTGCATGGCTATGAGTTAGCTAGTAGCAGCAAACAGAGCTGTTTTATCGATGTGATATATCTAACTGTATTTTGAGGACTGATTTGATTTGTAAAAATTTTTTTTAAGTAATGAGTGATGCAGGTCTGTTCTCTATTGTATTTTTTTTCTTTCCAGAAACCCTGCATATCTCTTGTTTTAAAATGAAATGAGCATGTATAATTTGTGCACTTACAAAACATCTGGTTTCTAACACATTTAGATCTTCTTTGTGGGTATGATAAGAAATCTCAAACACGGAAGTACTGCATAGTGATGGTGTTTGCACTAGAATATTGTGTGGTATTTTTAAAATTATCTATGTTGCTCTTGAACTCTGTAATACAAGAAATTAAGGTTGCATACTCATAAATGAGTTTTTTAAGGTTGTATCTACACACTTGTTGAAATGGAAATCATTGTACTGACGAAATGGAATGAATAGAAATTTCCCAATGGCAAACAGAATATTCAAATAACGTAGACAAATCTAGGCAAAATTGGTTACAAACTCCCTGTAGATTACAGTAACATAAATCAGATATTTTTTTAGAATAAACTAGGTTACCTGTATAGCATGCTGTGTTTGTGATTTTTTTCTTTTAAGTTAATTCTATTATGCATTCAGTAAACAAAAAATGGTCTTTTCCTTATTCTAGCTGTATGTATACAGCTTTAGTAATACACAGTTGAGTATTCACTTCAGAAAGCTGTAATTAAACTAGCATAGAGTCTTGTCTTTAGCCTTTTTCATGTGCAGTCCTCAATTAGTTGCATTATATGATCTTATAATACAGTTTTTGAAACCCTAGATACTTGTGTGTTTCAGTTTACTCTGCTGAGATGGATAAAATTTTAGAGAAGTACATACTAAATCACTACAGAGCCTCCTGTGAGTGAAGTATATTAACTATAATTTCAATATTAGGTTTTCTATGTTATGCATATTAGAATAAAATCAAACTTCTGTTTTATTTCTTCATGTTTTTAAAATTTTGTTGTACAAATTTCACTTTATAATGAATGCTTCCTAAGATTTGTGGTATTTTATAGGTTTCTTCTGCCTGGTTTGCTACCATGTACACAAATAAGACTTTTTTCTCTTTAACATGATGCTTCTTTTGAAGTCTAGCTATCCTTGAATTGATTGTTAATAAGCATGATATCCCCACAGAGCTCAGTGCTTTACTTTGGGCTAATTAGTGAAATCTAGAGGTTAAGTGTAGAAAGCCTTATCATGTGGAATAGAAAGAGTTGAATTAACCAATTGTGTACATTAGCATCCTAGTTGAAAAAATTCTGTAGTATGATGGTTGCTAAAATTCAGTGTGTATGCATAATTTCAGAGCGTGATGTTAAACATCCTGTCAAATTTTAAGTGATCAGAGAAGTAGCATTATGTTCTGGCGCTACTAATAGTCCCCACTGTTAAAATTCAGAAGTTTCACGCTCCTTGTTTGAAATCTGTTAGCATCTCATGCTCTTATGAGTTACTACAATTATCTAAAATAGGAATAGTATAACATGTTGTGGGTTGCCTTAGGCAAATTTTGATACAGCAAATGTAAACCATGAGCTGTGGCATCAGGTATTTTTGTCCAAAACTGAGGATATTTTTTAAAGTGGATTTGCTACTTGAAATAAAGCCCCATAATGACCAAAACACACAACTTTTTCAATGGCTGCTACATTTGGCTACATTTTTTAAGGTAAATATCACTTTTAAATTAAGAAATTTAAATATTTAGAGGGTTTTTTAAAAAAAATTATTCTTATTTTTATTGAAATATGGGAACAGTGTATGATCTATCATGTATGTATGATGTTTTCGTCTTGATCTTTAAAAGCAGACCTGTTTTGTACCTTTTGGGGACATGTAGTGAGGAGGTCTAAAATAGAAAGACTTTTTCAATTATTTTTTTCAAGTTTCAATTTGTTAGCTATTGTAAAATCTTGTAATACAGTAAATTTAATCTTTACTTCTCTCCAGTGTTTTACTTTTTAAAAAGTGCCTATCTTAGTAAGAGATTAAGGCAAACTGAAGTTGATTTTATTGTTTTCCAGTAATTATTAATTAGATATTCTTGTGGTTTTAGTTTACATTTGTCATCTGGTGTTAGCCAGAAACCTTTCATTATATGTAGTTAGAATAGATGGTACATTTTAATGAGAAAACTGTATAAATTGTCTATAGCGAATGCAGTTGAAAAATTGAGTGGTGCTTAAATTACACTAAATATGATTGGAGTTGCTGTTTGTCTCATAGATGGTGTATAACTTACCTCACAGGCTGAGTTGTGCAGAGATGAATTTATAATATTTTTTTTAAAGCACTAAGGCCTGTCATATCTAATGCTAAATGATCACATATGAACATAAAATTTAGGACTGTAATTGTAAAATGTAAAATTTCCCCCCCCCCCCCTTTTTATCTGAAATGAAACCATGCTTTAAATAGAGTGACTCACGTTATTATGTTCCAGCATTGAAATGCTGAACAGTTTTCCAGAAAGAAAACTCATGGCAGAGCAGGTTTGTGTGCTGCCAGTAGCTGGGCTCTGGAGAAGACACTGTTAGGCTGTTGACTGCTTCTCCTCTGAAGTGGCTGGAGATTTTCACTGTTGCATCTAAAAGATTAAAGCTGCTCTTAACTCTGAGTTTTGGTGAGTATGTGGGAGGCTATTTGAATTTTCTCCCTGAAGACAGTAGTTCAAATACTCCTGCAGGAATGGAATTGGTCCCCTTTTAACTCATGCTGTTATTTGTTGCCTCTGATTGAAGAGTAAGACAGTAAATATTGCTCATCCCAGCAGGCAGCTGGAAGGCAGACAAAAGCATCTCTGCCAAACTGCCAAGGATTTCAGCCTGAGGAATGAGGAGCCAGTTGGCAAAATGGTAAATGATTTGGGCTGATCTTTGCACTTATTTGTTTGCAAAAGTTGAGATGTTCTGAATTGAGGGATAGATTGCAGGAGGGTCCATTTTAAATCCTGATGTTAGGCAACTGGCTATTGTGTGAAACTGGTTACTGGCACAGTGACTGGCAGTTGGGTTATTAAGCAGGATTGAAAAACCAGTAAAGAAAAAATTTAAAAAATGAAATACCATATGCAACATATCAGCTATCCTTTTATAGGAGAGAGCTCTGGTTTTCCACAGTTGGATGTCATGTGAAAGTAACTGTGTGATTTGACACGATGTCGCAATGTTTCCAGTGGCAGTTTTCATTGCGTGAGGCTGTGAGCTCTGGGAGGCATAGAACTATAAATAAAAGGAAAACTGGAAACAAAGACTTCATTTTTCTTGATAGTGTGTAGCACCAGCATGGGGAGAAATAATCTGGTAAATTAAAAGAAAGGAGAAGATTTTTTTTTTCCTGCGGGGTTGCAGGTTCACAGTAGATAGCTGTAATTTTGAATCATTTTACTGTCACCCCAACCATATCCTCTAGAAACCTTTTTTGTTTTGGCAATGGTTTAAATTGTGCCTATTTCATAGGGCTAACAAAATTGTTACATGTTGTTTATAATGTCCTGTATCATTTTTGTAACAATAAATGTAACATTTTTTGTAAATGTTGCCATGTAATTCTTGTTTTTTAGAAGAATTTTCAAACTGCTTATTTTAAGCTTTGTATTCCCTCTTTACGTATTTCTGAAAGTTAAGTTTGATTGCCAAAGTATATTTCAATATGTAAGAGTTCTAAAGTAGTTCAAAATTTTGCACTTTTGCAGCTGCCACTTTCCTGTAATCTTTGGATACTTTTGTGTTTTATTACCAGTATTTTTACTACTCCTAGGCAAAGAACTGTGGTCAAGGAAAATGTTATTAGTCTGTATTGCTGACTGTGAAAATGATGTTCTTGTATAGTTGTTGGGGAAGTCGAGTCATTTATTCCTTTGAGTCTTAAGTTGAAATTTTTCTTTTCAGGTACTTTTTCAAAGAAATTTTCAAAGAAACATACTGTACCTCTGCATGTGTGAAGAATGGTTATTAAAAGAAGTTCAGTCTCTTCTGATATTCAGCTGCACAGGTGTGCTACAAAAGCAGGAGTTCTGCCTTTGTTCCTCCGTGTCTGTGTATCAGAAGAAGCAATAGAAACAGTGAGAATATGTTGTGAAAACTATTAGTGTAGATAAGGATTATGCCTCTCCTAAACAAATTCAGGTTTTCTAAGGAAAGGTGTGAGTATATGAAGATCACATAAAGACTGGTTTGAGATGGGGGGGGGGGGGGGGGTGTGCAACCTCCTTTCCCTCACAAATGCATGATGAAATGTTGATGGAGATATGGGAGCAATGAGAGAGAACAGATAATGAGGAAAAATAGAAATATTCTTAAATTTTGTATTTAATGTGGTAGTTAATCATGTCTACAGCTAGTTCACTAACTACTTTTAGTAAATTTTAAAAACTCAGATTACATTGAAGTACCACATGAATATTTGTCTCTGGACATTCTCCCAAGTACTAATGATTTCCTTTTCAATTTTTCCCCCTTAGATTGAAACAGTGTATATGTTCTCTTTAAAGACCAGAACAAAAGTGGCAGGAAAAAGTAAGGCAATAATGAGTTGCAAAGTGTTACAAAAGGATGAATGACATTCCTAAGGGAAACAAAGTAGGAGGGCAGGGCAAAGGTCATTTAAACGCTGGACAGTAGCAGCTATTGTTTGCTGGGGAAAATGAGGGTCAACAGAAAAGCATATTTTTTCTCAAGAGCCTGTATTCCCTGCAACAAATATTCAGAGAAAACAAAACAAAATCTAACCTTCAGCATTCTCCAAAGTGCTTTCTTCTAAGACTCCAAGCCTTCAATGCATCTGCAAAATGGAAAGCTATTCCCAAGGAAATTAGTTATATTTTGACTGCATCTGTTTGTTTATCTAATGCATTCAACTACATGTTTTGAGGCATCATAAGGAAAAATTGTCATATGTTTTAATATTCCCTTTTTTTTTCTTTCTTCAGAGTCCAGAACAGGCTTCATATTAAAATAACACAGTAGGTCATTATTGCAGAAAGCTGCTGTTCTGCTTTAATGTAAAGCTGCTAATGAACAAACTAGTGCCAAAATATGAATGGGTACTAGCACTCATTCATCCAGAAGAGGATATTCTGCCTGACTTCTGGTAACACTGGCTAACTAAACTGTAACTTTACATTGCTGACTGGTTTTAGGTAACAGAAGAATAAGAGATTAATCTTTTTTTTGTTGCTATGGGTGTGATAACATGCACAAAATCTGCTGTAGTAGGGTTGCTGACTACCAACGTAATAAGCAATTCCTAAGAGGAGTCTGTGTGCATTGCCAGAATTGTGTTTGCGAGCATTTTAAAATCATCACTTGTGATTTTAAAAAGCATTTTGCAAGCTATAATAACATAGTCATTAACAGTGCATTAAATAATTTGGAAGTACTGATTACTTTTTCTTGGATTTCCTGACATAATTCGTGAGGTGTTTTTGGAGTAACTGGAGTCCCACTGCACATCTGGAGACAGCTGATTTCTAATTCATAGATCCTTTGAAATGCTAATACAAAAATGGTATATAGAAAATAGCTAGGGTGATGGACATTAGCTTTTCCATTTCCATTTGCCTGCCTCACATACTGCAATCTAAACTATGAGTCAGGCTTCAAAGTGCTCTGTCAGAATGAGAAAGTATTGAGCACAAGGAATTTAAATGATGCATTTAAGTTTGGATAGTTTTTTTCTAATGTTAACTGCAGTAGTTTTCTGGAGTTTGTTGATTATTCAACACTGGAAAATACATTTGTGGAACATAGTTTTTCAATAATATTTGCTTTCAAGTAGGATGTGGAGGATGACAGGAGAGATGTGCGCACATTCACTTTTTGTATCGATTATTCTTTTTGACAATTAGGAAGGGTCCACAGTTGAAGGCTTTAAGTCTTAGTCCTTCAACTTTAAAGTTTAGTTTGTGCCTGAGTTTTTACTGTTGAAAGTCCAATGATGTATGTACGTCCGGTCACAATGTTTGAATCGAGTCTCAGTTACTCACATGAGGAGTAACTTCCATCTTGAGGAAGGAATCAGTGAGACTGTCTGGGGAGGGGGCAGCTAGAAAATAATCCCCCAAATGTTTTCCATTCAGTAAAATTTACATATTGTAGCTGGTTTCTCCAGGGCCAGATGTATTTATATGAGATTATCTCTACCTAACTAAAAATAAAAGTCTAAGGAGAGAACAGATGTTGTAGGTCTTAAAGCAAGGGACATTCGATATGTGCCCATGGGATAGAAATGATGCTTTGTTCTAAAAATTTCTGTTTGAGTTGTTTTATTCCTAAAATTGCTTGTAAGCCTTCTTTTCTCCTTCTCCAAGGTATTTAAGTGGTAATTTAGCTGATCCACTCAGGTAGGCAGAGCCAGAAAAGCGGTGTGAACCAGAAATGCAAGGAAGGGACTGGTTTGGGTTTTTTTTTCTGCAAAAGCCAATACTTTCATCTCTTTCCATTGTAAAAGAAGATTGAGTTTAATAGTTCGCATTTGACAACCACAGTGCAAAGCTTGATATGGCAATGCTACTTTTTGTGATCCCATCAATGTACTGTCTCAAGCATTCTTGATAGATTTGCTCTCCTCATCTGTTTTTGCTAGTGAGTGTTTGGAAAGGAAGTGTTCCTCCTGTTTAGATACAGATAGAGCATCATTTGTTGTCTTGGCTAGCTGAGTACTTCAGGTGTTCTATCTGAATTAGTGGTTGTATGATGTCTTTCTTTTCCCCAGGTTTCTTAGATGTTTCAATATTAAATCATAACATGTTATCCACTCGTAAATCTACAGGAGTTACTTTTATGGAAAAGTCCATTTTTGTTTGTGTGTCTTACCATGTTGATGCTTGCCATCACTGGTACCTCTTGTATGAAACTCTGAAGTACAAAACTGAATGTTCTGTGTTTTGGAAAGCAAAGCTAGACAGAAAGGAGCAAAGCAAGTAGTCTCTGCTAGAGGGAATGAGGACTTTAGGTTGTTAAGTTTTTGTCTCTCTCTGCAAAATGGAAGCTGCATCACTCTGTTATCTCATTGAAGTGATTTTGAATATTTAAGATTAACTTAATTTTGTTTAATTTAATTAAAACTTTAGTAAGGGAAACTGAAAATTGAGTATGCTGAGTTAGTCAAATGAGTAAGACGTGGAGATTTATGATCACTGATTAATGATAAGAAAACAATGCCTCCTCTCAAGAAAGTTAAAACAATGATCATATAAAATGATCAGTGATCATAATAGAGACTGTGTTATGGTAGGGGGATTATGTGAAGTTCTGCAAGCATTCTCTGAATTTAATAACTTGGAGGACTTGAGTACGTAATGTTACTGGCTTCTAATCTAAATTCTATTTGAAAGGGAGAGAGAGTAGAACTGCCTTGGGTCTAAATTTAAGTTGGTTCCAGTAATGAGGTAGTGAGACTAGCTTTTCTGTATTGCTGGAGGGGTTGCTTTGTTGTTCAACTAAAATGCTTTTCTTCTTCAGATCCCAGAATGATACCAATAGGTAAAATACAATCCCTGTGTTATATGCATTTTCTCTGTCTAAGAGAGTGGGGTTTTTTGAATTATTGGTTTCCCCCTGTTGCCTGAACAGATGAAGTTAAGCATGCTATCTTACAGATTTCTGTTGGGTTTTTAATCCCTTTGGTAAAAAGGGAGTGTGAGCCATGGGGGAAGATACTGAGATGATCTGTGGGATGACACTTGTTGAGCCACTTACTTCGCTGTCAGAAATTTGGGTTCTTATCAGTCCAGTTAATGCAAATTATTAAATCTTTGCATGATTTCAGTCTGAAACCAAGACAAAATACTAACACTTACTGAAGATAGTTAGAGAAGTTTTCTTTAGATTCAGATCCTAATTTTTGTTGAAATGTGTCTTAGCAGTACTCTTTCTCTTAAATATAAAAATAGTGTATTAACCTTATGGAGGGATCTCCTAACTTGCCCAGGGCATGCCTTTCCTATTGCCACTCTCTCATTTTTCCTACTACCTTTTCCATCCTTCATTGCTTCAAGTTCTGGATCAAGTTCCTTATTTTGTAAATACTTCAATAAAATAAATTCAAATGCTTTTTTGGCATAAAGCTTTCTCTGTTCATAGTACAGTTTTCTGTGGCTCTGTGGCATCACTTCACCTTTGGATGAAACACAACAAAACTGAGCTCTTGATGCTTCTGGAAGGGACTAGTTGAGCAGGTTATTATCTATTACTTTGTCAGAGCAGTCGCTGAACTCTGAGGAGATGGATTGCTGCTCAGTTGGTCTGGGTATAGAGTTCTGCTATGGAAGCCTCTTCTGGTCTCAGACAGATTGTTCAAAGCCTTTCCCCACTCCACTTAGCTTGATCTACCTGTGTACCTGGAGAGAATCAAGTTTCCAAGGGATTTAAATAAACAATATTTGTAAGTTATAATAAATGCAAGGCAGTAGGGAATGGCAAATATTTGGAGTGTTATTGATGCGGAGCTATTGTCTTTGCTGGAATAAACTTATTGCTAGATATAGTAAAAAAAAAAAAAAAGCAAACCCCCCCCCCCAAAAAAAAAACCTACACCCAAATCCAAAACACCACTTTATTTGTTTGGTAAACGTTTAAAAAAAAAAAAAAGTCAGTTAATTCACAGTTTTTAAGGGTAGAGGGCTAAATGACCAGCTTTAGAAGTTTAATAGGGCTTTGTTTAGTTTTTGGTTTTTTTTTTAATAATACCGCATTTTTTGAACCCTTTATCAGAATGGGGTATAAAGACAAGTTGTTCTTTCTCAAAAACTGGAAGTGAGCAGGTTGAAGTTTATGGAGAGCAGAAGATAAAATTGAAGACAGGAGAAGCATAAAACCCTTAACTTGTAAAGTATTTAACTATTCCAGGGGTGACCAGTTGTAGCAAAGATGTGAAGAGGAGAGCAAAAGTGCTTGCAGTCACAGTGATAGTATTTAAATAGAGTTAGATATATATATAATTTTTTATCTACTAAGCACCAAACAACCATACAAAAAGAATCTTGTTGCTTGAAATAATTTGTGGAGGTCTAAAACTCTAGGAAAAGTGCAGATTTCTTCAACTTCTAATGTTAAAAGGTGAAATTTCATTGCTCTGTTACTACATTCAGATTTTGAAGCCAATTTTTTACATTATAAGCTCGGTGTATGCATAACTATATAAAAACCCAACAACAGCCCCCAAGGCAAAGTGTCTCTATAGAGGTAGATCCATGTCATATTTTATTTTATACAGTCCAAATATATTCAAATTTGTTCTGACTAATTTTTCTTTTGACTTTATATTTTACTGATATAATCTCTGAGGACTAAAGCTGAAAAACTATATTAGCATTCTATATATTAGCATAATTTAATTTTTAAATTTAATTTAATAATATACAGTAAAAAAGGCTTAGTTTTGAGTTCTTACTGGGCTAACTAAGCTTTGAGTTCTTACTTACTGGGCTAACTTGGGTATCAAAATTCTCATCTAAGGAGAAAAAAAGCTAACTTCTAGGAGGCCTTTTACTTGAACCTTTGTTAATGAAGTATCATTAAAATGACCTTTTGGGAGTGATGTAATGGGAGAAAAATCTCTCTATGGTTATGTAAAACAAGTAGTTTGGGACATTCTCTGTTCCAAAACACCAGCTTCATTTCTGGAAAATCTGAAATTTGTCTCATGGATGAACCAAGAGATTATCATCTCTTTGAAGAGAAACTAGACTGGGATCCTTTGCCTTCCTGTTTTTGATGTGAGACCTTTCTCTAGAGGGGCATTTTGAGTACAGGAAACAGTCTATTCTTGTAGAAGATTTTAGGTATGTCATATAGGTAAGATTTGAAGTACTGTATTTCTGTGTTTGTTCTTGAATTTCATTGGTGTGATAAGACACAATGTTTCAGAAACCATTACAGCCTGTCTGGTATTTTTAAGATGCCAGCCTGCTTCACTGACTGTGAAGCCACACTGATGTAATTGAAGGTAACAGTTCAGAAGGAGCAGTAAATTATTTCAGGTGAATGACTGACAAATTTGAAGCCTTTACCTACAGCTTATGAATACAAACCAAGCTAAAGTCAAAATGATGTCATTTGTACCAGAAACTGCTAGGTGAGCTTTTACTTGTGAGTGTGTGGGTAGTCCTGGTCCTTACTAAGAGCCAGCTAAATAATGAGTTGCTCCTAGTTTTTCTGATCTGCAAGTGTTGAGTGGTCACCCTGTAACATTTCACAAACTGAGACTTGCTTTATATAGGGTAGGGTTGGGTAGGGTAGGGTAGAGGAAAGGAAAGGGAAAGGGGAAGGGAAAGGGAAAGGGAAAGGGAAAGGGAAAGGGAAAGGGAAAGGGAAAGGGAAAGGGAAGGGAAGGGAAGGGAAGGGAAGGGAAGGGAAGGGAAGGGAAGGGAAGGGAAGGGAAGGGAAGGGAAGGGAAGGGAAGGGAAGGGAAGGGAAGGGAAGGGAAGGGAAGGTGGTTTTCCCCTTTGTAGGGAAGTGGAGCAGTCACTGCTCAAGGAGCTGCAGGGTAGCTGCAGTCTGGATTTTGATGGCTGTCTTACACAGCTGGGTCTGCCTGTTACTGTCGTCTCAGCTAGGACAGCTTTTTCATTAGAAGTCTAAGTTTGTAATTCACTATCAAGGCAGATAGTTTTATTTAACAAAGAGAGTATAAGGTACTGGACATTTGTCAGTAAATGAAGTGATTGAACTGTGTGGGCTGATTTGGAACACAGGCAGAGAACTTTCTTCCCTAGAAAGACCAGGTGAATCACATTATCTCAGTTTGTGCGTTGCTGAAGCTGTGGTTATACTGTAATTGTTAGTTTGGTACTCTGCCTGTATGTTTGCTTTCTAGCAATTTTCCTTTTACTGGCTCATTGGTCTTTGTTCAACATGTTGAATATTAGCTAGTGATAAACTGCAGCAGTCAAACCACTGAACCCAAGCAAAGGAAAATCTGATCCTGTCCCTTTGTTCCTTTGGCTGGGGAAGAGTAGAAGACCACCTACCTTGTTTCTCCAATTCATGCACTTTCTTGAAAGGCATTTCAGCTTTCAGTCTCCTTTTTAAGGAAGTTGCTGACTCTCATTAGATTAAGATTTAGGCCTGTACCATTACTGGAGTGGCCTGTGATGCCTCTTCATGTCCTGTGTGTTAACTGGCCCCATAGTGTTTGGGGTTTGCCAGTGTCCCTTACCACTCCAATGTCCCCTAGCAGCCATCTGGAACAGGGATGCTTGGAGCTAGTGTCAGATTATCCATGTGCTCAGTGAGCAGCCAGCAGCCCCAGAGAACCAGGCAGAGGATGGCACTAATGTGGCACTCTGCCTTTTTTTGTTCCTGCTTGTTTTAATGCAGCTTGATAGAGAGAGGAGTGGAGCTGGCCAAGACCGCAGGGATTCCTATTCAGATGTAACCAAGCTAAAAATTGCCTTTGGCTCCATAAGAGGCATGGAACATTTCATACAAATCAGGTTTTTTTCTGTAAAGTTGTATCAGATCTTGGAATTTTCATCCACATTATAAAGGTTTATATTCTAGCTCATGTTTAGAACAGATGTTAACAATAGCTGTTGCCATTGAGAACAAGATTCCAAAGTTTGTAGGGCTTTTTTATTGTTGTCTTTAATATTTTAAAAGAAAATCAATTACATGCTTTTAAAATACATCCTGATTCATAATGATGACAATGTTGATTTCTAAAATGCTCTTCTTTCAGAAATGTTTTTATTCTAAACTCCTCTGTACAGTATTCAAAGACTCACGTTGAATTTAACAAAACACATTTGAGTATGGGTAATTTTAGGGACAATGTTAGAGATACAAGTAAAGGAAATTTAGGAAACCAAGCTGTACTACATTTTACAAATCTGGAGAAGCTTTTACTTTTAACTATTTAGCAATGTATTTGCAAGGCAAATTTAATACAGTGCTTTGTTTACTTGCACCAAACAATGTAAGTACATTCCAGAAATGTCTTTTTTTTGTTTGGTTGGTTGGTTTTGGTTTGGGTTTTTTTGGGGTTTTTTTTTTTTTTTTTTTAAGAAGGGAGAGGAGAGGCCATGTCTGACATTTCATAACATCTAAATGATTTAATTGGAGCACCCAGGAGCCAAATCTTATGTTACCAAACTCTTGAGCAGTGTATCTCTGCAAAAACAAATAGGAAGATGTATTAATCACTCCCAGGCTGAAAGTTTGGAAACTGAAAAAACAGTGTGTAGCAAGGAGCACAGGAGATACTCTCTTGCCATTTTTATGAAGAGCTAATTATTTACTGTTTATCTGGAAGTTTAAACTAAATGTAAGCTGCTAATGTAGACTTAAAAACTGAAAGGAAATTAAATTTGAACACCTGAATAATGAGATAATGTGTTTTATTTCCTTTAGGCAATATAATAAATTTGCAATGTATTTTGCCTGTGGATGATAAATGAGGTTTGCAGAAGTGCACAGCAGAATACTTGGGAGCGCCATGGTGTCACGCCAATTTTTTTTCTGAAGGGTAGAATTTTCTTTGTACTCTGAGATGATCACCTTCATGTCTAACCAAAATGGAGAAATTTTATAAGAAAATACCTTGATATGTGCCAGAAGAGACTTTTCTTGGTGTTCCTCAAAAATGTAAATAAAAAATGAAGACATGCTTAAGACACTATTTTAGGTATTTTTTTCTAGCTAGACATTATATATTCTTAATTTTTTTAACATTGCCAGCAAATAACAGACTAAAGTTACCATAAGTGCACAAGTGCATTAAGAAGCATCTAAATCATTGTAGCATGTGATGCCAGTGAAAATCTCCTAATGGATAAATTGTTTGCCTATCAGTGTTTTCAGTTAAAGACTTGGTGCCTTTCTGGAAGAAGTGATCTTCTGCATCATAGCCTTAATGGGCTCTTTAGAAACAACTTTAAATACCTGCTTTGAGGCAGCTTGGGTACAGACTTGGAAGTCAACTCTGTTGAAAGCTGCAGATTTTGGACAGAATGTCATGATATACATTGATTTTACTGTGTGATACTTTCCAAAACTGTGTCTAGGATCACATCAAATCCTAAGCCTCAGCCATCCTAAAAAGAGAGAACAGATTTGAGTGAATAGAGAAAAACTAGAACCTCAAGAAAACCTGACAGGATGGTTGGTTAGGAGAAACATGGAGGGGGGTTTTGCTTATAATAATTTGTTTCACTTTGAGCTGAAGTCAGTGGCTGAAGAATATTTACCTTGCAGGATCACAGAAAGCATGTAATGACAGCATGTACCAATACCTAATGTAAGTGTTGTTTCACCAGGTTTTGTACCTGCAGGAATAAATATTCAGGGCCTTATTCAGGTTTGTACTTCTGTGTCAGCACCAATTCACATAAACGTGCTGAGTGGAACAGTTACAAAGCTGTGGGCTGCGTTCATGTTGTTGTGATTTGTAGGGCTTTTCCTGGGTATTTGTGTTTCTATTAAAAGAAGTTATCTGTTTGATTCTGTCTAAATAAGCTACAGTCTCATACAAGACCTGAACAAAACCAACTCCATTAGCAGTGGGCCTTGAGGTGCAGGCTGTCCTACCATGGTGACAAAAAGAGGTGGAATTTAACTTTAGTTTGAGAGTCCTGTTCCAGGAGTTGTCTTAGTGTCATCAGGCCTTAGTGGAGTCTGAGTCTGAGAACTATGAAGCAGGACGACTGAATTCTGCTTTCCAAATATATCTCAACCAGTTGAGTAGCATGAATAGTTAAGAGAGAGAATTTAAAGAGCTGTCAGCCTTTCATTATCCTATCTGATTCTTAACTCTTGGCTCCAGAGCAGTGCTTTCCCATAATAATGCATTATGGTTGCACTTACTTAATTAAAATACTTTTTATTTAAATGAGAAAGTTGTACTTCTTGTAAGCTGTTCTTGACTATTTATTTATGGAACATAATTATTCTGTGCAATCCCTGCTAATGTAAGTAGATGGTTATTAATTTGCTTACTGTGGAGTCTCAAAGACAGGAAGCCCTTGTACAGTGGAAGAATATCACGAAATTAACTTCCATGGAATAAACTTTTAATGAGATTAACCTGTCTGGAGTAAGAACTGCTTTAATTATTTCAAAGAAAACATTGAGATCATGGCATGTATCACATTTTACAACCAAAGGACTAAAAACTTCTTTGGGCTCAGAAAACTTTGGCTGGATCTATATTACAAGTAATCTGTAGTAGGAATGGATCCATAGAAGAAAACAGTGGATACTGAGGAGCTGGTGGCCACAGGCTGCATTTCTTCAGAGATAATAGTTTGAATGAATTCTACTCTGATTCCAGGAAATGTTTAGATGAGTAGACCACTGTTGGAGAACACCTTCCATTTTAATTTCATGAAAAAAGTAGTGTAGTTCATATACATTATGTTAAGGCTGCTCCAAAATGAAAAAAGAGAAAAGTGTACCAGAATATGCTACTTACTAAATATTTTCATTCATACAGCTATTTGATTAAAATCATTATATAGAATCATAAATTTTCATTTATGGCATGAACACAAATGAAAACTATAAGCAGATCTGAAACAGTTCATAGTAAAAAATATAAACCTTCTTTGCTGTGGAAGTAAAATAGTCATTTTTCTTTAACTGGATGAAAGAATAGATTGTTTCCTTTGTGATTGTATCATAGAAATATGGAAAAAAAACCCTTTCCTCTTTCAAATAATTGAGAGTAAAAATAGCCCAACTCTTGTATAAATTTGTTTTTTATAGATACAGACTCATGAATTGTGGTCTAATCCAAGAGATACTTCAGATATTGGTTTACAAAGTGACTAAAAAATTCTCATAACATTCAGAGAGGTGAAGGGCTTTTAGTAAAATGCATATGAAAATAGATTAAAATTGCTAATAAATTGTTGCTTGAAGTAGAAAGGATGTGTATTTTGAAGTAGAGGACTACCTGCAGGAAGCAGCTTTTTGTGTGTGAGACTCAAAGGTTGCAACTTATAGGCAGCGTCTACCAAATACGAGAAAAAGATGGTGGAAGGTTTCCTGATGGAATCATATGTAAACAGAGGTTTAATCTGTGTTATGACAGCATAGTAATGATCAATCTGTTAGTGTCAAATTTCCTCTTCTGCAGGCTGCAGACACAGTTGCTGGAACATCCTTCATTTAACTAGTTTAGCAGTTTCTAGTTTCTATGTTACAGTGCAATCTGTTCTGTTTATTGTAACCAGCTATTAATAAAATGGTAACAGGGCAAGTGGACTAGAGGAGCAGAACTGGTGTAAATAAAATCAGACTGTGACCTCCTTGGGTCCAAGTTCTGGTCATTTTTTTTGCAGTAAAAGACTGACAGGTGAACAGTAATGCAATATAAGCCTCCTGTTGCCTAGCATTTCTAACCCTTCCTCACCTCTCATGCTTAAATCCACAACAAATGTTTTGGAGAAACAATTGCATTGAAAGCTAAATGGAAAATCTTTATCTGTCTACCCTGAATTATCTAGTTTTACTTTGTGTATTGCTTATGCAACTCTCCCTGCCTCTGATGGTGGAGTTGGAGTACTGAGAGATTTTGCTTCATTTGAGCTGATAGTTTTTGTAAGAATTAGCACTCCTGTACAGTGAAGAACAGTCTGGGCTAGAGCAGCTTGGGAGAAAACCTGGCCAGGGTGTGCTGGAGTTCATCATCTTGCTTCATTACTAGCTGCCATGTAAAACCAGTAGCAATTTTTAATGGAATAAGGGGTTAATTAAGATAAACACATGGAATATGGCTCTCTGCACTACTGACAGAGCAGAGCCAATTCATCTCCAGGGATGGGACAGGGAGAGTGGGGTGGTGGGATAGGCTTGCAGAAGGGACTGGGGAGCTGGGTGCAGAGCTCCTCACTGACCTCCCCTGCAGAAAGGAAGCCTGGGGAACGTGGAAGTGAGGATGAAGGATGCTGAAGGAATTGAGCCACACTGAGCGTGAAGGTACAGGATAAAAAAGCCAGAATTCAGGGAGGGCTTGTACAGTGACAGTGACAGCAGATGAGAGTGTGGTGGTGCAACGTACCAATTCAGACCTCATAACTCAAGACATGCAGATCAGTTTGGGTTTTTACAGTAATACTTTTATGCTAAAAGAGATCCATTTGAACAGTATGAAATGTGAAGCATAATCCTTTCTTGTAGGCACTATGTGTTCAAGCCTGCTTGACTAGACTAAACTGAACAGAAAACTCATTTGCTGTTTGTCTACTTCTACAGACTGGATGAAATAATCAGGAAGTGCAAACTCCAGCTTGTCACTGCGCAAGAGATAAATGTTAATGTAGCATTCTTCTGGCTCTTTTGTTATAATAAAGAGCATACAGGAACTTTATCTTAAAAAAAGATGCATCATTTCAGCTAGGATTGCCTTTTCAAAATGCTGGCCAGCTGCTTCAAGTAGAGTACCATAAAAATCTTTTGCTTTGAAGCATGAAAAATTTAAAAGATGAGTAAGAATAAATAGCAAATAGTTTGTTATTTACTCTGTGCATGCAGTGAATGTATATTTGTGTGTGCTACAGTGACAGCTAAGATTAGCACCTTTTCTTTTCTGCAATAGGCAAGAAGCTCTTTGAAGTCAGGATATTAAAGGAATCAAATTGATTCCAAATGAATTTCAAGAGAGTGGGGGGGGGGGGGGGTTAAGAAAAAGAGGATATGATACCAGTCCTAAATCAAGCTTAGCAAAAGTCCCTCCAGTTTCTGGCAACAAAAGTTTGCAGGGAATATCTGAGAAGGATGTGTGATGGTGATGTTGGGTTCATTCAAAAGGTTGAACAAGCACCTGAGCATTTACAAAATAGCTGAAGTGATGGTAAATAAACCTAGAAACACTCTCAGAAGGTAATGGAATGTCAGATGTTATCTCAGGACTGTAAAATCAAATCCAGACAGAAAAGATGCCTGTGGTTACTCTCATTTTAAATACTGTTAACAGTGCCTTTGTAATTTTAGAGCTTGTACAGTTTTGGTGGGGAACAAATTCACACTTGATTGTAGTGGAAAGCAAAGCATGCTCAGATAAAAAGTCAGGCCTGTCAACCTTGATAGGTTTTCATCAAAAAATGCAGCAACCTCTTAATTTGCAGCTCTGTGTTTTCCCATTGCCCAAGTTTTGGCAGCAAAGTATTTGAGAGATTAAAGGAACATTTCTTCTTGCTGATCTCACCAAGAATAATCTCACCAAGTCGCTTATTCAGAGTCATTTGCCCGCTTTGCTCCTCCTGTATCATGTTCTAACTCCTCACCTGCAAAGCTCTGTAAGATTTTGCTTTTAGCAATCTCATTTCTCATTTATTCTTCTCAGATTTTTTTTCCCAGTCTGTCTTCTCATCTGGAATTCCCTCACCTTTTCTTAGTGCAAGAGGTAACATATGCATTTGCACATCACATTGAGGGAAGCTTCTTTATGTTAGTTTTCAAAGTGTAAAAACCTTTAGAACAGTTCAAAGCATTACTTTTAAATTTTTATATTGTTTTATATAAACCTCTGGAACTTTTGAAGCTTGTGTTAAAATATCAGCTCCCTGGAACAGGCACAAGGGCCTCCTGTGTCCCAGGGATTTGTTGAGAAACTGAGTGTTCCAATCTTCTACACTAAGTAGATTAATGGTTTTTTTTTTTCTTGTAAAGTAAGCAAGCAGAATGTGTTTTGTAAAGTGCTGCTGTAAAGTTCGGTTTGTGAGAGAATTTGATATGTGGTTGGTAAAATGCATCCACTTTTCCAGTATTTATGGCTTCTGTTTAATGCAAAAAAGAAAAGAAGCTAATGTATTCTGATTAGCCATGCAAAGAGTGGCAGATGACATGGTTCAATTTGTTCCCACTACTCCAGCCTAGCTCAGCCTGCTAGTACGGGATTCATCATGGAATATTTTCTAGGTGTTAGCAATGCCCTGTGGCTTTCTGTAGATTCTCTTTTATTTCTTCCTAATGTGGTGAGGTTTTGTGTTAATATATTAAAAAAAGAAAATTGTTAAACCAAATGGAGATGTGTCTAAGCATAGCAAGATGGTTTCTTTCTCTGAGATTGCTGTTGACTGTATCCCTTTAACTACTACACATGATACAGAAATCTCACCAGCTGTCATGTATGGTATGTCTGCCCTACTGACTGTGTAGATTACAGCAAGATGTTGTTTTCTGGATGTTTAGGTGGTTGGTTTTTTTCTCTTTCTGGTGACTGATAGAAGCTGTTATAAGGTTATATGGCAGTTCAGTTAGTAGGGCAGATTTGAAATTATAACAGTTGCAGTTATTGATGCTTTATTTGTGGATGGATATATGAAGGTCTGTGGCTTCTCTAGCTGCCTCCTATTAAGTCAAAAGGAAAGAAAAGCATTCTGAGTACATGAAAATTTCTCTTTGTTCTGGACTTAGAGCTCAGAATGGCACACATCTTGCTTGGGAAATAATTATTTGGCTGTTTAGGCAATTACATTTATAGCTTTTGACAGTGAAAGTAAATTCTAAATCACTGTATTAGAAGGATAAGTATTAATTTAGGCAACAGCAAAAGAATGCCAAAGGTTTGTAATTTCCAGATTATGTGGAAACTAAAATTAATGAAAGGAAGGGCTATGCACTAGCCATGTAAGAAGGAATTTAGGGAAAGAGTTTAACACTGAGATGTGGTCTGTATTTTGATCGTGGTCAGAAGGTTTTCTTTTCTTTTCTTTTCTTTTCTTTTCTTTTCTTTTCTTTTCTTTTCTTTTCTTTTCTTTTCTTTTCTTTTCTTTTCTTTTCTTTTCTTTTCTTCTCTTCTCTTCTCTTCTCTTCTCTTCTCTTCTCTTCTCTTCTCTTCTCTTTTTTCTTTTATTTTCTTTTCTGATTTTATATTCATATAATAAGGAAAAAAAAGCAAGGTATATTTAAGAAACTATTCACATCAGAAAGTTGTCACATTTCCTGCAATAGATTTTGGATCGGAGTGAGTAGTTGTGAAAGGCATTTTCTAGATAACTGTGCAAAATGAGGCTTCTTGATAAACACAAAAGTACTGTCTTGTAATTAGGTATTTTGTACAGGCAAATAGTTCTGTACTCTGAGCTTCAGGGATATATTTATCTTAGAAAAGTACTCGAGACATACTATTTCAAAGTCTTTTGCCAGGTCTTTGTCAGGCTCTTGACCTTCATAGACTTTATCCTGAAATTTTTATATCTGTTTGCTTCTTTTCTCACTACATTTTTCCAGTTCACTTTCTTCTTTTTTCCCCCCACCAAAAAAAAAGTTTGCCTTACCATTATAAAGACGATTTTTGCAAAGTGTCTAGGGGCTAGAAAATAATAAAAGTACATTAGTGGATTAGTAATCAACTGCATCTATTTTTCTTTTTCCAAACTGTTCTTCATAAAAATGAAATTAATAACTGGCAGGTAATTTTCTGCAGTTTTATAGGGGTAGAGGAATTTGGAACAACAAAACTTTCAAAGCAGTGGGTGTTCCTGCGTTTCTAACTTCGGATATTCATGGGGGTTTTAATAATGAGAAATTGGATATGATTGGGGAGCATTCGATATATTTTAACATCCACACTGAGACTTCTTCTGGGATGTACAGAAGTTAGAGGCACTTCAGAGAAGGATTAGTAAGTCCCGCTCTCCAGTCTCAGAGTTGTAGATGTATCCTTGCCAAGAGGGATGGATAGATGTCTTTCTCTTTCCTTATTCTTTTGGAAGTTACACTGCTAGGAGAGTCTAAGTGCTGAGTGAACCTGTGCTGCTGTGCTGATACTAACTTGATGTGCTAAAAGATCCATGCTGCTGTATGGTGGCACTGGGACAAGAAAAGTGAAGTTTGATGGAGAGGTCAAATGTCCTTGAGTCAGAACGTACCAAGAGAAAACCAATGAAGATGGTGGCACTTTCAGTTTGAGCAGTGCTGTTGGTGTAACAGCTTATAAGAGCAGATCTTTCAAACAAATCATTGCTTTTGGAAATAGCTATTTTATATAAACATCCTAGCTCTATGTAGTGCACAATTTAAGGTTTTGTTTAGATTCTTACAAGCATTTAGGGTTTTTCAAAGCAAAAATCTTTTGTAGTAAACAATTAATCAAAAGGTTTTTAAGATTCAGAATGGAGTTGTTTGATATGCAAATCAACAGCAATACAGACCTGTATTCTCTTCTGCATCTTGAAAATTACCTCCTCAGTCTTTCCTGTGCAGAGCAGTTTTCTCATGATTCATTTTGTTTGCTTGTGGAAGAAGCAATCTTGAACATGTCAAGTGAATACAGTTAAAATATCTGGGGACATGCTGTGTTCAGGATAGAATTATTTTCTCCTCCACTTTCTCCTGTTTTTTGCTTACTTATTTTATTAACTTAGAGGTTTAGTTCAGTGGAAAGTGTTCATAATTTTCTTTACTTAACAAACTTTGGGAAAGGAAATAGCTGAGAACTTTGCATTTTGACTAGGCTAAGAAAAAAAAGGCAGCATTCTAAAGACACACTTTTTATTTGAAAAAAAAAAAAAAGTGTTTACAAAGGTGTGACACAGAAAGGGACTAGGAGAAGTGCCTTTGGAAAGCTTTGTAAATGTCCCTTCCTAACCTTCTGTGTTATTAGTGTGATTGCTTAGGCCTTAAGGCAACATCTTTAAATTCCTTTCATTATCCTGTATTCCATCTTTTAATTTCAAAACAACTTTGTAGAAAGAGTTGCTCATACTTACATTAAACAGCCTTATATTTATTTCTGAACATCAGACAAGAAAAAAAAGCCAAAATGTTTTCTCCTAAAAGCTGTTAAGACAGAGGAAGCAAAAAGGGCCTTAATAAAATGGCTACTTTAAGTAGGGCATTGAGAATTTACCTTAAAAGAGCACATAAGAATTGCTTACACAAATAAAGGAGCTACCCATCTGCTCTAAAATATAGGTTTGTCTGAGTCTGTGCTGTGAAATTCTTCTGCAAGTTACCAAGAGCAAAGTTAGCTGCTAAAGTCCTGAATAGAGTCAGGCAAAGGGCTCTAGGAGTGATTGGTGTGTCAAACTGCATTAGATAGATGAAACCTTTAAAATTAGTACAGTCTACTAAAGAATTTTTAACTTCAGTTAATTAGGCAACAGTAAAAATGTAATCCTCTTTCCTCATTTATCAAGATCCTAAAATTTTTACTGATTGCAAAAGTATAATAAATATGTTGGCTTGATTATTTTTTTATTTTGCACCTTGGTATTTTCCCTAAAGTAATCTTTCTTCAAAATTATGATTGTTTTATGGGTTTAGTTACACAGTTGGGTTTCAAACCCTGATCTCTTTGATCAGGGCAACCTGGCTAGCTAGTTTCCTCTTCATGCTAAACTTCTACTTTCATTAAAATTAGAAGCTGTATAGCAAGTAACTATAATTGAATACAGCATTTCAAAACAACTACTTTTTGCGCTTTTTAAAGTCAAATATTTGGCCTTTTGCTTTATGTGTGCAGAGAAAAATTAGATTTAGTACAACTGCATTGTAGGAAACCAGTAGAAATGAATATGCTTACCAACATTACCATTGCTCACTTCTTTAATCTAGTGAACTATTATAACCCCAAGCCCTGGTTTGCTGTATTCAGTACAGCAAGAGTAATTTATATCAGATGTTACCAAAGGTTTCTTTTTATGGTTATTACAGTATACTGGCAACTTGTCAGCCTCCTGACATAAAAATATCTTATTTTTTTGTCATCCAGATAGTAGGACCTCAGAGACACTTTATCTGAAAAGATTTCATTTGTATCGATGACCTCTGCAGGCTTCTGAGATAGTTCTGATGGCAGAAGTACATAAAGTTGATTACGCTAACAAGTCAGTGTTGGGTACAGATGAATAACACTCAAGTCAGCCTTTCTTTGCACAAATCTGACCTTGTTTGATTTGTTCCCTAGATGACCAAAGTAAATGCAGGGAGTCAGCTTTTAACATTCTTCTTGGATTATGGAATCACTTTGTGTTCTGGAGCTCAAAAAGAAACAGGGAGATTTAGTTTCAAATGTTATCGTCTTTAGGTTGCTCTGTCCTACAAAACTGAGTATTTAATTTTTCAGGCCAAAGCAATGTACCTGTATCTTAACACAGGGAACATGTGTCCTTCCTTTAGAAGGAAATGCAACTTGGAAAAACACATCTTTTAATATAAGCAGTTTAAAAAGGTCTTTGTTAAAGTGTTTTCATATGCTCTATGTCTCAAAATACATGGAAAGTTAAATGCAAGCAGAGAAGGAACAAAGGAGGCTGAAACAAAGAAAATTGAATTACACAGATCAGGTGGCTATAAATTAAGAGTTGAAACTACTTATTTGAGCCAGTGAGATGAAAGAGACATAAAAAAAATCCAGATGTGAAAGGGGATGTTCTTGCAGAACTGGACAGCTTAGTAAAGCCAAAGAAGGCAAGAAAACAAAATATTACACTTTAAAAAAAGTAATAGGAAGGGTGCATTTGAAAGTTTTGAATCAAGAAAGCAATAATATGAAATAGAATACACCAGAAGATTAAAAGAAGCAATATTGTCCTTCAAAAGGTTTGAATGACTAAGAGTCTGAAGAGGAAATCTCAGGTTTACCTGTACCTACTGGAGAATGTACACATTAAGAACCCACTTTACCCAAATCTGCCTTGAAAACAAGTTTTGGCTGCAAACATTTGCATTATGTTATGCTTATGTAAAAGCACCTTTCACAGACAATCAAGTATGTCTTACAATACTGATGGTTTTGGAAAAAAAAAAAAAGAATTGACTGAAAAAAGTACCTCTGTATCACGAAACTTACTGTACTTTCAATTGCTGTGTAATTTGAGATTTTTTTTGCGGTAGTTTCTCATCTTGTCATGGTCATTAATGTGACTCTTGATTTGATTTAGGAACTGCATGGAAAGAAAACAAAAGTGTAGGTGAAGAAAAATAAATTTTCTGTCTTTCCTTGTAAGAAAGTTGCAAATAATGGATGTTAAAGATCCCCTCATGACATGGATCAACTTCCAGTTTTTAGATTTTCTGTAAAGAAAGGTAAGCCTAAAAACTGCTGCTGAGGTACCTGAACAAGCTGGATTTTTCTGGAAGCTGATAGAGCATGTAGCCAGTTTCAGAAAATTGTTTTGTCTGTCTTACTATCAACATAAGCAGTACTCCTATAAAAGGCACTACTTCCTGGCCTCTTGAAAACACTCAGTATCTAAGAAGCTCAGACTGGTGAAACCAGTGTAATTATTCTGGGCATTATTATCAAATTCAGCCGGCTCATGGGGAAGCCCAGGCCACTTCCCAATCCTGCAGCCAGGGAACAGGGAATGCCTTGCTTGCTTGCAAAAGGGCCAGCCAGCAGCACCGTGTCTGGGAGGCTTCGAAAAAACAGAGATGCGGCTGATCCCATGTCTGTTCCATTCGTTGCCTTGAGAGAGGGTTTAGCTAATGTTGGTTCTTCAAGTGCAGTATGTACAGACTGAGCACTGTTTTGTGCCAGTGTAAGCATATTTACATTTGGGCTTCTGCCACCAAAACTCCTTTTTTAAAGGAAATCAGATCTCATGTTTCTTCACAGGCATAAGTTTCTCTTGGCTGAAGCTTATGAAAAATACATACAGTTGCATATTGCCCATTAAAAAAATAAAAGTAAAGTTCGAAATAAGGTGACTGAAAACAAAAGTAGAAATCCAAAGAGCAAAATAGTACATTCTGTAGGTTTCTAAAACAAAATATCTGGGTTAGGAGAAGAAAACTGAGGAACCTGAGCCTCATGTATATTGATGCATATGCATTTTTTCATATTCTTTTTAAGCTATTTGTTTTGATGTCATCATGTATTATTTTCTTTAAAGGAATCTGGCATCTGAAATATATATGTATGTCCATGCCTTTGCTAAAAATTAATTTAAATGGTTTGTCTATCAGCAGTGGCACTGGAAGTTAAGATATTTTTGCATAAGGACTAAGGAAATAATTCTAAGAACCTGTTGTGGGGAGTCATTCTGAATTTTATATTTTAACTTCCTAAAATGGTTTTTGTCTTTGTTTTGTTGTTATTGTTGTTGTTGCTTACTCCAAGAGCTGCAAGAGTAAGTGGCAGCTGTAAACTTAAGGGTCGGCTGCAAAGTTTTTCTTCCAAAGCCTTTCTTTCATGTTTAGCCAAGTGAGAGGCATGGAGTGAAATGTAAACTCTGGCTCGGCGTGTCCTCACGGCCATCTCTGCTGGTGAGCAGCCAGAGGGGCAGAGAGGGGCTGGAGCTGCCTGACCACAAGGGCCCGGAAGGCGCCGGCCCTGAGCTGCAGCTCCAGGTTGCTCAGAGGAGCAGGAATGTGAAGATGGTGCTCGAGGGCTCTTGATCTTGTACCCCTGAAAGCAGCCCTCCCCATTGCACCCACTCTTTCTCGCTTCATCCTCCCTCTGGGACAGAAGGGAAAGTCATCCACTCCTCCTCTCAGTCATTTAACTACTTCTCTTTAATCCCTGGGAGTCCAACTGGGAACTGTGTGTTTTGTTGAACTTTGTTTTATTTGGAATTATGGACTTGAACCATTTCTATTTAATGTGGGAAACAAGCTTTGTGGAAACTCAACCTTTACACTGGGAAAGGAACTTCCTATAAAGCATAAACAGATGTTTGTACTTTTGCTTGCAGATTTGTTTGTGGGAGCCTTTGTGATAAACTGCATAAATGCAATATGGAGTTCTAACAATTAAATGATGGCAAATGAGTTTGATTGCTTTGACATGATCTGCACTGGTACTCCTGGCTTGTTTTGTTTGTTTTTAAAGAGATTTTTTTTCCCTACTGTATTTTATGTAAAAAGCTGACCTAAAACCTCTTCCTCAGCGTGGGGACATAGAAAGCTTTCTCTTAGGACAATGGTGAGATTCCTGGGAGAAGTCAAACTATTGCCTCCAGTGCAAGAGAGATTTCTGTATCCTGTAGTAGCCGTAATTGCTTGGGGCCTGCTTTCTGTCAAGTAATTCTTGGCTCCTAATCCTTTTGTTTGCGTGTTTGTTTGCTTGTTTGTTATTGTGATGGAAAGGGATAAGCAAGCAGTGTTTCCTCTCTTGTTTAGAGGTCTGTTTCTTTTTGCTTCCTCTCCCCCAAAGTTCTCTCTTTTTCCTTGTTCATACTCTATCTACACTGACTGCTTCCTTTGTTCTGTTTGTGTACTCTGCAGAGAACATAAAACTAAAAAATGCGCGCACAAACACACACACACATGTATATTTTTATATACAATTTTTAAATTCTTCTGTTCTGACCATTAATTTTCCCCTTATTTGGCTGAGGCCCACAAATTCCCTACTTGGTGTCTTTTTCCATATCCAGGTTTCTACAGAGCGTGTCACTGTAGTGCACTGATGCAATTAAGTGTGTTCGTGGAGAAAAATATTATTTGCTTCAGTTTGGAGATCACCAATTGTGAACAATTGCTTGGATACTGCTAATATGATATTTTTTATATTCATCCTGGAGACAATAGAATGAACTTTGATTTTCCTGTATTCATATGTAAATCATACTCCTCTGTACCTATGTATATACACACATGGTTCTCCTTTGACTGCTTGGCATAGAAAAAAGGTTACTAGAGAAGTTAATCTTCAAGATATTATTTATACATTTGAGACATTAATATGCATCGACAAAAGTTAAAGCTGTCCAAAAAAAAATAGATTATATTGAAAGATAAAATTTTGTTAAACGTGATCTACATTGTCAAAACTCTGTCTTCTGCCCAATGGACAGACACAAAGTGATAATTTCTTCTGAGAATTTCCTTACATTATGTGTGACTTCTTGAGATATTGCAAGTGCAACTCCAGTTTACAATCTGAGCTGGTGGAAGACTTGGGAGGAGAGACATAGCATAGGGTAGATGTGGCAAATAATATCAGCAACCTTGATTTTCATTAAATTTTGCTTTTTACATATGGGGTTGCATCAAAGATGTGAAATACTGTGCTTTGTGTGACTATAAAGGCTGCCTTTGCTTTGGAAAGACTCTTTTAGTAATGCAAGTTACTGCTGTTTGCATCATTAAGGGGGTAAGCACCCCTCCAGGTATTTAAATTTGGAGAAAAGAGAGTTTCGAAGGCAGTAGCCCTAACACTAGAATTGTAGAATTTTACGACTCTCTCTTGCAAAATTTGGAGATACAGGCTAAGCAATTAAAAAATAATACCTGCAATGTGTATAAGGGAGGATGACAGTGTTAAATTGCAATCCTTCTGATCTGCATTCAAGAGCAGCACCAATGATCTACAGTTTTCAGATGTTATGGAGGAATCAAGTCAGGAAACCCAAGGATGCACACCTTCAGATCTTTTCCAGTAGTTCTTATTAGCTGTGGTTTTAAATAAATAATTTAAATAAAAGAGTTGCTCCAGGATGAAATTTTTCATTTTTAATAAACTGAAATTTGTTTTTCAAGCTGGAAAACACCTCCTTTATGTCCTCATCTTTATTATTCTCTGCCCATGAAGTAAATAAGGTGAGGAAGATAATAAGAAAGTCAGGCAGATAAACCATCTTAAAGGCCTTACAGCAAAGTTTTTATTCCAGTGTTGTGCTTTCTTGCAGCATTTTTCTGCCAGTGGTCTCTCAAGTGGTCAGGTTGCTTTCCAGTTTGCTTGCTTTGTTTTTTTTTTAATGTTTAATCTTAGTGAATTAGTACATGAGGGTTAAAGTACTATGCTTTTCTGTCCTTTCTGTATCTAGAAACTTTGTATGATTAAAAATCATAATGAAACTTAGAGGGATCTTGGGACTGCCCGAGTACTGACGCTCTCCCCACTTGTGTGGGTAAAAATCAGTAGAATCATTGCAGTAAAATATGTGTATAATTTTACTTTGCAATTTCACACTTTGCAGCTTCATTCATACTCTTCAAAAATATAATATAAATTCTATTTAGTAATGCTCATCTAATTCTAATCATCTATTATTTTTTCTTTTTCTTTAGGGTGTACCTCAGTTACCATGTGCCAAAGCATTGTATAACTACGAGGGAAAAGAACCTGGAGATCTTAAATTCAGTAAAGGAGACATCATCATTTTACGTCGACAGGTGGATGAAAATTGGTATCATGGAGAAGTCAATGGCATCCATGGCTTTTTTCCTACCAATTTTGTTCAGATTATTAAACCTTTACCTCAGCCTCCGCCTCAGTGCAAAGCACTTTATGATTTTGAAGTAAAAGACAAGGAAGCAGATAAAGACTGTTTACCATTTGCAAAGGTAAAATGAAAATACAATTACTATTTTCTTCTAATGATTTCATTTATTTGGATAAGAAATAATACAACTGTTTTGTAGAATTATCTGCATTTCTTATTGGAGCTGCACACATATGAAAAGGGCAAGTAATTGTGCAAGTATTTCTCCTATATTGATTCGTTTTGCATTCTCTTTCTAAATTACGTATAATTTCTCTGATGTTTTATTTCTGAGAATGCATTTTTTCATACTTGCAGTAGTGATGTTCCTAATTTATGAGAAATAACCTATGTTGTGCATTAAAAACATTCCGTCTTCTAAAGAAAAACTCAAATTGCAGATGTGAAAGAAGTCATATCACTAGCAATGTTCTTAAGTACTTAAGTAGAAAAACAACATCTAGGGAAGGTTAGGTAATGAGTCAGTTGAGAAGGAAAATGGTTGTGGTTCTGTTGAATAATGCCAAGGAATTAAAGGAGGGCTGATGAGTAACATGGACTGAACATGACAGGAAGACTGGCACTAAGGACAAAGTCAGATCACTGAGATGTGGGCAGTTAGTTGAGCTCTGACGAAAGGAAAAAGAACAGCTTGAACTGACTTCAAGCCCCAAAGCAGCATATTCCTCTTACAGAGCGCCTTCTCTGCAGTTCTTGTCCATGTCCTGCCTTCTCTGATTACTCCTGTGTTATGGAGGAAAGTTAAATGAGAAGTTAAATTAGAACTGGGAGACATAATCACTGCATGTTCACACAGGATGATGTTCTGACTGTAATTCGCCGTGTGGATGAAAACTGGGCAGAAGGAATGCTGGCTGACAAGATAGGAATTTTTCCAATTTCCTATGTTGAGGTGAGTAAAGCTGGGTCCTCAGTAAGGCTGTGCCCACTGTATATTTAATTTTCTGAAAGGAAAAATAATCAGATGATTCTGAAATAACCTGAGATATAAATAATCTTAGACCTAAAATTCTCTTTGGGAAAGTTAATGGCCTCAGCAGTTGAACCAGTGATTTTCACTTAGCTGTTTGATACCTATTTTTATTGAATGGAATTGAAATGAGTGTAACTGGAGGCAGTCACTATGTTTTCTTGTTAATACTGGAGTCATGCAGTCAATCCAAACCACACTTAGCCACAAAATGAAGGCAGTCAGCAAGTCAGAGAAATAGTTAGCTTTGCACTGTCCCTAACATCCACCTCTCAAAACCAAATTAGTACAACTAGGACGTCAATAGGTTGTTGTTAAACAGGTAAAGGATCAGTTTTTTCATCAACAGTGCAAATATAAAAACTTCTCCATCTTCCTGCATTTGTCATGTGTTACAATAATTTACAGTAAGAGTTAGCAGTTGAGAAAATTAACCCAACCCTTTAAATGTTAAGAGTTGAAAGCTGTATCTTTTATATAGAAAGACATCAGTGATTAGGAACCGTGTGTACAGCCACAATGATTATTCAAATTTGCATTACAGAAAGATACAAAGGTTTGGAGTAGTGTTTGTCCTTTTCTGATAGGTATGCTGTGAATACGTGGTAAGATACACTTCCCTGCACCGACAGTATTTCATTTAAATAATTGAGGCAGAATGATGAAAGAAAAAAGTATTTTCGCATTATCTCTGGGATGAGAAATATGTACTTCAGGTCACAGAAGAAATGTGTAACCATACTAAGAATCAAGTCAGGTTTTATTAATTCAATTTCTGAATCCTATGATAAGATGGGAACTTCAAAAGCCATTACTGTTTTTAACTGAAATAGAATTTATTATTTTTAAAAGGGAAAAAATATATATTTATTTTTATAGCTTGATGTAGGGATCTGTATATCTGGAGATAGAAAATTTCACGTGACTGTGAAAATAAGAAGACCAAAAAAGTTTCAACTTGCTTGGTGCAATTTTGGCTTCAGTTTAAGATGTTTTTAAAGGCCAATTAAATGATTTCTTGCCCTTGGGTATTCTTTCCTAGCTTCTTGCAATTAGCTGCCCCTTCAATTCAGCCAGTAAAGCTTTTTGTAGTGTTTTTTCAAACTAAATTACTTAGCCCTGTTAGAAAAAGCCCTTTCCTAGGGCTGCCACTTGAGCTATCTAGCTAACAACTACATTCCTATCTCTGCAAAAGTTGCAAAAAGGAGATATGGCCTTGAAAAAAAAAATGTAAAAATGAAAGTCACAAAATACGTTTCTGTTAATGTTTTTAGACTGATTCCACCAACTAAGAAAATGTATTTTCAATAAGCCCTTTTAGAACAGGCATCAACACTTAAGTACACATTCTCAAATCCCACTAAAGTGGAATGGAAAGTCTAGAATGATAAATTATACCCTAAGAGTTATTTCAAATCAGATAGGTGGGATTTTTCAGTATATACTAAACTGAAATGTATGCTGTGGTGGAGGGCAGTGAGATGTGCAGTAAAGTATGGGGTTGAATTTTGAAATGCCTGGTTTCTGAGAGTATAATTCTATTGTTCTGGAAAATATACAGACAACTGATAGGAACAAGTATAGCAAATCATTCTTACCAATTTTAAGAAAGACAATGAAGATGAAAAGTAATTAATATTTTTCAAATATTTTTAAATGGTGGTTTTCACTGCATTTCCCAATCTTGTAAACATTGCCTATTTTTGGGGAATTCTATCATGTTATAATGACAGACATACCTTTTTCCTTGTGTATGTTAGTCCACATCCTTTTGTTTGAAAATGTGAATTAGTAGCTCCATTTACTAGAGATTATCTGAAGTCATTAACTATAAAATGGGCGTAGTCTGTGATATTTATTCTGTAGTATAGGTGTAATATTTGAGATATTTCTTGTACAGTGAGGATAAAATTTTAGATAATATTGAAGTCCATGAAAATCTCTGATCATATTTGAGGACTAATTTTGCCCTATTATGATTCAATGTTCACTACTCTAATTCTTTGTTTTCTAAATTTCACATATTAAATTTGTGTTAATAATAAAAGGGAGACTAAACACATTTTGAGAGAAAATTTTAAAGTGATTCTATTAAATCAGTTAACACTTAATAGTTATCTCTGTTCCAAAACCAAAGATTATTCAAAACTAAAAAGATATATTATTAGTCCTTTTTCTGAAAAATTGCAGTTCTGGGTACAATATACATTTCTTAGACCTCAAATTGGATGATTTGACCTAGTTTAACACTTCATAAACAAATGCAAATGCCCAGAATAGAACAAAAATCAGGGAAAAGAAATCACTCTTCAGTCAAATTGTCAGTAGAAAATAATGTCAGCTTTTGTTTACTTTTGTGCAAGTAAAGAACATGTGAACTAAATTTTTAAATTAAATTTTACATTAAATTTTACATTAAATTTTACATTAAATTTTACATTAAATGTTTTAAATAAGTGTAGCAAAACACAACTCTCAGAGACCTTGCAGTAGTGGTAATTCCTGCAGACATCGGCAGGCAGAGGAAAGCTGTGTGCTGACCTCAGCCCTGCTGCGGCACCAAGACGTGGCTCAGCCAGCTGCCTCTGTGCAGCCCTGCTTGGAAAGTTCTTCAGTTTCCTGGAGTTTGGTGGAAAAGGAAATTAGATATCTGGCTTCCTGTTGCAGCAAAGATTTTGTTGAATGGGAAAAAAAGAAAAGTGAATGTAAAGATTGAAGTAAAGAAGCCGCAATGCAAATATGTCTGTTAAGGAAAACAACTGATGTAGGAATTGCAGGCCTAGGTATACAGGTATTTGTTGCAGAAAGGAATGCTAGATGGAAACACTTCATAGCATGACTTGGGTTTGGTCCCTTGGTGACCTTGAATATCTGTGAGCCATTTCACTGGAGAATGTATGCAGGTCCTTAATTTCTCTTCTCAAGGAGGAGAAGTAAACTGCATTCTGCAAAATATTCTGCTGTCCCCAGGTTACTTCAAAGAGGAGGCCAGTAATCAGTTCTCTTCCATCTTCAGATTCATGCAACTGTCGTTTGCTTGCTTCTCTGCATAAAAAAGCACAGAATGCTGCTTTTATTTGAATTGATCCCATGGGCAAGCCTTAACTTTTCCCTAATGGGTTTGTGCACTGTACAGAGTAATCAGATTCTGCAGGCATTGATAGCTTCTGGAGGTAAACAAATATAATTAGGTGTAACAGGTACCTTGGGGTGCTGTTAGCAAAGTGGCTTTTGGTTTTCCTTTTCATTCCTCTGTGATCCCTTAACTTCTCTGATTAGCTAGTTCTGTGCAAATAAGGATGTAGATTACATAAGAATGGAAACAGTTGCAGCCATTGCATCAACAGTATGGAATACCTAGATTCTCAGGAAGGATGTGAAGAATTTCAATCTGAGGTGAAAAAAAAATAAAATGTGCAAAATAGATAAAATTATTAGACCTTGAAAAACCTGCATGTTTGTCATGATGACAGTTAGGACCCTGACAAGCTGAACAGCAGAGTAGGCTTTTTTTGGTCTTATTTTCTACTTGTTTCGTATCCTTCAACCTCAATGTTTTGTAATGAAATAATGTTTTCACTGGTCTGTTTGAAGGATGTTTGATCTAAATTTAAAATTCAATAATCATCTAAATAATGGAGGGAAAATCTAGCATCCACCTTTTTCATAGGATTATTTACTGCTCTGACATTCTCTTCTTCCATCCTTCCTTCTTACAAGAAAGATGGAGAGGGACTTTTTGCAAGAGTATGTAGTGACAGGACAAGGGGGAATGAACTCAAACTGGAAGAAATTAGGTTATGATTAGATATTAGGAAGAAATCCTTTACTGTGAGGGTAGTGAGGCACTGGAACAAGGTGCCCGGGGAGGTTGTGGATGCCCCATCCCTGGAAGTGTTCAATACCAGGTTGGATGGGACCCTGAGCAAACTGGTCTAGTGGGAGGTGTCCCTGTCTGTGGCAGATGGGTTGGAACTTGATGATTTGAAGGTCCCTTCCAACCCAAATGATTCTATTATTCCAGTTCGCTTCAGTTGCATTCTAAAGGACCAACAATATGAACATTTAGGAAAAATTCCATATTCTTGACTTAATATCCTGTTTCAAAGCCTCCATTATGCTCGTCCTCCACTGCAGTATGTTCCATGTAGTTCCATGTAGAAGGCTTTTATGTCTACTCCTCATTGTTCCAGTAGTTCTGGTTTTGAACTTCATCTGGTTTTTCTGTATATACATGAAATTTCCTTCCAGATGGCATCTTTCAAATATAACTTGCCAACCTCTTCTATATTAAAAAAATGTTTTTTCTTTTACACTATCTTATATATCTATATTTGTAGATATCTACTTGTGTTCAGTATATAAGCTGGTCATCTGTGGGAGCTGCATTTAAATCAGTGTTGATGCTATTGTGATTAATGGTTTGTTGTTTGTCTAGTAAAGTTTTGCTGGGTTAAAATACTACTTTAAAACTCTTCATGAGCATAGTAGGTATCTCAAGACTTGCAGAAAAATGGTAAAATAAATAGAAGAAATAAAATGCTGAAGAATAGAAATAAAATTCCACAATAACTAATTTAATTCTTTCATCCTGATGTTCTTCAGAAAAAATCTTTTCTTTCTTCATAATCACCTACACTTTTCAAGTAACACTATTCATATTTAGTGGTACATGTTCAGAAAACTGGTGCTGGTGTTATTTCAGCTCATGATTACATGAGAGTTCTGACGTTATTATTTCTAATAGTGCTAAGATTTTCTAAAAATAAAGGGGGTTTGAAAGATGTAGAGGGTTTGTTTGTTGGTTTCCTCTCCTCCTCCCCATTATATAGCTTACATTTCATTGCAAGAAGAAAATGTGTGGGATTCCTCATTTCTTCATTGGAAAGGAAGGATTTGTTTGCATTAAATATAGTATTGTTGTTACAAATTAGCAGATAGAAAATCTCATTGTGAACAAAAATTCTTTACCTAAGCTTAATAAAAAGTGAAAAAATGGCACAGAGATGGTGCCTCTACATTAGAAAATTCAGAAGCTGTGAAGGTATTTCCACAAAATAGCCTTTATATGTTTCTTTTCTCCTTATGCCATCTTATGCCTGTATAGGTGCCTGTTGCCAGGCAGTATACTGATATAGCTGGGCATTTAGTCTGTCCTGCTGTGTTGTTAAACCTGCAATGAGGAAGCCTGTGTTTTCATTGCTGGTAGTGTTAAAGATGTGCACAAGTACCAAAGGATATTAGGAGGAACATCTTCAAGAGCTCACATACAAATGTGTCGGATTTTGTCATAGACAAAACAAAAAAGGGATGAAAATGACATAAATATCCAAGAAGTTTTGTAGCACAGATCTTCCTGTTATAAGATCAAGGGGGACCACTGTGTTTTAGTCTGACTTCTAGATGATACAGGCCATGATTATTGCTGAATTAATCCATGTCTGGCGTATGGCATTATGTCCTTTATTAATTGAAATTTTACCTCTGATGGTAAAATTTCATACCAGCCCATCAGTAAGTGTGTTGAGTTTGTTGTGAATGATTTGTCACTCTCTACTGACAGATTTGTAGAGTAGGTTGGTATGCCACAGTTTTAAGTTGCATGGTTGAGATTATCTTATGAATAAAAGGAAGAGATGGTTTTTTTACAATCAGGTGACTTTTATAAAGAAAAAACATACTAACATGTTACTGGTTTTTGTAGTTTAACACAGCAGCCAAACAGCTGATAGAATTGGACAAGCCCTCAGGTTCTGCTGTTGACTCTGGAGAAGGTACCTCTGGGGCAGCCCACAACAATTCAACCCAAAAGCACACCGATACCAAGAAAAACACCAAAAAACGACACTCTTTTACCTCCCTTACCATGTCCAACAAGGCTTCTCAGTCCTCTCAGAACCGCCACTCCATGGAAATCAGTCCTCCTGTCCTCATCAGCTCCAGCAACCCCACGGCTGCAGCCCGCATAAGTGAACTGACCGGGCTGTCCTGTAGTGCCCCCTCTCAGGTAACTCACATGGCATCAACTGTAGCTATAAAGGCCTCTGATCTTGTCACATTACTGAGTTCAAGTTATTAATTATGTCTAATCAGTGATAAATGTACACTTTCAAAAACTTATCTTCCAACATAAGAACATTTAAGGAAAATGTTTTCTAACGCTTCTGATATGATAGCAAATAGTTTAGGTCTTATAGACTAGGGTTTTTTTTGCAGTTGTTATATTCTAAAGCGTCACAAAGATTTTTATTAAACTGTGGAAACTAGAAACTGGAGTGATTTAATTTCTTGATTTCTTTTTTCTAAATTGAATATAATGATGGATATTAATAAAGTGCATGCTATAAAAGTAAAATATTCAAGATTATACAAATTCCAGAAATTTAGCATATTAATCTGGTTGTGGTAAGTAGAAATATTTATCTGACTTTATTTATTTGTTCAGCAGTTTGTGAAAAATTGGCTGTTTCATATAGTGATTACACTTTGGGAAAAGAGAGAGTAATGGAGCCCAAGAGGTATTGGTGGTGTTTTACCTGAACTCGTAAATGTGCTTCATTTGCACATCTTAGGGATCTGACAGCCTTTTATGGTAAAAAAAGAAAGCTGACAGTGGCTAAAAGTGTGTTTCATGAAGCTGGTTCAGTGTATCTCCAAAGATGGAGAAATGTCAGCAAAAAAAAAAAAAAGTGAGCACTGTGATCCAACACTGTTTATGTAAGTATCTAACTAAAAATTAGGTTTAGTTGAAGGTTACAAGGAGTAGAATACTGGTGATTTTGGCCAAGAAGCTTACAGCTCTGTCAAAACCAGCTGTTACTAAACTACACAGAACTGACCTTTTTTTCTCTCTCCCAGGTTCATATTGGCACTACAGGGCTGATTGTGACTCCACCCCCCAGCAGCCCAGTCACAACAGGGCCATCCTTCACCTTCCCCTCGGAAGTTACTTACCAAGCTGCTCTTGGTGTAAGTACTGCTTAAGGAAACTCAGCCTTTCTATTTTCCTTTGGTCTTGTACAGTTGTTTTTTTTTTCCCTCAAGTTCCAGTATACTGATTTGAAATGATGGTTCTGTGGGAATTGTGTCCAAGTGATAGACAATGGTATGAATTTAACTATAGCAAAAACCCTATTGCTAAAATGTTTGCATCTTGTCATGTATATCCATTTCTCCAGCTTTCCTCTGTAATTCCTCCTTAGTAAACATGAGAAGCACACTTCCTTCCAGAACAGTCTTTCTTTTAAGCATGAGTAGAAAAGAAATTATGCTGGGAAGAAAGTCTGGGCAAACAAGCAGGTTCTTACAAAAAACATCAGCTTGGGACCACAGCTGCCAGGTATTTCTGTCTTACTTAAGATTTTCAAACTTATCTGAAATAACTTCAAAAGTCTGCTGTCTCCTCATTAAATAAGGTGATTCTAGTTGTGTGTACACCTGTGGCAGATAAAGAACGCGTCTAGCATTTTGAAGTTAGGTTCCTGGGGATCAATAGGAAAACATGTAGCAAATGGCCATCATTTAAAGGAAGAAATACATTGCAATGCTGTTTCCTTTGAACAAATAATGTGACATTTCCTTCAAAAAGTGCAGGTATTTTTTCCAAAACCTGCTGGAATTCCTTAGTTTTCTATGCTTATGTTAGGAAAAACTGTGGAATGCCATATATCATACTGAACTCATCAGAGCCTTACTGCAATAAAGATTGTGGATACCAGTTTTCAGAGATCTTTAAGGGATCTTAATGTGACTTTATTTAAAGTTCTTGAAATTAGATTCATTCAGTCTAAAATTGTGCCTCTAATTTTTAAGGGGTGGGGCACAATTTAATAATAGATCTTCATTTCAAAAACCAAAAAAAACGTCAAACAAAAATCCCTGAGACTTGATCTTGTTCAGGTGTCTATCCTTGAAGTCTTTAAACCAACTAAAATATGATTAATAGCCTTGCTGGTAAATAGGTCTAGTTTTGTTTTCAACTCGTTGGCATTTGCATCATTTTACACATTTTTCTGCAAAATTTAAGGCACAATTGTCTCTCTTGTGGTATCAACTTTCTGTTTTTTACAAAAATGCTTAGGAGTGGCTTGGTTGCTTTGTTGCTTGGTTTGCTTCTTTCTTTGGAACTCTAAAGTTACAGTTTTCAGTCCTTTAAATTATGATGCTGTTGTTTTCTGAATTATCTCCAGTACTTTCTTTTGGCATGGTACATACATGGTGGCACGTGCCAGAAGTGGGTGCAATACTGCACAGTCTTTTTCAGTGGAGAAGATATTGATAGTATAACTCTTTTACCTTTTTAGCCTGATTCTTATATCTTGAAAATTTGCCTGAATGTAGCATAAAGTTTATGTCTAGCTAAATATCCAGCCTGATGCCACAAATTTTTGTCATCTTTTGTGAACTAGTAATTGCTCTCGCCCAAGTAAATGTATTTCATATTCTTTGCTCTTCAGACAGATGACTTTATTACTCACAGTTATATGGACCATGTGCTTTTGCCCTACCTTTCTGTTTAAGGCAGATTGAACTGTAGCTGGGCTTTGTTTTATTGTGGTTAAATTGTTGACTCCTTCAATCTGTGGATAATCTGTGTAATCCTCCTGTTAAATGAATGCTGATCTGGAAGCAGTTAATAATCTCATTATATTTAGGTTCGTATTTTAATGCCATGGAGCAGATGAGTTTAGAAAGGCCTCTTGAGGTTGTCTATTCTAACCTCCCCTGCTCAAGCAAGGCTGCCTAGTTGCTCAGGACTGTGTCCAAATAAGTTTTTGAATATCTCCATGGATGGAGACTTCACAACCTCTCTGGGCAACCTGTGTACATTGTGGGCTCTTGTTCATGTTGGTGTCCACCAGGAAGGACCCTCAGGTCTTATTTTGCCCATAGTGTGTACATCTTATACTAGAAACAATTGGCTGCTTTTATACTAATCCACTTAGTCTTTTATACTTCTGTCATCCTATCCTTCAGAAAATACATGTGAGACTGAGCAAACAGAATCACCCTAGGTGGTGTTAAGCAGAATGCAAGTCTAGCTAACATATATGCTGCAAACATTGAGTAATTGATTTGATTTATGAGATACTCAAGTTTTGGAGAGGATTGAGCTGACAGCATTCAATGCATAATTTCAGAAGTTCTGTCAGAAGATGCTTTTTTTTTTTTTTTCCTCTCAATAACAAGCACTTCTGTTCATTATTAAGAGTCAGGAGTTCTTTATTTGATGCCAACATGGAAAAATACTTTAGTTTGGTGGTGGCGCAAAGTCATTAAACCACCTCGGGTGCTTTAGTTGCTTAAGCTTGTTCAAAGGCGATCTCACCATGGGTATTCACAGGAATTAAATTGCAGTGCTAAATGCAGCGTGGAGAGAAACTCCTGACATTGATTGTCCTGTATCTTGGGGTGCTACTTTCTCTTTGTGATAACCATGTTCCTGCTTATTTTTCCAATTAGGCACATAATTCCCATTGAGAATCTGAATTATTCTCTGCCACCCTCTTTAAAAGTCAATAGCCTTCTGTACATCATGTTCTGTTTCTTCTTGACTTGTTTTCAGCATGACTAAAATGCAAGCTGGCAGCTCAGGTTAGAGTCAGGTTATTCCTGTGTTCTTTTAAGATAGACAAGATTAGATGATGATGCAGTTTGTAAAGTCACAGACTGTGAGGTATATCTTTTACTTACACTTTTCCTCTTGCTTCATCAACTCTTGTTTTCATTTTAGAAATGTGCAAAATAGTTCTGACCAGTCAAGAGAGAAAGTGATGTTCTTGTTTCTCTAGATGTTTCCCTTCTGGAAATACCCTTCCTGACATTCTGAACATTAATTCTAAGCTGTGGAACAATTGTACGTTTAATACATTAGAGTGGTTGGCTTGAGTACTTTTGCTCTTGGTTTGTTTTTTTTTTTTGTTTCTTTTTTTTTTTTTTTTTTTTGTTTCTTTTTTTTTTGCTTTTGTAAGTAGAAATTCCTGTATTTCTCTAAGTTTCTCCCTTTAGCTTTTTTTCCTAATTTCTGAATACTAAGCAACTGACAAGGTAATTGGATGGGAATGGGATGAGTTTCTCCTTAGCATGAAGGTCATTTATTTGATGTCCTTCCTATCAGTTGTTTTGGTGTTTATAACACTATTGAAAGTAATTGTTCTTTGAAAGCAAGGTGTTTATATGCCTTTTTTATATAATTCTAAACTCAGATTAAAGGAGAAGAAAGAAATCTGAGAGGATGAGCATGATTACCCATCAGCGAAGAAGAGAATAATGTATTCCTTTACAGTAATTCTGAATTTGTGCATCTTTGCTACATTTATCTGTCCTGAATCTCAAAGCAAGGAAAAGCCAGTGTCTTCTCTTATCTCCTGTAAGAAAGATGGCATTTTTATTGTCAACAGGAGATAATTTTGAGCTGTCTTGTTGTCTAACAATTTTCTCTAAGGCAGTTTGGATTAATTCCTAGCCCAAGAGAGTCTGTGACTCTTTTATTTGTGTAGATGCATAGGATTGCATTTTAGTTTTTTATGTTGCTCTGGTTCAAAAATGGATCAAAAATGCCAATTGTATTAATTTTATTTTGTCAAAAATAATGTCTTGTAGATCCTCTTTGGTACCCAGTTTTGTATGAAGTAAATAATTTACAAAGTTTCAGCCAAAATTGGCACAAATAAGCTTTAGGAATGAGAGTGCTCTTGTCAAGTGACTATATACGCTCTCTACTGCTTGTATCATTTAAGCAAATTTTAATTTTCCTTCAGAAAACTTGTGTTAACTTATTTCAAAGTTTTATTTTGCATCAGGGGTTCTTTAGACAACAACATTAATTCTTGGCTTGTGATTTGAGGTTTGATTCTTTGAAATTGAAGAAGCTATGAACTGAGACAAACTTCTTACAGCCAGAGCTTTTGGCTGTGATATTATCTCTTACACTGTTCTTTGGGACTTCCAACCACAGCTTTACCTCTAATTAGGGCATTAATTGGTCTGCTTATCTTGGCCACTGGTGTTTTTGAACCTTGTAGGTGTTTGGTATATTTAAAGTTCTTTGCAAAATAAAAATAACAGACGTCAAGTCCAGTAGTTATTGAGTGAAAATATGCACGTGCAATTATGTAAGGCTCATTCACTTGAAAGGAAATTCTTGGATGTAATTTATACGGTTGTTATCTAATAGAGTAGATCTAGCTGCTGTAGATTTTACTGAAAAATAATCTTAAAGTATATGATTTGAACCATGATATGGGAAAAACAAACTAAATGTACCACAGCAAAGTTAGAATTACATTCAAAAGCAGCAGCAGCAGAAAAACAATCTAGCAACAAGAGATAACTTATCTTCCTTTCAGTCTGCCTTTACAGTCTCTTGGGAAGTGAAAAGTGTTTTGGATTGCAATCAACCTAAATGTCCATACTGCTACTTCTACAGATTGGAAGTAATTGACTTTGAAATGGTGTCTTGGTGTGTGCACTTAACTAGCAGAAAGAGGTGGTCTATATTTGGATGGTTTGCATTCACTTACATGCTGAAGGTTTCAAAAATTAAAAAATAGCTAATTTTTCTGGTCTTGTTCTCTCATGCACAAAAGAGAAATTGCTCTTTATGTTGAAGAATATAAGGTAGTTTGAATTATTATTAATGAGGCACAAGCTGTGGGGATTATATAATACGCTGATGACATTTAGCTCTTTTATGTAGTTCCAGTGTAAGTTCAATAGTGTAAGTCAGGAGGTTTTAATAAGAATTGTCCTAATTTTAATCAACCAAAATTCAAATCAACTTTTGTTCTGAAGAGGAAGCAGCAGGAAGAAACAATGAGGTTTTGTATGAGAGACCTGTTTTTGATAACATATAGTTTAGGAATTTTGTTAAACATAAGCCTTAATTTGTTAGCCCTCAGGGAATTTTGCAAGCCATATATTTTTTCCTAGACATTGTGGGAGTGAAGACTGTTAATGAATGTTCTTTTCCACTGCTGTGCCTTTTATTATTCTTTGAGTGAGGTGATTACTGATCTTCAATTAACTGATATGGGAATGCAGCCTAATTATATTCAAGTTTAGTAATATACATGTGTTTCTAGAGCATGACTGCAGATACTTTTTGAAGTTGTAACATACATTAATTATCAAATCATGTAATTTTTCATCTTTCAATTAAAAAAAATAATTTATCGCTTATTTGCTGGTTTATATGCTTGAAAGTACACCTGGTATCTGAAAACTAGTTGCAGAAACATTAAATTTTTTCCCCTCACCTACCTAAAATACTCTTAATTATTGCTGAGCATACTTTATTAAATCACATGTGGTTTGTGTATATTCTTTCACGGAATGTTGACTATGGGAACCATCAAAACTAGCAAGTGCCCTGGAGGTAGGTGTGTTTCTCAACAGCTAGAAAAATGGTTACATGCCAGAAAACTTCTTGAAAACTTGGCTAGATCATTTGGGTCTATTTTACCAAGTTGTAGCAGTGCAAGCTATGGAGTGTTGGTCCTCTAAAGTCTATCAAGTAGTTTATTTAGATTTCTTGCCAAGCCTTTGGGAGTTTAATTGTGCTGTGGCTCACTGCTGGTCTCATTACCATATTGATAGACATGATGAGGGGAGCAGAACATGAATAAAGCAGAATAAAATAGAGCTGTGAAGGTGCCTTTATTGCAGCTAAAGCTTCACTGTATATTATGTGTTCAAATGAAAAAAATGCAATGTTCAGCATCTTTAGAGATGCAGGAAGTATGGAACTGTGACAACCTTGATGTTGTGCATGAATAGGTTTAATTTTAAAGAATTCCAACTAATCATCTCCTAATGTGAATTTACAAGTTCTACCATATACAAGGAAATCTAAATGCCTATAAAAGTATTTAAATTGATATTCTATTGAAAGATTGCATGAAAGTTAGATGCTCACATTCAGCTTGGATTTAACTAAGACATTTGTTGAATGTCTAACTCGGTGGGACAAATAACTTCAACTGTAAAACAGCTGAGAGAGAAATGTTGGTATTTCAGTGTGAATTATCTGGATACTTTAAAAATGGTTGGGTTGAATATGAAGCAAACACAATTGTCATTTTTGTAAAAAACACCCTATTAGTATCAAAGCTCTCAGTGATGTTTCTCCAGCAGGTCATTTCTGCTCAGTGTTGGATACAGAAGGCCTACTTGGTCTTAAGAATGTGTTAATGTATGAGCAGAAAAAAAGCTTTAAATAAAATAGGAATATTTCATGATATAACATGCAATTTATACCATAGCTAAGTGTAACAATTTTGACTGAAACTCTGTAAAAGTTGATCAATTTTCTCTAGATTTGAAAGTCTTTAATTATGCAGTTCTTTACTGTGACCTGCCAGTGTAAAACTGGTTTAAAGTGCTGTCTTTTTATTAACATTTTCACCAAATGTAGAAGAGTAATAATCACACAGTGTAGAACTAAAACTCAGTTTCCATATAGGTTTTTATTTAGAAAAACAGAAAAAAAGGGCAAAACCCTTTAGAAGTGAAGTGTTTGAGGGGAATTAAAATAATTTTCAATTACATATTTTCCGAACTGATAATGTAATGCTGTGCATTTATATGCTGATGTATTGGAAGTGCCAGGCACTACTTCAGGATATTTTGTTAATTAATATTCTAGTTCTATGGGTTTTAGGAGGATTATGTTTGAAATTAATTCAGTTTCACTTTTTCAAAGGTAGGAGGTTTTTTATTACTCTTTTTCTGTGTGTTGTAACACAAGTAGTTATTTTTGGAAGGGGGAAAGGAAAAGTTCTCTCTTTGTGAGTGCCTTTTCCCAGGAGTGTCAGTACACAAGGTCCTAAAGAATTGTCTGAGGCCTTACAGAGCAGAAGGTAACAATTGCTCCATTGATTCTAAAACGCACAGAAGTATGTAGGCAGGACCCCCGTTATGATCTGTGGTGCCTTTTTAGTGGGGTATTTGTTAAAGATTACCAATCTTGATAATACTGAATTTCAAAAGCTAATTCTTTAGACTAGAAGAATAGGAGAAAGAAGTAACAATAGCTCAGTGATTATGGTCTCATATTGTGCTTGCTTTTGTAACCCATACATCAAAAGAAAATTTCCCCCAGAAGGGGTGCTTTTGGGTGCACTGCAGCTGAATTGTATACTATGTTTCAGCTTCAGGTTACAAAAACAATCATGTTATGAAGTACAGTCAGCAGCAGGATGCAAAATCTACCTCCTGGAAGGCTTCTGAATTTTTGTCGAGCCCTATCCTAAACATGTTATAACTAGAAACACCATTTTTCCTGTGCTGAGGAATTGTTTGTCATTTGCTTAATTAGCTGCCAAAATTTGGAGATTTTAAAGTGAAAGAAAAAGAAATAGAGAGAAAGCTAACTCTCCAGTTATATTGTAACAGTAGGTAAAGCAACACTGGACTCAGTTGCTTTTTCCCACTTCCTTGGAGTATCATGCCTTTTTTTTTCTTCCCTAGCTGATTGAACTCATCAAACAATATTGATCATCTGTTGCTATTTTTTTTTTGTTCTTATAAAATCAGAATATGAATCCTCCACTTCCGCCACCACCTCTCTTGTCTACTGCAATCATTGCATCAGCCACTTCTGGACCTCAGTCTACAAGTGTCATTCAAAGGTCTGCATCAGGATCAGCTGACCAAGTGGCACATTTACGACAGCAAACTCGTCCAAGTGTGTGAGTAAAATTGAAACTTTTCTCCAGACAGAAAAATGGAACGAGATCACTTACTTCACCTGTACATTTAGCACGGCAGCTGGCTCTGTTCTGCTGCAATTGCCAAAAAAGCCAAGCATGCACCTTAGGAAAAAAACATGCAGAAAGGTGATAACCCCAAAGTGAACATCCCCAATGTTCAGGTCCAACACTGAACATTGTTTATGTCTTAGATAAATATAAACAGATGTTGCTGTGTATAGAAAGAACTCACTTCAAAATATAAAGTATTTATCATGCAGAAGATGAATGAATCCTTGCGTTAGCACTGAATACTGGATAACTCAAAAGCGTCATTTCACTGGAGTGAATTTATTCAATGTTTTCCATTATGTATGGTATGAAAAGGCTATTCTCATATGAAATAATTTATGCCAAAACACAGAAAGTGCTGTATTTAATTTAGACTGTTAAACGTGTTACTGTCAGACTACTTGTGTCAGTTGCAATTGAAATTTGACTGAAGATGCTACAGTGCACTTAATTAGTGGGTGGCAATTTGGAATGAAGGCAGAAAGCTGCTAGTTAGCATTATGTCTTCACACTTGCAATACAAGCAAATGTGCGTCATCCTTTCGGGTGAAAATATTTGGTATATTAACATGTGTTCCTAACAACATCTCTCTTCTTGAAAACTTCTTTGTGTGCAGCTTGGGGAATAAGAAAATGTTAAATAAAAGAAAATGTTAAATTCAGGAGATGCTGAACCATCTAATGGGAAAAGTTTGAATAAGGACTGCTTTTGTTCTGTCCTTGTTATCTTCCCACCAGGTTTCCTCCCACTCCAGAAAAGCACCCTTCTTGTATAGCAGGTGCATCTGGATTTGGGCTGTTTCTTGGTGTCAGGCATTTTAACATTGCTTCTTATGGATTATTGCACCTAGTACAGTTAATCAAGTTCCCATCTCATTTACTCCCATCTTCCATCTTCAAAGGGTTGCTCTAAATGTGGATCCTAATGAAATTTGGAATAAATTAACTGAAAGGGAAGTTAATGAACATCAATTAAAGCAGATCAATTGCTTTTCCATAGAGCTTCAGTGTGTGGCTTTGTAGGTCCCTGCTAAATCATGTACTAGTGAAGCCTTCTGCTGCCAGTGTTACCTTTATGTGTTGCCTTTAAAGTGAATTTTTTGCTTGCTTTGGGTACCTATCTTGCCTTTAAAGGATTTTTGTAGATATTGCAAATTTTTTTGGGTGAACAGCAAGGAATAAAAATGTAATAAAAATGCAAAAAAGAGAAGCATGCAGTTAATGCTATTGTTACTGTGCAGTAGAGAAATATTTTGACAAAAGAATGTTTTCTAAAGCCACTTCTTTTCCCTTGGGGTTACAAGGGGAGTGGGAAAGACTAGAACTGCAAGTAACTGTGGATCCTTTTTCATAAAAAGGGATAGTCTAGCCATTTACTTAATTGGCTGCCTCTTGTGAAAAGTACATTTTAGAGAAAATGGGATTTATTGGAATGCTGTTTTCCGTAGGCCTGGGTCAATAATTGTATACATGGCTCAAATAGTTTTTTTAGGTTCAAATGTGGCAGAAAATAGAATACTGTGGTAGTTAAAACGGTATCACTTTCTAATAATAGAGAACTGTGCAACCCTATTTGAAAATTTCCCTAGGAACACTCCAAGATGCAACTACAGGAGCTTCAACTTTTTTTTAGACCTTTTTTCCTAAGAATTTTTTTTAAGAAAAAATGCAAATGTTTCTAAACTCTCAATATTATTTCAAATGCACTGTATTATGCTTTAGTATTGCTTAGAAAACATAAAAGGAAATAAACTTTACAAGTGAGTTAGCTGCTAACCACCTTACCCATAGACTTCAGTCAGACATATATTTTTCTTTTGCACTGAAGTTTGCACAGGCTCTTCCAGTTTTACAGTTTGAAATGTAGTTCTTGACACTGATCTTTCACTCTCAGCTATCAGAACTTCTCCATTCTCCCCAGCTCTCCAAATAAAAAATAAATTGATGTGTCACAAAGTGTAAGAGATACAAGAAGCAGATGTAGGGAAAGAAAAGTGGGATACACTGGGATGTGTAATTGATAAGCACCTACTTAATTAAGATCACTAAGTTCATTAAGAAGATGGACAGTCGTATTACAAGTCTTTTGCATTCCATTTAAGTGCACTTCAGAGGATATTCCTGCATTTTTTCCTCTTAACATTACCATAACTTCTGTTTTAATATTGTAATGGTGTGATGGATTATTACAGTCATTTCTGCCATGCCTTCTCATCTCTGACTGAACTCTCTGTGCTAGAAAAGACAAGTGATGTTTTAAACTGTTTTAGTTTTATCATTTGCATCTCTTTTTCTGTCTTTCAGGTATATTGCTATCTACCCCTACACTCCTCGAAAAGAAGATGAACTGGAACTGCGGAAAGGAGAAATGTTCCTGGTGTTTGAACGCTGCCAAGATGGCTGGTTCAAGGGAACTTCCATGCATACAAGCAAGATTGGTGTTTTTCCTGGAAATTATGTGGCTCCAGTTACAAGGTACAGTATTATACAAGTGTCTAAATAGTTTAACTAGTTTCAAATCCAAAATTATTCTGTTCTTGTATTGAATGGTACAATTGCATAATAAAAGACCTATGGATTTTAGTAACTGCCTGATTTTTTTCAGTTGTGTTTTATTATTTGCTTTAAATTTTGGCAGGACAGTGACAAGTGCATCACAAACAAAAGTTCCCATGTCTACTGCTGGCCAAACAGGACGAGTGGTGACTATGGTCAGCCCTTCCACTGCTAGTGGAACATCCCAGAAGCTCCAGGGGAATGGTGTGGCAGTGAACTCCAGCACAGTACCCACAGCAGTGGTTTCTGCAGCACATATCCAAACCAGTCCTCAAACCAAGGTCCTTATGCACGTGACAGGACAAATGACAGTCAACCAGGCTCGAAACGCAGTTAGAACAGGTAAAAAAAAAAACCACAAAATTTGTTACCTGTGGTAGACAAACTGTAGAGTCCATCTTGACAAATGACTGGAGTGAGGGTCTGTGTAAGTATATGCTGAGGTTTTTTAAAGCTTTTCTTAATGTCATTGTTTAGAGTTGAATGTTTTCTGAAACAACAGTCTGAGTTGTTCGATCTTTTATTATTCTTCTCTAAGCAACTGTGTGTACGTACATACTCCCACTATTGGGAATTTATATGCAAGTACTTCAGGTGGAATTTTTCTTTTTTTTGTTGTTCCAGCAGTATCTGGGTTGGGGACATTCTTTGAGCTTTTCTACTCATATGCAATTCATATAGTAATAAAAGTGATAAGAACATCTGAGTCATAGCTTATTTTTTGTGTGTTAACTGCAAAAGAGCTACAGAGTGCTCTAATTTAGCATTCACTTTTAAATTATCTTCTAACATCTTTGAATACCTTTAGTGTTCTTTCTCAGGTTTCTGGCTCAGGGTTGGTCCTTAGGCATTCCAGCTTGTTCTCTGACCTTGACTGCAACTTCTTTCAGCTTTGACTCTGAAATACTAAGGCAGTACTGGCTTCAAGATCCATATGATCTATGTAATAAGATTCTCTATTTCTGAAAGGTGTAACTCTTCATTTACTGTCTGGGGCAGGCCACATCATAGTGAAACATGCCTTCTTGTTTTTTAAATGCAGATCCAAAAAGACTGATAGTGTGGTTTTCAAGAGGTTTTTGTTTACCAAATCCATGCACTCCTCTGTGGATTTGCCAAGCTAAGAAAATACCACACAACTGGAGCCAAATCTGTTCCACTTGCTTCAAGGGCCTCAAAAGAAAAAGAAGGAAAACTCCCATTTCAGACTATCCCAATGCTTCCCCTTTCAGCCTTGAATTTAGGGTCTGTGATCTCCTGACTGAGCATTATGACAAAAGGGTTTTTTTTGATCACAGGATTCTTATTGGCAGAGCAAAAGAGAAAGCAAAAAATGGCAATGGTATGCTCTGTTAAACCCTTAAGAAGGGTTATTTCTTATGGGCTCAAGATCCACAGACCAGCCCACTTTTTAGTCATGCATCTCCTAAAACACCCTGTGCATGTTCAGATGTCAGCATCAGGTTTGCTTTTGAAGGTAGGATATGTATATATGTCTTTACTTATTTTATTTCCTTAATTGGCCCCATCTTCCTCCAGTCTGATCTGAAGCTGGAGCAGGTGTGTTAGTCCTCTGTAACAACTTTATTCTTTGTCTTTAAATAAAAATAACCAGATGCTGCTGGCAACTGCTAAGAGAAACTAAGCAAAGCATCTGTACTTTTCTGCCTCTTAGGCACAGGTGGTTTCTACTCTAAAGCCTTCTTTTGAGCTGCCTAGGAGCTTGCAAGTGACAACACAAAGGAGAAATCTCCTGTGGGCTCCGGAGGCTTTTCTGTCCCTGCATCTCTGCACCGCTGTCAAGATGAATAAGCTTTTACACTTCCATTTAGCTGAGAATGTGACAACATACTGCCCACTGACTTTTCAGGTCCAAAATGAAAAATCCGAAGGGACTGGACTCTCATCCCAGAGACCTTAACATTGGATTGTGCAAAGGTGTGCTCTTAGTCACAAACACAGATCTGTCCCTTATAATGACCTGAGCACTGAAGCAATAGTGGCTGCTTTATGTTCAAATGTTAAGAGAAGTTTGTAGTAAACATCTGAAACATGATCCTCTTGAGATTTCCTTAGCACATTTGCTGAGTGTTAATCTTTGGGTGAGGCTTCTCAGGTTAATGCAGGGCTCCAGATTCAGTTTAGCTCAGGGCTTCAAGGACTGTTCATCAAATGACCTTAGTGAGACATTGCTTGACATCACCTTTGCTGAGAGAGTATGCATCCTTTGATTGGAAAGATCTATAATGAAAATATATATTCTGCTTACTTCATTAAAGGATAATCTGTACGAAAACAGGGTAACTTGAAGCATTTTCCTATCAATTCAATCAGCAATAAGAAAACACAATCAGAAAGCTCTTCCATGCTTGTCATACATAAATTGCATGTGAGTGTAGACATATCCTGAAGAATAGCAGCTACTTCCAGGAAAACCGATGTTGTCTCATGAACAAAAACCAGCATTAATAATTGTTTTTTGACCCAAAAAAAGTCTTTTTACAATCTCCTTATCTATCTTTTTAAATGTTCATGCTACTCAGGAGTTGGGAAGAGTCAGCTACAGAAGAAGAGATTAAAGAAACTAGACATAGCATATAAGTGATGTGCCTTTTTTAATAAAAAAGAGAGAATTTGTGTTTCTTACTGCATAGATTCTAATTGGTATAATACTGTAGGATTGTTATATAAATTTGGGATCTTTGTCAGTCATCTCTAATACACTGTTGCTGCAATCTAACCAAATTACCAGAGGAATTTGTAGAAAGCAGAATGAAGAGAGCAAGTGCTGGAGGTTTGGTTCCAGGATTTCACTTAAAACAAGTCTGAAATTCTATTAGTATCTGAAAAATCAATAGTTGATAAAGTTGAGATGCACATGCATCAAGCTAGAGGGATGACCCCTTCTTAGATGGAAAGTTTCAAAGTATTTGAAGGAGAGAGGTTGTGCAGCACTGAGGTGTTAAATTTTGGCTCATACTGTTTGGTTATATCTGCATTTCATACCACCCAGTGGTGCAGAGATGCCCAAGCTGTTGAAATGGTCTAACAGAATGCTAGCATGACTGAGCACATGACTTGAACAGCAGTGTTACTTCTTGGAAGGGATCAATTAGTTCATGCAAAGCTCTGTGCTTACAGCTTTGCACTGCAACCCAGGTTAATATACTCAGCCCTGTGCTATTCTCCAGCTTCCAGTGTAGATGTTCCTTTTATTTCACAGGGGTATGAGTAAATCCACTTTCTATATTTAAACATCCCAAGAGACAACAGCTTACATTTTCAGAGAAAGCACTCACAGCAGTAATTGCCACTGTGCTTATTTTTTGAAAGACCTGTGAAATCTGTTGTGGATTTTGTGAATAGTTTAGGGAAACAATCTAATTATATTTTTAGCAGCTTCTATAAGGTGTGTTTCTTCCTACTTTCCTTTATATGTCCTGACTACTACACGTGGTATTAAAAGGAGCAAAAAAGTTTCAGGCAGTATTTAGCTAGCTCTTAGGTATTAAAGTGTAATCTTCACTTTGCATCTGTCTGTATGTGAAGCATTTGACTTAGCAGCTTGGATTTCTCCACACCAGAGAAGTTGCAGTGCTCTTATTCTTCTGTTGCATACTGGTGCAAGTAGGCAAGCATTTGCAACTGCTTTATTTCGGAGAAATAGATTTGGTGGTGGGTATCGTGTCATTATAGGAGTATAAATGGAAGTTTAAAAGGTAAGAAGAAAACTTCTCATGATTGATTAGCTGTAACACAGTAATTGTACCTCACTTTGTGTGTCTTGTGAAAAGGTGAGCCCTCACATTTCATCCTTTTATTCCAGTTGCCTCACATAGTCAAGAAAGACCTACGGCAGCAGTCACACCCATACAAGCACAAAGTCCAACCTGCCTTATTCCTGCAGCTGTGATCATTCCCCACCACTCTGTTGCCTCCCAGCAGCTCCAGCCCCAGCTTCCAAATACTGCTGCTTATGTCACAGCTGTGAATGTGAACCGCTCAACCATCCCACTGGCATGTACAGCAGCTTCTCTGAATTCTCCTAACATTGCTGCTTCATCTTTGGAGGGAGACAGCAGTGGAAAAACTGCAAACGCTCACCCTGGAGCTCCTGCATCTCCAGAGAGTGCTTTAACAGCTGGTGGAAATGCTGCTGTCAGTAAAACAGACAAGGATGGCAAGGTGGGTAGAGAATAAAATCATTCCCTTGAATTCTCCTATTTTCATCATACAGTCTTTTAAGAAATTCAAGAGCACAACCTAAAAAGCCCACATGAACTTGTAGGAATGTAAAAATTTCAGTCTAACAAAATAAAATTAAAATCAGGATTCTTTTAGGTTACCTTTCTTATTAAGCAGGCACACTGAAATATTATGGAAAACACATTACCAGCACTGTTTATTGGACAAAGACAGAATGCACATAACCATCTTTTTTAAATGTAGGACAGTGGAGTCTGTAAAGATTCTGCTCTCCTTCCTTCTATTTGAAGTATTTCCGATGTGTGTCAACTCATTCTCACTGTTCACCAAGCCATGTGTTTATATTGTTGCCAGAAAAATTCCTCTAGCTTTGTAATTGATTCTGTTTTATACTTGTGATGTAGTTAGGAAACTTTTTTCTCCTTGTGACAACTATCTTTGTATCTCAAATATTTTAGACTTAACTTTACTACTCTTCAACCACATGTACTCCTTAGTAAAGTTTATGAAGATTTTAATCTTAAACTGTACACTAATGTCAGCCACTTTTTAGTTACTTTTTTAATTATTGTTGAATGGACGTGCCTCAAACTTTATTTTAAAATTACTGTAGCCATAGACATTGAAACCAGACTGAGGTGCCCTTAGAGAAAACTTATTTGTAGTTTAAGATGAATGATGGTAATACAGGATTGTTTTAATTTCTCTGAGTTTCTTTTTATCTTTGACATTTTCTTGACAGTATGTTGTTGCTGCAATGGCTCTAAGTTATTGGAGATTTGGAAAAAGGACTGAGGATTTTTATTCACTAAATCTACTACATCCCAGGCTATCAAAAAAAAATTCTCATTGCTCTAGGCTTTTCTCTGTCTATGGTTAAATATTATTTTTGTCTCCAGGGCTTACAATCTGGCACTCCTCATAAGCACTAAATTCACTCAGTCAAAGGGTTGGTAAGAAGATCACTGCCACACCCTTTAAAAAATAAAGACAAGAAGCACAAAAGCTACTTAAATAATTCTCTTCAGGCTAGGTAATAGTCTTCAGGGATTCTTGTCTGGACAAGCAAAAAGAATGTTTACAATTCTCCCCTTTAGCAGAACAGCAGAACACAATGCATTCCCCTTGGGGCAAATTTTTGTTAGATCATGAAGGTCTTCCATTACTAAAGAAGGATAAATAAAAGAAACTTACTTAAACAGCAACTTCCAGAGCAGACTTTTCTCCCTGCTTGGTTTGAAGTGATTCTTTGTCTTCCCAGAACCATCCATGTTGATGAAATATTTTACTTCATAGATTCCTGTTGTGGTAATATTAACTCCTCACACCTTTTTCTACACAACCTTTTGTGACAGAGCCATTTCAATTAAAGTTAAACTTTAACCTAACAAAGTGAAAAGACTTAGCTAGTTTATGATCTAAATTACTTGTTGTTTTTCTCTTTAGAACTTAATTATTTTCTTTTTCTTTTATAATTTTCATCATCTCTCTATTGTCAAGTATGTCCTTGTAATTTACCGAGTCCTCTCTGAGCACGATGTCATCTATCAGAAGAAAGTGTTCAACTCTATATGGGAGAGCTTTGTTCTAAAATGGGGCACTGCTTTTGGTTTACAGAAAGAAAAGAAAGGTTTGCTGAAGCTGCTTTCCGGAGCGTCCACCAAACGCAAGCCTCGGCCGTCACCTCCAGCGTCACCCACCCTGGAGGCTGAGCAGGCTGCGGCAGAGCTGGCCCTGCAAGGTGCAGTGGGGCCGGAGCTGCCCTCGGCAGGGGCTCACAGCAAGGCTGGCTCCGGTCCCACGGAGGGCGAGGCCCCGGGGCTGGCGCAGGAGACGCTGCAGCGCAAGGGCGCTGCCCTGGACGCCGCTGTCCCCATCGCGCCGCCGCCCCGGCAGCCCTGCTCCTCGCTGGGGCCCGTCCTCAACGAGTCCAGGCCTCTCGTGTGTGAAAGGTAAATTCTCCTACACAGCTACACTTGGGCACACCAAGAAAAAATCCATTCTCTGATGCTTGTAGTGTGCATTAGAACTGCTTCAAAGTGCTGAGATTTTATAGCAAGATGAAACTTTTTAACAATTCTTTATTAACTTATCAACCAATACTCGTGTTTATATTTGTTTGCTTAATGTGTTACTTTAAAGTTTTTGAATGAATAGACACTCAAATGTGACGGTCACAGGTTTGGTAGACAAAAGAGGCCTCCTATTTTTCAAAACAGAAGCATATTATGTTCTTGAACTTATTAGTATCAGGTTAGTCCTGATTATTAGCACTGTATAACTGCCAAGCTAAATATATGGTGAATGAGACCTTTATCCTATCCATGTGTAGACTTCTTAATATTTGATTTCTTGAGCTTTTGCAAAGATACTTTTTACTGCCTGAATGCCCCATGGTTGTGCATCCACACAGGCTCCAGGGTGGCCTCTGTGCTCTTGTGAGTCTGAAAAACATACAGATGTCTGGACTCTCAGACTGACAGGCAGTTGCTTAAATGTTCTGTGACTTTTGTGTCCACCTATAGTTTTTCAAGTTTCAAGTCCTCAGTAAAATGTGAAGGAAGTGGCAGTTTCCTAACTACAGGATGGTTTATTTTTCCTGGTAGCAGACAAGCCGTATGAGGAGTGTCATAGGATTTCTTCTGCAGCAGCTACAGGATTATGTGCTGTACTGAGAAAAAAATAGTGGAGTCACAATATTAACAGCTCTAGGACTGAACTGATTGAAGCTGACTATTGTAGACTTTGTTCTGATGCTATTAACTCATGGTGTGTGGGCATCCTGTTGTACTTCCAGGAGTCCACTATCCTAAGTTATACCCGTGTCTTAAAATCCAGACAATATAGAACTTTCTGCTTCTCTTTTAGTTCACTTCTGTCATACCTCTAATATTTTTTAAAAGGTTATTTCTGCTCCTACACAATTTCCTTGCAGGAGATTTCTATTTCATAGTGAATTTGTGAAGCAGATTTACATTTATACATGGAAAATAAAACCTGAAAGACTCTTCTTTAAGAATAACATCATTCATTTTCACATTATCATAAGTCTGTTTGGCACATTAATATGTTTTTATGCTTTGAATGTGAAAATAATATTAAATTCATTGTGAAAATAATATTAAATTCATTCTGGCATAACCAGTGCATATTAGCATTAAGCTCTTTCTATCGTCACAAAAAGTAGTTCTTTCACTTCCATGATGGATTTTTTTTTCTCAGAACTACTTACAGAAAATGATGTTGTATATTTTTATTGATCTCGTAGACACATATACTCAAACATTCTCTCAATCTTTACTATTAGTTAAGTGATAATTGCTACTGAAGAAGCATTGCTACTTCAGTGGTAGTCAAGCATGGTTGCCAGTGTATTTTGACAGAATTTCATCTGAGTTCTCTTTGTCATTTTCAGGACAGTGCTAATTTTTTTTTTTCCTGCTGATCTGGCCTTGCACATTTCCTTTGGCTGAATTTCTTAAAATGTGATGGTTAATAATACTTAAAATTTACATTGTACTCAATATCTTCAAAGTAATTTATAAGCATTGATTACTCTTCAGCAGTCTGGAAGATGTGGTGGGTAAGAATCATGTGGCATCTTCAGTGAAAATTTGAGTTGGGGAGGGAAATATTCATGAGGATAAGCTCAACAAAAAGCTGAAGAACAGAGAAATCTCCTGCTAGGATTATTCTGCTCTTACATCTCACAGTTCCAGTCACAGATTACAGTGGAACTGTAGAATTCCAGTTTAGAGAATTCCAGTAACCTGAGACTCTGCAGTGGGGCTCACTCACTTCTTCTGATTCTCCAGCCAATACCCAGGTTGTCTTGGGGTGATTTCTTGTATTGATGCAGTGCTGATAAGGCCAAGGATCCTTATGTTTTCTTTACAAAGATAGACCCAACTCCCTGCAATTCCCAGAGTGAGACATGCTATGCTATGAATATACAGGAATTTAGTTACCTAAGGAGTTTAATTTTTCCATATAAGCTAAAAGAAAACTTCAAACTCTTTTTGTGAGCTTTCTCTCTTAGAGAGAAATGTTGCTTAAATAGCCTTAAATTTTACAGTAAATATACAGCATTGTAACAATAAACTACCCAGGACTCCACAATGGTGTTAGAGACTTGAAGTTGAACCTAAATACACATCACTGCATATCCTAAATTATAAAATTAATCTTTCATTCAGTTACAGGGAAAGGAAAGCTGTAATTTTGTTCTGTGATTAAAGTGACCCTAAGTAATTTCATCTACCACAGAATGACTGGTGTAACATCTGCTCCCAGTAAGTGGCCCAGTGGCTTTACAGGGCAGCAAGCCTTCCCACATCTGGCACCATTTAATGCTGGTAATTAAATGCTGAGAATCACTCTGCCCTCGATGGGCGTTGGTGATCTGGAGGAATCAAGGCACCCACTCACAAAACACAAGATCTGCACAACAGCAGGGCACATTTGAGCTGGAAAGTAAAAATTCTAAAGGCAAGGAACAAAAGCTAAATCAAGAAGCTGAGTAATAATTATTCGTTTAACTTGTGTAATGGTAGTTTTTCTGCATGTGAGAAAATATTATTACCCACTTGTTGATCAGGAAAACCACAAATAATTGTCCAAAAATCAACCACAACGAGGTGGGCATAAAAGCAGTATTTTGTGTCCAGTGAAACAGAAGCAACAAAGAAGTGGAGAAACACATGAAATATATAATCTTTTCCATGTTACTGAAAAATGTGAGAAATGCTAATATTAAAAATTAAAATTAGAATGGAGAAATGTGAAGACAGAGCTCCACCCTCTTAAAAATAAAAAATAAATTTACGAATACAAAGCAAAAGCACTGTGGGATATAGCCAGACACCTTAAGAATATCAACAAACAACTGGTGGCAAATATATTGGCTACTTCTGGGAAGCTAAAGTACTTTTATTTTTAGAAGACTTACATTTTGTCACTAGCTGACTAAAAATAATTAATATAATATTTGGAAAATTAATGAAAAATGTTATAAGGCAATCAAAGAAAAATAAAAGAAAGGAAAAACCTCATAGTTGTACAGCTTAGGTGCAGGTAAAGTATTAAGTGACCACAAAAGATCTGCAAATTTGACTTTGAGTCATTGAAAACATTTGCAAATACTGAATAGGGAGACAAACAAGGAAGTGTTATGGAAGATTCAAACATGTGGGAATGAAGATATTTTTCCAAAACATAGGTCATGCTTAGTAAATATGATTATTTTTCTCCAGGGACCTTGCAATGAACTTTTGAGCTGAAGCATAAGCTTTTTATTCTGCATGAAATTGGTAGTTTTGGCAATATGTTGTAGATGATGAAATAGGTAATGGAAAAACAGTTTCTGTTCCATAGATAATCCAGGGTGATCTGGATAGACAGCTTTGTGAATGTGTGATGTCTGATCACCTCTCTTTGGGCAAATAGGATTTGTAAAATGTGGCAGAAAATTTGAAGAAGGACACATGATTTACAGGTGCAAAGCCTGATGGGTTTCTTCTCATTAAACGTTGAAAAATACAGTAAAATAGCACTTTAAAACCAGGGTTGTTGTGCTCTGTTTTATACACTAGATTTCAAGATGAATATCAAAATAGTTGGGAAACTAAAATTTAACAAGAAGTACCAAATTACTGCAGAGGTTGTGGAACACTATATGAAAAGCTGAAGACAACTGTTTTTTGTGCTAGCTGGTGATCCTCTAGGGAGGACAAAGAGATGATAGGAGCAAGCAGCAGCAGGGGACAGACTTGTCTGTCAATTCAGAGGAGCACAGAGGTTACTGGCAGACGGAATTAGAAACTAAAAACAAGCATATTTCAAGTCAAACATTTACAAGGCAGTGTTTGACAGACTGCAAGATGAGGCAGGCATTTTGAAACTCATTTTTTTAACAGACTATGAAGTGTGCTGGTTAATTTTCAGCCTGGGAGCAACCTGCTTGTTAACAACAGTAGAAATTCTTCATAGCTTTACTGCAGTCCTTTATGCTTCACTATCTTGTCCTTGTGCTGCCTGAGTAGAGACTGTTGTTTTAACTCAAGCAGTTTACAGTCTCAGTTTAACTGAGAGTCTATTAAAAATATTTGGTTCTTACTTCCTAAGTCAGCATTAAAACCCAAGTTGCCCAAAGCAGAAGTTAGTGCAGGTCTAGGTTGGATGCACGGCATTCTGGAGCTGCACACTAATAGATCTTGTAATTGGCTTGGTAGCTTTTATGAAGCATGAATCTAATAATTCCTGTGCTCTGAAATCTGAGGATTGCCATCACTGAAACAAAATCATGGCTTATAAGTCACTAATAAATAGCATTTGACAATTAATTAAGTCCAAATATGTTTTGCTATACTTAGATTTCCTAAGAGACTTCAATTATTTACAAAGTGCAGCTACTCTTTTCTGAATATTTTTAACTGTATGGACAGACTTAATTTTTGTTTCATATGTTCTTAAGAAAAACATTCTACTATAACACAGTATCTTTCTCTGCTTCAATATTACAGAAATAACTTGTTTTATTATGTGTGTATTGAGTTACAACTGCCATTCCATCTTTTACTAGATTGTATCCTGTTACCTTGTTTTTTCATCAGATTGTTCATTTATTTTAATATATTAAAATAATAAATTATTTTAAGCTTATTAAGGTAATCGTTTTCTTAATCTAGGAAGTAATAGTGTTGTATGTTGCTGTGAAACTATGGAAGAAGAGACTGAGTGGTGTTATGCATGTTAAAAACAGAGAAGTGTAGCCTCTTTTTAATGCACTTCTATTTGACTTTACTGTGAGAGACTCAAAAAATACACTTCATGCCAAGTGCTTAAGAAAATTGTTGAGTTGAAAATAGTTTTTGACATAGTAGTGCACAAGTTGAACAGCTGTGTTCAAAGAATATGTTCTAACTTGAAGAGTTTCTAAGGAAAATGAAAATTATTTAGAATAGCAAATCAAATTTATAGGTTTTGTTGGTTTCCTCTTTTTATTCTTTGCCTTTTCTTTAAGAACCATCACTGAAATAATATGAAATTAAACACACACTTGTAAAATTATGCCTAGCTACTCCTGTGAATGCTTTGATTCTTGCTGAATCACAATGACTGAAAGAGTCTGCAAATTTATATTGGAAAAAATATTTACAATTTTCTCCTGTTATGTAACCATTTTCTGTATTTTACAGGGATCTTGGTGAAAAAAAAATCATAGGAGATGCATGAATTTGCCTTAAATTTATCGTGTTGCTATTGTTATTATCTGTTCAAGACATACTTTTAAGTTGTTACATACTCAGCAAACAGTTCTAGACAGTTTCCTGTGTTCATAAGCTTCAAAAGGCACAGAAATATTTTTTAAAGTATTGGGTTAAAAAAAGGGGAGGAGGAAAAGGGGTCAAAAACAAGAACCTAAATGAAGGTGTTTTTTTCTAATTACACAGGTACAGGGTTGTGGTATCCTATCCTCCTCAGAGTGAAGCAGAACTTGAACTGAAGGAAGGTGACATTGTTTTTGTACACAAGAAACGCGAGGATGGCTGGTTCAAAGGCACTCTGCAACGAAATGGAAAGACTGGCCTTTTCCCTGGCAGCTTTGTAGAGAACATTTGAGAAGATTCATTCCAAGAGCTTCAAATCATACTGTACTGTAAAATAGCACAACTATTTTGCCAGAAAAAGCACAGTCATTAAATATTTTCAAATGACTGTAATGTAAACAAAAATCTACATATTTTTACAGTGTCTATAGCACAATTACACCAGCGAACAAAGGAGATGAAGGCATCTGCTGGTTTTATCACTTTGAATTCTTAAGTGTGATGTGTGCCTTGTACTGTCTGATTTATTATATAGAGGAATTTTTTCCCCAAGTATGTTACATAAATGAGCAATTGTTTACAAGGCTGTAACTAATTTATTCTTGTTTTTTTTTTTAACTTGAATTTTGTGTAGTAGCTAAAATTCTTGTGACTATGATTTTAACAAATTATTAATTTATGAAAGAATAACAAAGGGGAAGCTGGATTCTCTCCTTATGAGCAAGCAATTATATCTGATAAAGAGCCTCCCATTTATCCTCTGGACATTTTTCTCCTGCTGTGTCTGACAGTGGAGTAAGTCTCTGTTGTATGAGTTAATGTTGAGTGGTGGTGATGTGGCGTCAAATAGAATTTGCCAAATGGGGAAAAATGTGTATTTTCTTCTTTGGACAGAGAAAAAAAGTCAGTGGTGTTCTTGAGTCTAGTTTTACTTCTTCATGAATCACCTAAGTAGAGTAATGTTTCCAGGAGGCAAAGATGTATGTGAACAACTGAAAAAAACCATCTCAAGGTTAGGATCATCTCAAGGTTAGAAAAGAAGAAATTTAGGAGTGCCAACAAGAAATTCCCTATATAGCTTCTGTTCATGTAATAACTTGGCTATTTGAACAAAGGTTACCTTTGTATATTTGGCCAGTTCTTTGGGCATTTAGCACTCAGGATCCAACAAAATTGGAAGGAATGTTAAAGCCCAACACTTAGAATAAATATAACTTGAAAACATCTGTTTGATAAGACTGAATATAAAAATAAAATTATAAGTTGTACTTCATGTCTAAAAATGCCTAAGATGTGTAATTTGCTGTTTTCTTCTCAAAATGATCTGCATGGCCAAGAGATGTTTTAAAATGTCTGAGCAGTAGTGGTGGTAAGTGATGCACTTGTGTTAAAGTAAAAGGCTGTATGAAACACTGTGAAAACTTTACTAACTTCTTAACCATTGCTACTTTGCTATGTTCTGACTTTTTCTTTGTCTTGCATGTGTCACTCAATTCCTGCAGTAATGTAACTGTGCATGGTTGGCATTTTCCATTCCAATTTCCTGTTGCTGGGTTATTTTGCTCTGAAAGTTTCCCAAAAGCCACTTGACCAAAACTAGTGAGCAACTCACCTTCAACCAGAGAAGGTATCCAGTGTTTGAATCATTAATAAAATTTTTTAATGTCCTTGCAGCTGATGGATAGAAAGAATGCAGCCTGCAAGAAATACATTATTAGTCTTTCAGGGGTTTTTTAGAGATTTGACACTGGGGAACACATGCGCTACTCAGCTGAACCTGTTTTTTTATTTTATTGTTTGATTATAGCAGTTTAGTGGTGATTTTTTTTTTTTTTTGGTAAGACACTGAGCACCATCATCTCCATTTAAATCTGATGTAATTTGGCTGTTACTCAGCACTTTACAAAGGGAAGCCAGTAAGGTGATTCAGTGTCAGTGTCACACAGAAACTGTCACACAGATGTGTTAAATCCTTATAATTTTCTTGAAGTTATGCATTGAAAAATATCAAATGTTAATGACAGAGATTTCTTGCAATATCAGGTAGTATCATGATGGTCTTAAAAATTAAAAAATATATCTATAAATATATATAGTTGGACATGACAGCATTCCCAAATTAACCATCTCTCTTAAACACTGTATCATTCAGTTTTTGCATTTTAAAGTCTTTTAAATAGTTTACTTGAATATTCATGTAATATATAAAGGTTTTGTGAAATGAATTTTAGTTAGAAAGAAGCTGATATCAGCTTTTTTCTGCATAAATTGGCACTAGTGTGTCGTAATCTTATTTTGGAAAATTTAGTGCATTTTATATTAAAGACTACTAAAAGTTAATTTTTTCTATCTCTACTCTCCATATTTTAAACTAAGTGACTAAGGTACCTCTATTAATAGAATTTCATTATGTAAAGTCAGTTAAAAATCAGCTGTTAATCCAATAGTTCTCTTAGATGGAATACATTTTTAATTGATTTTTTTTAACATTGAGTAAACGTTTGTAAAAAGGGCTTATTACATAGCAGTGCAACAATGACAAAAATGCAGTTTATCATGCCTTTTTTTGTGATCTTTTGGGGGTTATTTTTTGGTTTTGGCTTGGGATTAATTCAGTGTAGAAACAGACAAACCCTGTGCATTTGCTTTGTGTAATTCCATTAAAAATTTTTGTAAGGTATTTTATATCTATGTTTGAAGTCCGGTGAATGTTAAGTGTTTGATTTATTATGTTAAACTTCCAATCCTAATAAATATTTTCTTAGCAAACAGCTACAGCAAATAGTGTATGCAAACATTAAACATAAATTACTTGTAAAGAATTTGCCAATAAAATTCCCAGAACTTAATTTCCGAATTCCTAGGACGGTATTTCTGCTCACGGAGAAAAAGTCTTCAGATTTCATAATGTAAGCTTGGAATGATGGCTATAATGCAAAAACTGTAGAGAGAACTTAGGACCTGGCTGATCTTTTCCCAGCTCCTTATTTCAGCGAGTAACTTCAGAAGAGGGTAGGTAATTCCATCTCAGGCTGTTCATGATGGAACTACAGTCTCATCAACAGCACAGCAGGTGCACAGTGTTGCTTCTTTCCCTAGAGAAAGAATGTCTGGTGCAATGGACCTGCTGTGGATATATTGGGAGAGGTTGAAGCATCTGCCTGAACTTCCACTGTGGGCAGAAGTGTTGGGTGGCAAGAGACTTGTTTGCCTGAAGGAGTTTTCTGTGCACAGCAGTCAGGCAGCAACTGGCTAACGAGGAGACCTTGATTTGCATGTGGTTACATGTCTGCTGTATACACATGGGTTCTGGGAAAATTGGTGGAAATTAATCCTAAAAGTGTTTGCCAATGCTTGAGTCTTGGTAAATGTTGCAGCTACTGTGAGAAGCTCAGTGTTAGTTAAGACTGACAAGCAGAACCTAAATTGGGCTGGCAGTGAATGGTGCAGCACTGGGTGCTCTCTGAAAGAAGTAGCATCTCATCTAACCTTCCTTAATTAAGGGGGATGAGGGGAGGGAGCAAGGCAACATGATTTGTAGAAATGCAGAATGGAGACTATAGAAAAGCAAGATTTATTTGGTTTTTCAGAATTGTGGTCTGACACCAGTGCGTCCATAGGAGAAAAGTATAGACAAACATTGTGGCTGTGTAGCAGAAGACTGTTTCTTTGGGTTGGTTTTTTTGTTTGTTTGCTTGTTTTGTACTGTAATTACTGAGTAATTCTAATAATGTGTTTAATGTTTGGCTTGCCAAAGGTATATGAAATCCTGTTCACCTTCACTTCATTACCTTTGCCTTATAGCAGTAATGACAATTATGATAGTTTTGAATAGGTTTACAAATATGGCTCCTGAGCATTCTGGCTTTTTTCAGAGAGCTGGCAAAATATTTTGTCTGGCTTGTTCTTTCCAGTAGCTTTAAGCAAATGTGTTTAAAGGTACACGTTGACCTTAATGAAACACTAGAATCCACTTGTCTAGTTAAAGAGACTTGTGTCTGGCAATAAAATAAAATTCCCAGAATTTTATTTTATTGGCAATAAAATAAAATTCCTAAAACTCCTACAGTGTAGTCACTGCTTTCTGTAGGATACACCGATATTCTTTGGATTTCTACCATGCTTCTGCAATATGTGTACTTCTCAAATCAGGCTCAGATGCTCATTCCCTGCACTTAGTTAATTATAATAAACCTTAAGCAAATTTGAAGCTTGACTTGAACAAAACCAGTGTCATAAATCTTTCAAATAACAGCAACAACAACAACGGCACTTATAATATTTCTTTTTAAATTGAATACTTGCAATATTTGTATATAGGAACAAAAGAGCTGAGAATGCTGATGATGGATGATGAGAACATGGACATTAAATGTGGGGAAAAATGGGAAAGAGAAAAGGATTTGGAAGACCTGTATATGGGACCTGAATCTTAACTAACTTATTAGTGATTTTACCGTAGTTACTAGAGTCAAGCTCTCTGAAAGGACCTGAGAGGAACTTGGATGTCTAAGGCTGAAAATGCAGCCTCAATCTTTGTCCAGTCTCTTCAGCTTGTATTTGTTTGGTGCTTGTGTTTAGAACAACTGCTGTCCTCCTGTCAAATACATTCAAAATCCAAAACTAAGCATCTGTATTTCTGCAGGTTTGAAGAAGAGATTTAGGAGTGCCAACAAGAAATTCCCTATGTAGCTTCTGTTCATGTAATAGCTTGCCTACACTACAGAGGTAGCGTCCACTTTCTACATATTTTGTGCAGTAGCACTAACATTAGAGTACTGAATGTCTTGAGAAATGCATATCAAGAAATGCATATCAGTGCATATCAAGATGCAATGCATTCTTCTTCCACAGTGTCATCCCAATAGCTCTTACTTTCTGGGAGACAAACTTGTTGGCAACCTTGAGGTAAGCACTTGATCTTGAAAACTTGAGGTGTAACCTTTTTGCATGTTTCCTCTTTTGCCAACTGATGATTCCTGTGCTTGTGAGGTATGTGGTGTAAAATTTGCTTTCAAAGTAAAGGCTGACTGTTTTTTGTGAGTTTGAAGATAGATTCTGATGGATTAGATCTGCCTCCAAATATGATCATCAGCATCTAAACCTTTCTAGGAGAAGTCTCCTCAAACCTGCCTTCTGTGGGTGAGGGACTTAACTGATCCATTTTAACAGCCGAAGAGCACTTTGTTCACAATCACACTGGTACAAGGAACAAAACAAAAGGGATTTGCTATACTAAATCTGCAATATGCAAAAGTTATTCAAAATAACGAGCATTTCTTATGTGCCTATCAAATAAGAGTGGTTGCACTCTACATAATATTCTGAGCAGATCTCAGAAAATAGTATCTATCCATTCCTTCTACTATGCTCTATCAGCTGTATTATTTTGCTAATAAGTGGCAAAATCAGTTCTTAACTGCTCTACTGCTCCTACTCAGTGGAGTAAAGAAAATTTAGACACAGTGACATTAGCCCCAGATTTCAATTACTCACAGTTCTAACAAGCTTGTAAAAATTCCCCTTAGCACATGTAAATGAGTAGAACTTGGCTGCACTGTGCACCCAGCTCTAGTGCCCACATGGTTCAGGTTACATGGCCCAGAGGCCTTCTGATGTTTGCATCTAGTAGTCATTCAGATCAAAACCAGTGCACAGGATGTCCAAACACTAGCTACATTCTTATTTCACAGTGGTGAGAACAGCCTGTACAGGAGTGTAGAGAGTGGAAATTTGGCTGGCACATCAAGACAAAATACACTTCAATTACAAAGGCAGAAAGAAAAATGTCAGGATTTAAAAATATCTGTGCAGGTGTTTTCTCGTCTCTGCTACCTTAGATGGAACCCCATTTCACAAAGCAAATGTACTTTAATTCCTGCCTCCCCCAAGCCCCCCCTTCCCCATCCCCCCCTTCCCAGAAAGGAAAGCAATATAAGCCCTTAGAAATATCCAGATTCTTTGGCATTAGAACACATGATTGGATTCTCAATTACTCCAAATCAGTGCTACTTCATTGATTTCATTAAACTTTGCTGGCATACACTGAATATGCCCCCTACTGTTAAATAGTGAAGGAAAATATCTCATCTGCCCTAAAGGAATGAATATGTTTGAAAGAAACTGAGTTGGATGATTTTCATACTTGGAAACTACAGAGCTATTCTGGCTGTGTTATGCTTCTCTCAAAAAACATTTGTCCCACTGGTACAGCTGAAGCACTAGATCAAAGATGATGCCTTTTAGCAGCACTGTAAAGCACAGAAGACTTGCTCAGTTTTCAGTCAAACCTATAAATTTCCCGATCCACAATTGCATACTGGGCTTTGGCTTGCTAACAGCTGCAATCCCAGAATCTTTTGTGGTTAGTTGCTGCTGTATTTTCTCATGGTGTATCTGCGAATGCTTGGGAGGGAAGATGAGTCAGCAGCAGAATAATTTAAAGTAGTCATTGACTCTGTTCTCCACAACAAGGGACGTGCCCTAGGTCAAATTTCTTATTTCAGCTGGTTGAACTTCTGAATAAGCTGAAGAATGTTAGCTCTAAAAAGTTTACAGTTCAAAGAATTTCTCTCTACTCCTCTCATAGGCAGCCTTAGTGTGTCTTTTGAATACACACAGATCAGGAAATCTCCTTATTTTCTTGCTTGTCAAAGTATTACGGTATGCTTCTATCCAGCTTCTAAGTTTATAGTACACAAGTAACTATTTGCCACTGCAGTCACTGAAATTTTTGCATTCAATAATTTAAAATTGTGATACACAATATAGCTTTTTTACAAGGATAAAGTTTAATAGCTTTTTTTAAAATAAAGTACTATTGGGCTTTGTAAAGATCAATATTTTCATGAAAGATAAGAACCATGCAAAGAGATAGACATTTTAAAAGTTAAATAAATGGGTAATCATTCTGCTTAGGCATTCAGTATTCTTGATTACTTGCACCAAATGTGTATTTCTTAATACTGAATGGGTTGTTTCTGCCACAGGCTGTAAAAATTCTCAGAAAGCTGGAGAGTTTCTGTTGAGGATGTCTCCAATAAATAGGAAAGAGAGAGCAAGAATGAGATGGCCTTGGAATTCTGTTGGAAGAGCCAGAGACTGGTTCAGGACCAAATTTTAAGTGGTCCAGTTGCACATACCACAACCATATCGCTGTTTGGAGGTCTGCCATAGCTGCTCACAAGAAAATGACCGAAGGTATTTCTCATTTGTTCTTTACCTTACCTAGAAAACTCCTTTTTAAGGAAATCCACATAACTTAGTGTCAAATGCAGATAAAATTTGGCCACAATGGCAAAACTCAACGTGCTCTTATAATTTGTTTCTCTGGTTTGGCAGTGTTAATGAACACTGAGAAGATCAAAGAAAAGTTACCTACTAAAATATAAAATTCTCTAGGTGATGTTTCTCGACACCACATGCTGTTCTCTACAGCACAGGATCAGCAGGCTTGGGCATCAGTTTCAGAGTCTGGGAGAGTGATGCAGTTCCCTTTGTAAAGACTGACATGTCAGCAGTGGATGTGCCAGTGGGGAGTGGGTGGGAGGAGAAGCAGCCTGATAATTACAGAGGTCAGTGAAACATTGCCTGGTCCAGCCACAGCTATTTTGGGGTTTTTATTTTACAATATGCTATTCCATAGTAAATTATGCTAACACTCCTCTCCCACAGTAGGTCAGGGAGGTTTGTAAGTGGATTGGACCAAGTGTTTGGGTGCTGGAAGATGAGGACCACAACAGAACTTAGCTGGTTTCATGTCTGGGGGGGCTCTGGACACCTGGCTGTGTCACCAGAGCCCCCAGGTGCAGGCACAGCCAGGGCTGATGGCACAAACTGCTGTCAGAGCTGCACCACAGCTCAGATGGCAAAGCCAGGCTGTGAGAGCTGTCACCTCTCTTCAGAGGTCACACTTGTGGGAAATGGTCAGTCAGGAGGATGTGTCTCAGTGCTGGGTGTGTTTGTGCTGGCAAACCTTTGTTGTGGGGACTCTGTGGTGTGTGTTACTGATGAACAAGACAATGTGGGAATTGTTCCATCTGCTCTATCCCTACTTTTGCCAATCAGTGTAATATGTTTGGTTCTGACTATGAAGTTATCACAGTCTCATACTGGCAGTAATAGAGTGTACTCGTGCAGCTATGATTTAATTAGCCCACAGCCCTGTTTCTATTGAGTAATGGTTAAATCCGCCAAGAAGTAGCTCTTGTCGAATGCAGGAACTAGTTTGAGGAAAAATAAGAAAACCTGTACTTTGGAGCTTCTTGGACTTTATCAGATACTGCCATCAGATGCTGGAACTCCAGCCAGATACTCCAAACTGGTAGTTTGTGTGTGTCTGAAGATCTGTCATGTGTCTGTCTGCATGTTTTCTCTATTGCAATCCTGTCAAAAGCAACATTTTTAAGGAAATAGGTGGGTTGGGTTTTTTTCCCAAGGGCACATATTAGATTCTGGTCAACACCTGGTTAATATTTGTTATTAAAAGCTTATTTCTGTCTGGTATACATAAGACACAAATAGAAAGCCATGTTTTTGTAACTAAAAGCACTGTGGACAACTTTACAAAAGCTTATAAAGCTGGCTTATGTTGTGTTTCAGCTATATTTGGTAACACAGGAGAATGCTTTTGGAAGAGATATTAGATGCTGAAATAGTGATTCCAAATATAAACGAGGTCCCTAAGGCATGAATGTAATGTCTTGCTTATGACTTTACTTTTTTGTAGCTAAAACTAGCATGTCTAGTAGCTAAATATAATGTAGCCTGATGTTATACCCAACCACCTCATTTTCTGTCTTTTCACATGCACCACTTAACCTCCTAGGCCTTCATTTCATAAAGGATTAATTGCATTGGAGTATTACTAAGCAAAAAAACCTAACAAACAAACAAAGCAAACAAAAAAGAACAAGAGCTTTGCATAAAAAGGAGTAGATTTAAACTTGATCTTAAATGTATGATGAGGCATTTTGCTGAATCCTAGGGTTTTTTTCTGTCTGGACTATTCTGGAAATATAACGGTGTGGTTCTAAGAGAAGAAAAAAAAAACATGCTACTTACAATGCTACTTACAAAGAGAAGTTACTTACGCTTTTTCTAATTCAGCAAAAAATAAATGAAATTGACATTTCAAGTCTGAAATTGATTTCTTGGATGTTGTAACACATAGGATGGAAAAGTACAGCACTTTGGAGGGTTTGGGTGTGTTTTCTATATTCTAACTGGAGATACTGTTCCATTGAATTAAAAAAAAAAAATTAAAAAATCACACCAGAAAAAAAGAATCAAATTTTACCTGATCAAACAAAATGGGAATTGCAGTACTTAACCTTTTAATCTGGTCTGGCTTTGTGAAGAACAGTGTTTAGTAAGTGTTGGAGTGTTATTGAGATGTCCAGGCTGAAAAGGTCAATAACTGGCTGATTTTTGAGACAGGCCACTGGTGCTGTCTGCACCTTGGTGGGGATTTTTATGCCCCCACCTTTTCCACTCACTTTGCCATCCAGTGAGTGGAAAAGGTGGGGGCATAAAAAAATCTTGGAATGAGATTCAGGATTATTCTATGTCCACTAACTTGTGGGAGGAATAGGAAGGCCTCATTTGTTTGTTTGAACCAAAGTAGGGATCTGGAAGCTTCATGATTGATGCCTCATGTTTTTGCTTTTATATTTTTCAGATTCTTTGCTGCTTTAGTGTGTAGTTCTGAGCTTCATATTAGGGGATGGTAAACTCTCTTCACAGAGTACGTAGACAAAACAATTCCTTCTCTAGCTGGGAACCAAGGACAAATGATCCAAATTTCAGGCCCAAGAGCATAAATAACAGTGGAATAAGGAGAGAAAAACAAGATGGGACTTCATAACCTAAAGCTGTAATTGGACAATTGATTCCAATATGCTAATGGGCCAGAACTTATGAAGGTGGGAGACCTTGTGACTGGTCATCCATTTTGTGACCATTTTGGGTTCATCTTGGGTGTAGCCGTGGCCAGGCTCTTGTACTGCCCAAGGTGTAACCATTGAGACCTTTTAATAAAACCTACTTTATTCTTTTAACTCCATCTAGCTCTGTTTCAAGTCAGCCTTCACAAGACATCACCGTGAGAGATCTCCCTTTTATATTTGGAGTAAAAACATGTAGTTTCATGCAGAGTACAGAAAGAATGTCAATTAGTTTGGCAAAAACTCTGCAAACATTTCAGAGGTGAGACTGGGATGAGATGGTTTTGCTGTTCCTTTCTTTCCTACCTGTTATGACGGGAGCTATGAAAACACTGCTGATGGTAAAGGAGTCTGTCATTCTCAGAGGGGTTTTAAAGGAAACTGAGCTGAAAACATGAAGATTTCCAGCTTCATGAATGAGAATCTTTTGTCCTTGTTTACAGACCTCCTCAAACCAGTGCTGTTCATGCAGACACTCTGCTGAGGTGCAGATTATCTGTAGAATGTTTTGGGGGACTTTGTGTCTGGGTAACAGAAGAACATATGACTGGACATTTGTAATCTACCTGGCAGCACATGGAATTAGTGTAACAAATGGTCTCGTTCTTTTGAACAACAAGAAGGAACATCTTCAGCTTGGTAGATTTGTGAGTCACGGAGTGATAGAATAGTTTGGATTGGGAGAGATCTTAAAGAACATCTTGTTCCAACCTCCTGCCATGGGCACAGATACCTTCCACTAGACCAGATTGCTCAAAGCCCCATCCAATCAGGCCTGAATCTCTATAACAACTTTGGTTACATCTCAGAACAGTATGAAAAAGAAAACAGGACTCCAATTTCCTCATAGTTTCACAAAATTTATGCCTGTAGGGTGCAAATTAAAAATATCCTGAAAATATTAGCTTTTGTTGCTGTGAAAGCTTGATCCCTCCTTGGGCCTCATTCAATAGGCTCCATCTCTTCATTCTTGGTAGCCTGCATCAGTGGCTCAGCCAATTCCTCTAATTCAGGAATCCATGGCTGACAAAATCCCACAGCTCTGAAATTAGTTCTGTGAATTCAAAGAAACAGTTAAAGCTATGAAGGATGTTGCAACTGGATGCAGCTTTACAGCCAAAATGAGTTATAAAACATTTTGCAGAGTACTGCTGCTAAAAATAGTTATGCACTGAGTTGAGAAAATGCAGAGAGGCTGGATAAGGTCAGTAATTACCCAATTCTTACAATGGAGGAAATTGACCTATCATTAGTCCACATGTCCTTCAGTAGATGTTGTCCTGCTGTCTTCTGGATGAGGCCTTTCTTGTTTTTCCCTTCATATCACATTTAGTTATCTGTTGTGCTTCTTCCCTTTACTCCCTGGGCTCTTTTCCATAGGATTGCAGCTTGTTCTTTTCCTTGCATCATTGTCATCTGGCAATGGACCAACATGTCATAAGTAGAATTGCTTAGCATGTATTTATCAGATTATTTACATATATTTAACAGCTCTTGAACATAAGTGTACAGTACCACAAAAAATGCCTCTGTTTTTGCAAAGAATTTGCATATGCCAGCAAATGACAGTCTGGCTGGTTTTAGTAAATTTCAGTTAATTTATTTGAAAAATTACATTAAATACAGAGTTAATGTCAAACCTGGGTTGTTTTGGGATTTTTTGAAATTAAACACTTATATCTTTTTGGAAACTCCCCCAACTGTTCCTAATCTACATCCTTTTAAGTTTCCCACGAACAAAATTATTGACAGCTCCCCTAATAAAAGAGAATGCCTTTCCAGATGGGATTTAAATCCTGCATCTATCTAGAAATTCACTTTTTGCAGGTGCAGTCCTTTCTACTCTAGGGCCTAAAAGTGCTTCCACAGAAGATGACAGTAGCTATGTAGTAGGAGATGTTTCTCTAGGGCTGTGCCAATATGTTAAGCTGACAGTCATTAGCCTCAATTAAAGATGGGAGACCTGACACTTGGAGGGGGAAGGCAAAGTGATTTGGCAAGTCTTAAAAGAAATTTATAGCATGCCTTCTGAATCTCAGTTCATGGGGGCACTCTTCCCCTGAGGAACCTAAATATTCTATGGTGTTAGCATTCCATCCCCCTGCTAGATTTCTTTCTCCTTCTTCATTTCACTTGGAAATAATCTTGGACCAAAAACTCCTGGGAACAGAAGCTCTCATCTCTCTTTATTCTCTGAAATGGCTGGCATGCTCTTAATTGAAGGAAATTAAATTGTAAACACATCCTTTATTTCTTGTTTGTATTACCTCTAAATCCCTTTCCTTTCCCTTTTTCTTTCCCCTTCCTTCTCTTTTTCTTTTTCCTTTATTTCCTTCCTTCTTGTGGGCATCACATGATGTGTTAGCTTCCTTAAACACTCATATTCCAATGGATTTAATGAGTGCTTGGGAGCCAGATGGCATGCCATATTTTTTTTTCAAAACATTTTAAAGCACATGACAGACAATTCATGTTGACAGGAGTGCTTCACTGAGGTGTCTGTAAAGCAAATGTGTTACTTGTTACTATTAGAGCAGAATAATTGTTTATGAAATGCATCCTCAAATTCAACAATGATTCAATGAAGTAAACAGAAATAAACTGTGCTATGTAAACAGTGCACACTCTGCAGAGATGTTACCACTTGTATAAGATAATTATGATCTGAGTGATGCTCTCTGGCATTATGCAGCGATAGTTGCTGGAACCCACATTCAGGCGATTTTGTATGATAATCTCCAGTCTGTGGGCAGTGTTAAGGAAAAGACTGGAGACAAAAAAGGTTCTTCTTTTCATGTTAGCTGGAAAGAGAGATGTGTTCTTCTTTCTTTTGTCTACTAGGAAGACAGAAAACCAAAAAAGCATTATCCATATAGAAGGAAAATAGATAAAAGCAATGGACTTTTCTATTGTAGTTAAGATCGGTTGAAGTTCTAGGTTCAGCTTAAAATATCATGGCTAATGACCCTTGTGCTGCAGAAAGACAGCCTGGAGTAGAAGCCAGATACCTGGTTTTGGGAAAATAGCAGAGTCTCTGATAAATGCATGGTCTTCATGTATCCATCTTTTCTGGTTTAGCAGCTACACTGTGAAAATTAGGAGGTAAATACTCGCTTGAATACTCTCTGAACCTTTTTTTTTAAAAAAAAGTTAAGTATGGACAAATTTACTTCATTCCTGAATGTTATTAATTGTTTTTTCAGTGCTCTACATTTCTGGCAAATGTAGAGTTCCCTAAGAACTTAAACAAACAAACAAAACAAAAAACCCCACAAACAAAAAAACCCCAAAACTAACCAAACATAAAAAAAAAACCCAAAACAAAACCCCAAACCAACAAAATAAACAATCAAACAATGGTATATGAGTTTTACATCCATCAAGAAAACTTGTATGGGGAGTGTTTCTTTTGTCAGGAAAAAAACCCATGATGTGTAGAAACTGGATAGAGAGAGGCTGGATTCTGAGCAGAAGGAGAGCTTGTCTACAGCAGGCTGGGGATAATCCACCCCTGTGACGTGCAGTATACAGTAATTCTCTATGTTCAGGATAGAAAAAGCACGGAAGATTTAGGCAAGTGAGGATAAAACCATAGAAATATATTTAAAATATATATCTAGGAAATACATATACATATATGTATAAATTTTTCCTGTTCTGGAAAAAAGAAATCAAACCAGGCTCTTGTATCACCCCTACAGCTGTATCAGCCTGTATTGTGTAGCTTTGAATCAGAACTTTTGTTCATCATTTTTGATAGTAAAATATATGGTAAAATACACACCATCTAGACTAATCTGAATTGCTCTTCCCCCTTTCTTCAACTGTATTTCCTATAAAGTTAGTATATAGGATTAACAACAAAATTACCTTCTGGATTTTAGAAATGGTAGCTTGTGCAATCCTGGGTTTCTGCAAAACATATTATTAACTGTGTGCTGTCAGGCAGACCTTTTATGGGGAGCTCAGAAAATATTTGACTTCTAATAAAATCTCATCATAAACTGTGCTCTTACAAATCAAAACCTAGATGAGGGACGATTAAAAAAGCCCAACTGTTGAAATAAGGTAGATATGCATTTTATATAACCAAACATTACTTATATGACAGTCTGGTGTGAACAATAGCTAATTTTTCCCAAGGATGTTAATCTTTCCTAATAATTATTGAAAGAAATTATCCACTGTGATAGATAAATTTAAAAATGGTGTATGCAATCATCTGAAAATACCTCTTTTCATCTTTAATTACCTAATTCTTACCTCGTTAAGCCAGATGATTGGGTATTATTATGATTGACTACTTTATTAGAAGGACATACAACAGTAAGGGCTTCTGTATATCACAAGAAGATGAAGTCTTCAGCTGCTCAGTTAAGTACATGAGTGAGATGAAATGACAGCAAAGTATTTCTGCAAGAAGATGTGATATGAAACCAGATTTATTTAGGACAATCTGATAGAGAAAATTGAATGTTGGGAGTTCCTCGAAAACTCTGTAAGCATTACTCTATGTGATTCAGGCAGAAAAATGGTAACAAGCTGTAAAGAATATTGGTTTTGACGTTTCCTATAATACTGGTGAAGATAAAGGAGGTGAGCAGTCTGTGAGATCTGAGTGATTGTCACTAGCACTATCACAGTTGCCATTTATTATGGAGTGTGTTCAACAGTCATTGCTGGCAAACCATCAGCTGAAGTTCTGCCAGTGAAAGTCCTTATGTTTAGGATCACAGCTATTTGCAGTTATGGAGGGATGACTACTCAGTCCCTTGACTTGCTGCTTTCTGTCAGTGAGTGGATGTGCTACATTAAGCTGGTATTCCTGTACTCAGTAGATTTGTGCCTCATTAGGGCTGCCCTTGAAAACATATTCACGGTCACATATTGGATGTATGCTAAAATAGCTGAGGCTATAAAAACAGTTTGTGCTTGTGGATGTGCCTCCAGTTTCCTGCTTTAAACAGCTTTTGAACTCTTCATAGATGTTATGAATGTCAAGGTAGGTATTTGGGGGAATGACCGAAGTATTTCACTTTCATGTATCTCAGATCTGCTATTTCCTGGGTGTTAATTGTGTTTATGAAACAAATATTTTGCTTTGTTTTGCTTTGTATTGGTCCTTAGAACTTCTCATGAGAAGGGAGGTGAAGGATCAACTTTTGTTACTTATTAACTATGTTTTTCTATTCTTCCAGCATAGGCCTTGGGCTGAATTTTCTCACCCTAATGAGTTCAGTCCAAATCACTCGGTCAAATCTTTCTGTCTTTATTCCCTCACTTCTTTATGACTTTTCCCATTTCTCCCAACATCCCACCTCCTTCCCACTCCTCAACAAAGCAAAGAGTTTACTGACTGTAAGTATGAGCAAATTTTCAGACTGCATCACAGGACCAAAGCAGGCAACAATTTGGATTTGTCCATACCATTTGTGGAGACTGGACACCTGAGACTATGATTAGTGATGTATTATGGCAGGAGAACGTTGACACTTGCTCCACCATAACAGGAAGGAAATTTTGTCTGGTTAGACAAAACTTTTTTCTGTTAATCCTAATGTTGAGAGCAGTTTTTTCTATGCTTTGGAGTTGAAAACATTTGCTGATGAATACTTCTCAAAAATACCCCTTTTTTTTTTTTCACCAGAAATTGTAGTATTAGTTAAACATAGATTTTTACAAGATAAATTAATTCCTGAAATGGTTTGCTATGAATCTTACTTTGCAGTGTATATAAATATGAAGTGAATGGGAATATAGATGAGAGTATGAAAGGCAAATTGGGGATGTTAAGGATGTTCATATGTAAAATAAAAGCAAATTATGCAGGACCTTGAGCAGACATTTTTAAACATTTTTTAGCTATTTTTAAGTGCTGTTCCTGAAACTACTTCATTTTGAGTATATTAGATATAATTAAAAGTAAATTGCCTCTAAGAGAACAGGAGGAGTTACTTACTCTGGAGTATTTAAATACTTCTGCAAAACTCTTGGATGGTATTGTACCAGACTTCCAGTGATATTCTTAACACTTATGAAATATGCAATACACACAAAAAATATCCTTTCTATACAAAATGGTCAGTGGAGACTGCTAGGAGTGACATGTCACTCCATGGTGCTGTCAGCTTTGACTGTTTTCCAGATTGCCCTGCTGGGAGATGCTGACTGCTCTGTGTGATGCACTTTGTAGTTTTGAAAAGCTGTCTGTCAAAGAGGTGCTGTACAGAAAGTGGTGAGTTTACTCCCTCAATGGATGAGCTGGTTATTTCTTCCTTGTTCCTAGTCCTGGCCTGGGGCTTAGGAGCTAAAAAGGGATACATTCTGTGGCATACATAAGGAGTGGGATGCATGGTGGAAAGTAAGAGATTTCAGGACATGCTGAGATCCTAGATTCCATCTCTTTAGTCCCAAGTCCACTGATACACAGCGGGAATGTCCAGTGTCTGTGATCAGACAGGACTTGTGGACAGAGGCTGAATGTGAGACAGATGGTTCTTGAAGATAATTTTGCAGGGGTGGGTGATGTTGGAATTGTTTTATTTTAACATTTCAGGTGCCTCAGGGCAGCACTGGAAGTGAGGTGTTCCATTTTAGCAGCAGATGAAGCAGCAATAATACAGGCTCCTCTCTGTTCCCTCCCTGGTGTGCCTGACTGCTCACTGGGAGCAGCAGCAGTTCAGTGACCGTGCTAACTCAAACATGGGCCTCACGCTGACGTGTGAAATAAACCCGGTCCTAGTGGGAAAACCTGTTTAGCCAGGAGGATATGAAAACATTAGGTAATTTGCCAAGGTTCTGATAGCTTTATTTTGTTTCAGGTTTTGGTGCTGTGTTTTGTTTTTAGAGTTTTCACAGAGCTTTTATACTTTTCACAGAGGTACCAGAAAGAAATTTCTTAAGAGGAAGAAGTTTTCAATTTTTTGAAAAGGTGCCTAAACTGTATAAAAACATTTCATGTTGGCATGATAAAAGGTCACTGTTATCACATAAGAACAAATATTGCAGAGATTTTGCATGGTCTAGAAAAATAAAACAGACTGCAGTGTCATAAAAAAAGATCACTTAAGAGCTAAGGTGTGGCAATTTGGCCGCTTAAATATCTGAACTGCTGTGGTTGGGGAAAGTCTGCCAAGTGGCAAAATACTGGGAGGAGAGGGGTGGTTTTTTTCTGTCATACAATAAAGCAGTTGGATTTTTCCTCAGCAGTTTATCTCAGCTTTGTGTCACTTGCCTAGAAGGTGGAGGTCATATCAAAGACTTTTGGGAATTGCAACATAAAACTTGTTAGCTCTTTATTTATATATATTGTATGTGTGTATAGCATGTATATATATAAAATTAGTAACTAGACCGGATTTTTCCCAAGGTAAACAACAAGTGCATTCCTGAGGGAAGAGGAACAAAAGAGACAGCAGCTTCAGTGCTGAGCTGCCCAGGCAAAGTGGAAAATGATGAGGAGCCCTGAGAGCTCACCTAAAATGAGGCACCTAGTCCAGTTACACCCTTTTTTTTACAGGAAGAAATGTATGGCAGTGTGTTGACTGTGTGACCTGCCATGGAGTTATCATTTGACCTGGAAAGAAGGAAACCTCTTAAGCTCTTCCCTGGCTTAATTCTGTTCTAAGCCCATGACTCCTGTATCCCAGATACATGCCCCAACATCAGATTTGCTTAAGCTAGGGAGGTCATCTTTAATACACGAGTTGAAAAGCAAAATAGTTTCTTGAATGTTGATTTCAATTGATGCTTAATCCTCAAGGCTTTACATTTCTGGACAGTGATCATCTGGCTCGAGTGTCAAATCTCCTTGGCCCGCTTTAATTTTTTGTTCTTGTTCCTATAAACTGAAACCACTTCAGACTGCTGGCTATGACAAGCTTGTTCAGTGGTGAAAACCTGGAGTTAGTGACCACGTTTCCAGCAAGGGAGGAGACTTGAAAGCAGGTTTTCTCATGGCTGAGTGCTCCATCCAGCAGGTGTTTGTTTCCAACAGGACTGAGCACACGTGCAGCCAGGTCTCCAGTTGCTTTGTCCCTGGCCTTACACGAAAGCCATGTAGTGTGGGAGGTATGCTTTCACAAGCAGCACAGGGAACAGAATGAAATGCTGCTGGACATTGGAGCAGCATTGCTCTTTCAAGTGTGACTCTTGGCAGAAATTTAAGAGGCCACAGATTCAGGCACCACTGTGGTTAATGATTAGACTCAAGTTCCTCTGTAAATCTTGCCTTAAATCAAAACCCAGAAGGAATTTGAAATACCTGATAGAGGGGACCTCAGTTACAGTGGCCTGTTTTATGCTATTTTGCTCTGATTTGAGTTTTGTGCTTTTAGATACATCAAATATCATTTCCTGTTTGAGCTATTCTGTTTTTTCCCATGTTAATAGAGAAATTCTTACTTGAAAGCAGTATTTTAGTTGTGGGAGAATGATGAAAAAATTTTAGGAGAGGAATAAATAACTCTATTAGGAAGAATTTTTTTAATGTCTGAATGCTTTAGGCTTGAGGAAGGACAGCTGCATCATTCTGTACATTGTGGACAGGTTCCAAGTGTGTGTATACATGGTCACACAGACAGACATACAAGAATTATTAGCTTATATTTTCACATTAATAGTAAGGCAGGCATAATAATGACCAGTATTGAACTAGCTGTTACAGATCTGGTCATGATAGATGGAACAGGTCTATCAGATCAAGTTCTTGTATCAGCTACTGTTCCCCCAAAGAGGGGAGGTAATCATTATGACACTGATCTGTCTCTTGCACTCCACTAGCTTTATTGGGAAATCAGTGTGAATAAACTGGCTCAGCTGAACTCTGCTTAATCTGATCTCGTGATTTGACCAGGCATCTGGAAAAAAAAGGCTAATGTCACTGTGGCCAATGAATGAACATACATCTGGTTTTAAACACTAAGTTAATGAACAAGAATTAAACAGAATCTTGTCTGAACTTTTGAAAAGGATATTTAACTTTGTCAACTATAACACACTTTAAAACTCCCACACTAAACACATGCTTAATCTGTGTCAGCAAAATCTTAACAAGTACAGGACTGATTAGTCTTTCTTTAACTTTCTTACAAGGGTAGGTCAGCTGTATGGCTGAGGACACAGGTCAGAAATAAGGTAAAGTCATAATTACTTTTTTTTTTTTCCATTTAACTATGAGCATCATATTGCAGAAGGACAGCAGCAGGCAGATTTTATTTTCTCTGTAGTATACACATCGTCAGAAAACATCACTAAGGACCCTTTTCTTGCACTCTGTTACTTTGCTTATAAGCTTCACTTGAAGAAAAAGCTATCCCGGTCCTTAATTATGCTGGGTACCAGAAGTCTTGGTCAGAGACTACTCTGAGTCACAGTCTCATCTGTCAGTGCCTTTTCTTCTTTAACGCTGGGACCTCCAGGCTTTCAGAATATGGCATGATCTGAAACGTCGTATCACAAAATCTCATTCACTCCTTTGAAAAGAGCCGCTCGCAATCTAAATATACTTGCTAAAAGAAACTAATTCTCATATTAGCTTTTCTTCAACATTTTCTTACAGATGCTCACCTGTTTGCCAATGCCTAAATCTGCTTTTTTTCTATATGTAAAGAATAATCTGTGGAAGAAGAATCCCACATGCATAGAACTAATGTTATTAAATGCTCTACAGCTCCCCTGAAACACATATAATCTGAAATCCTGAAAAACATCTTACAAGTCAAAAGCAAGAACTGTATGTTTGCTTATAGAAACTCCAGTAGGATTTCAGCATACTACTCTGTGGAAAAGAATAGGAACAATTATTAATTATTATTATTATTATTAAATTTTCTCCAAAAAAATCTGAAGCATACTCTTGTACAAAATTGTCATAGCTTTTATTAGTATTCCTCAGGGGGTAAATTTACTCTGTGTGACTTAATTAAGAGCCCACAGAAACCACTCCAGCACATCATCAGACATGGATCATAACTGTAAACAGCATTACTGTTAGAACAGTTTTTTAAATATTAGTTTAATTGCATACCAGGAAGTTTGCTTTGGTTCCTGAATAGGAACTCTCACAGATGCTTCTGTATTTTGGACTTATCTACCTTAATGGGTTTGAAATTTAACTCTTCTGGTACAGTGATGCCCCATACAAGGTCCATGCGATTTTGGGGCAAGGATACATGAAAATGAGAGAAACACAATCCTGATCCATCTGTTTGTATCTCTACATCAAGCAGATTTTGTGCAGGAAGGGGTAACAAGGGCAGGACTGAGAGCTTCAGCCCCACGCCGGAGGCTGTAAATTGGACTTGGAAATGGGCAAGCGTGAGGTGAAAGCAGAGAGGCCTCCCGTGTGCCAGGCTGCTGAGGCCCGAGCCCCTCAGCGGCCGGGCCGGGCCCTGTCCGGCCGCAGAGCCGGGGTGCGCCGCGGGCCCGCAGCCCGGTCCCGGCGGCCGGTGCCCCGCGGTGACGTCAGGCCGCTCGCCGTGACGCCTGCGCTCAGCGCGGAGCGGAACCGGCCTGCCCGGGGAGGGAACGGCGCTCCGTGAGGGAAGCGAGCCGGCGGCCGGGAGGTACCGGAGCGCTCGTGGGACGCGCTCCCGGCGTTCTGCTCCCGTGCCCGTGGTGGGGCGGCAGGCGCAGCCCGCGCCGGGCTCGGGCGGGGGGGACACGCAGGGACAGCGCGGGGCGGCCGCGGGGACACGCAGGGACGGCGCGGAGCGGCCCCGCTGCCACCGTGGCACCGGCAGCGCGGGGGCTGCGGTCCCGGCGTGCCCCGCGGGCGCCGCTTCCCGCTGTCCGTGCCGAGGGCTCCACCTGCAGCCGGGCGCGGGCGAGAGCCCAGCTCGGCCCCGCCGCAGGCACGGCCGGAGCAGGGAAGGAGGGAGGCGCCGGGCTGGGCCGCGCAGGGCTGCGGGAACCCCGCTCGCCCTTATTGAAGGTGCCCTCCTTGGGCTGGCAGCCGGCGCTGTGGGGTGGTGCCATCGGAGCCCCGGCGTCACGTGTCGCGTAGTTTGGCTCTGAAAGAAGAGCGAAGGTGATAGAGGTGCCTGCGTGTGCCTCCAACTACAGCTAGTTTTCCCTTCCGTTATTTATCCAGGGAGCAGCGGGGCATGACTCCTGCTGCAGCTTTTCCCTCCCAAGTCACAGCTCCAGGGAGCCTGTGTGGCGTTTCTGTGTTAAAGCACAAACTGTATGTACTGTGTTGCAGGTAGGCCCCACCTGTGAACTCCTGGTTAATGCACAAGGGGCTTTTCTCTGCTCCTAGAACTTGCCAGGGAAGGCAGACACGTGGGTTGGTTTCAGGCACTTGTGAATACTTAGGGAAAAGGACAGACCGTCTGCTTGTTCAGACTCTTGTCGCAGAAGACCACAATCATCGTGCCACTGTATGAGTTGGTGATGGCCTGGCACACTTTGTACCATGTGCTTTTCTGATTATCACTCATCCAGAAGGGTTTAATACACCTCAGTGGGGCCAAGGGTAAGGTCTAGGGACTGGGACACTCTTTAGTGATGTGTTGAATAGCTTCCACGTGTGTAGGAGTAACTGAATAGACCTGAAAGAGGATACAGGTGGAGAGTGAAACAGTGAGGGGAAGGTATGAGGAGAAATGCATAGAATTATCTAATCAGAAAGCAAATTAAGAACAAAAGGAAGTACTTCCCCACAAATAATAAAACTTGTTGCCTCGGGATGAAGACAGTATAATTGGGTTCAAAAAGGATTTATTCAAATGTATGGAAAAAAGATTCATTGCTACTGCTTGATTCTGCCTCTGTCTCCTCAGGAAATCCCAAAACAGCTGATTGGTTTCTAGAGCTTGCAGAATAAAAGATCATTCTACAGAAGTACTTTCTTTGAGTACTCCATTCTAAACATCAAAGCTAGCTACTTCAGAATCATTTCGTATTTCAAAAAGCTTTTTTTCTTCCTTCAAAAGCAGAAACAAAAAACCCCAGGCTAGTGGTAAAACACAAACTGACAGTATTAAGCCAGTGTAAATACAGTAGTTTCAAATCATACTCAGTAACATTTGCGCTGGTGGTGTCCAACACAGATACTTTGGATGGAGCGAGACCTTGAGGCTGAATGACTTCAGCACAAGAGTAGTGGTTGCAAGAACAATATAATTACAACCAGTACATCAGCTTTGAATAAGCAGCTGAACAGTACATAATGGCCTTTAGGTACATAAATCACATAATTATCAATTGAATAAGAGTTGCCATAACTCTAGTATTGGAATGCTAGATTATGTGCGTGATTTTTGAATTTTTTTACTGGTTCAGAAATATTTAAAAATTAACTTTCATTTCTAGAGGTGGTGTTTAATTTAGTTCAGCTGTTTATTATGAATAAAAAATGAATACAAATGAATGAATAAAAACCAAATCACGAATTTTGTAACCCGCTATTACAAACTGCTGCAAACAGGTAAAGGCTGTGACGTTGACAAAGAACAGCAGTTAATGTCTTGCTCTACTGGACACGATGGTTTATTTGCAGTTTATGGATTATTTTGAAGATGGGAAAGGTGTGTGCTGTTTTTGGAGGATCCCGTGGGATAGGCAGAGCTGTGGCAGAGCTCCTGGCGCAGAAGGGCTGCCGCCTGGCCATCCTTGCTAGGAACCTGGACGCGGCCCAGAGCACTGCCCGTCACCTTGGTGGTACGTATGCTGCTGTGCGCCCCTCCCTGCTCCCTGCTTGGGTGACTCCTGGAAACAGCGAGTCGTTCAAACCCCTCCTTGTTTAACTAGATGGGAAGGAAAATAAAGGCTGAGGAATATTAAAAAACAGCTGTATTGCTACGATTCTGTTTTCACAACAGCCCTTGAGAAAGTAGATTACCTTTTTTATCTGCATGATGGGAATTTTAAGATGAATGGAATTGTTTGGGGTCACAATAGAGGTGTGAATTGAGTCACCCTGAGCTCCTGAAGAAGCCAGAACTGAGGCCAGTCTGCTCACATTGAACTTCTGACTCCAAAAGGCAAAAAATATAAAACAAGGAATTGTCCCATAACTAATGAATACTATACTTAAAAATAGTCTTTATTTAATTGCCTGGGGATTAAATAGGTTCCTTAAAATATAACTAGTTCAACATCTGTTTTGCAACTGAGCTGATACATTCTGAAGGAGGTTTATTAATTAAATACAGCTTTTATTGTGATGTTATATATATTTCAATACAGCAGGACATCTGGCACTTAGCTGTGATGTATCCAGTGAACAAGAAGTCCAAAAGGCTTTTGAGGAGATGCAGAGGAATTTGGGTCCTATTAACTACCTGGTTAATGCAGCTGGGATCAACAGGTTGGTTACTCCTGACAAGACAATAGATAATTCCAGATGAAGGCAGCCCACTGTAAGGTGCTCTGGCCCTTTGTGCTCAGTGAGAGTGTTGTTAATGAACACATCTGAAAACAATATTAAGTGCTTGCCAATATTTTGTTCCTGATGGCAGTAAAATGCTAACAGATGATACAGCTTTCACTGTCGTTTCTGCATTCTGAGTTTGACTTCCCTTTCTATTCTTTCTTCCACTTTTTCCCCCAGAATGGTCGACAATGGTGCTTGATACCACTCTGCAAAGGAGGCTCTGTGTCCAGAAGCGTGGCTAACTTGTTTTTTGCTATGTGTAGTTCTTGCAGCGTTGTCATTTTGAGTGCTCAAATGTATGGAACCACATACACCCCCATTAATATTCTGTCCAGCAGTCTTTTTTTTTTATGAGTAAACATGATCAGGGGGTTGTTCAGTGAATTCTTTGGGTTTTTTTGGTTTGTTTGTCAGGGATGGTTTGCTACTGAGGACCAAGACTGAAGATATGATAGCCCAGATTCACACTAACCTTTTGGGAACAATGCTGACATGCAAGGCTGCTCTAAAGGTCATGATTCAACAGCAGGGAGGTGCTATTGTCAATATAGGTAAGTTGCTTGTGTAAGCCAGTGGAGTTCTGTGTACTAGTCTAGAAGTGCTTAGCTGGTGTAACATATTGCATTGCTTGTTACAATTTACTTGTTTTCCTTTTCCTTGTATTTAGACATTCTATATTTTGCATTTCTTTATGGATGCTTATTCTTTTGTGTAATTTCAGCAACTTCTAAATAGCTAAATAGCTTTTTTTCAGTAATAAATATTTTATTGAAAAAAGAAACTTTGCTATTCTTACCAATTCTTTCAATGTCTATATGTACCAGCTGCTGTCAATTAACTAAGAATTGAAAGGTTCAGTCAGTTTCTTTCTTTCTTTATTTAATCTGGGCAAGGATACTTTTTTTTAGAAAAGTCTTAATTTTACTCTCCTGATGGTTGTTGGTCAACTTAGATGGATGAATTGTACAAAAATCACAGCTGATTGGGAGATTTGCTTACCCCAGCAGGGTAAAGTGCATAAAGTTATGCATATTTTACTCTTCTTGTGATCTCATTTTTCATTCCAAGTTTAAAGCTAAAATGATAAAGTGAGTACAATGTTTCAAGTTACCCATTTAATCTTCTCTTTGATGTTTCTTTCTTTATTTTAGGGAGTATTGTAGGACTTAAAGGCAACTCTGGTCAAAGTGTGTATAGTGCTACCAAAGCAGGATTAGTTGGATTTTCGCGCTCTCTTGCTAAAGAAGTAGCAAAAAAGCAAATTCGGGTCAACGTTGTTGCTCCAGGTTAGTTCTTGAGGAATTCCTGCATCCTTGACTGTTGTAATTCATTAAGACTGTGGATATTTCTTGTACTCTGAAAGTAATTTAAGACTAATTTCTATTCTTTTCTTCAGCTTTGTAAGTAAATATTTTTAATATCTTTTGTTTGCTTGCTTAAAGTAGAATACATTCTTTTAGAAAACCTTCAGTCTTATTAAAGGAACACTAAGAAATTTGGAAGAGTGTCTACCTATTCCTCTACCCATTATTACATAATGAATGTAGTTTTTTTTCTTTGATCCTTCTTCAGAACTTGCTGTCCTTGCAGATGGAAGGATTAGATCTAATTAGAGACAGAGAGCTACCCTTGTCTCCAGCTAGAGGATGCTTGTTTGTTCTTAGGGAAACATGGCAGACCATGAGAAAGCTGTCATAAAATCACCCCTGTCTCCCTGTAGTAAAAGAAGTGCTGAAAGTTATTTCTGTGAATAAAGGCTGTGATTTTGTAAGATGATCTAGTTCAAGCAAACTGCCACCCTTAAGGAAAAATCCCTTCTATATTTTCTGAATTTTTCCTCTCATAATTGTGTACACTGCTGCTCACCTTCTACTACCTCTGATGCCTTTCAGAATTCTACGTGAACCTGTTCAGCTTGTGAACTAGGCAGGAAAAATACTTTTATTCTTTAGTGAGTTGAGCAGCTCATCCACAGCCATCATAAAGGGGCAGAGTATTACAGTAGAAAGCAAAAGGGAAGCTTTCCCTTCTTGATGGCAGCTAGAAAGCAGGTAAGATCAGCTCTTTATAAAGCTGCAGCTTGTGTGTAGAGTTGTGCAGCAGTGGGAAAGCCAAATCTCAGATAATGGAAAACTCTAATAAAGGTCCTTCAAAAATGTCAAGAAATATTCTTCAAATGAGTGCTCTAATAGAAACTATGCAAGAACTGCCATAAGTTCTAAAATAGAATACAAACACTTTAGTCTGAGAGGGTTTCTTGCCAGACATTTTGTGCTCATATTTTAATTGAGAACATTTTGGTGAAATTAATATATTTTGTCTTTTAGAAAAGTGATATTAAATACGGTTTTTGGATTGAATTTTAGTTACACTTTCTTGTTTGGTTTTGTTTGGATTTTTTTAATGGACTTCTGTAGATCTCTGCATTTTGATTATTGCCTCATTGCTTCCAAAAATGAAAAGTATTCTATTGGTTAGATAAGAAAGTGGTTTGGCCATCAAATGATGTGGGCTGCTTTAGGAGACTTTGAAGAATGGTAACTGGTGCTGAATCCTGGTAATAGATTTCACTTTGTAAGATTCAGTGGGAAATCCACTAGATAAATTTAGTTGAAGGTTAGGTAACTCTTCATATATCTCTCTGCTCTTAGGCTTTATTCGCACAGAGATGACAGCTCATTTGGAAGAAGATCAGTTGAGGAAAGCAATTCTCCTTGGAAGATTTGGAGAGCCTCATGAAGTTGCACAAGCTGTTGTCTTTCTTCTAGAATCCTCATATATTACAGGGAGTGTTCTGGTTGTAGATGGAGGCTTGCAGCTTATGACCTAAGTACTGCTTTGAATAAGTGACTGCTTTAATGTCATGATGGTAGTATATAAATATATTTTAAATGAAGGGAGAGGGTTGGAAATTGTTTGAAGATTGGTGTACATAATTGACTTGGTCTTTTTTGGTCAGAGGAGAAATTCAGCAGCAGTGAGGTGCAATGTGTGTATTTAGCTGCCTGAAAGAGTCTGTTTGGTGTTACAAAGTCTGTGTATGAAACAATTTGAAAAAGATCTGGTTTTGATACGGTGATAGCTTTAATAATGTGCTGATATGTTTTTAAAGCACTGTATTTTTTATAAAGTCCTGTTTGCTAATTTGGGATAGAATGAGATTTTATTTGAATTATCATGTTACACAAAGGTTAATAAAGTGCAGAGACATGTTTATTGGGTGGCAGGTATGATTGCATCAAGTTTTTCAAGTAGGGCAAAGTTTTGCATTCTTATCAGTTAGTCCCTACAAAGTAGCAATGAGGTTCCTTTGAGCTTTGTTTGTTTGTATCTAGCACTACAAAGCTAGGAACTTCTAGATCTTCAGCATACCTGAATTGCCTTTAGAAGCTTTAATTATATGCAATGTGTTTTTATAAAGACAAAGCCTACTTGCTTCCATTCCTGAATGTATGTACAGCACTCACTCAATCCAGGGGCTGTGGTGTGTGCCCATTGAAGGATTGCTACAGCACTGGAGCTGCTGATCCTGTCATACTCTCAGCTTGAGCTGCACATGCACTGCTGAACACTACAGCTGCAGACCTTGCTCTGTAAAACAATTTGCAAGGACTCAGTAGATGTTTAGAACATGTATCACTTCCAGAACATGAAGTCAAGGTGTTTTGTGTTTTGTTCTGTATCTTCATGAACACTCAGTTCAGCTCTTAAGTTGATGCTTCCTCATATGTATGTATAGTCAATAAAATGGCCATTTATTTTATTCAAAGCAGCTTTTGAAGCACAGTAATTATTCTGCTGTAAATGATTCTGAGTGTTCCTGTCTTGCTGAAAACTTACCAAATGTTTGACCTCAGGCTTTTTTATTGAGCTCGAGTAATTTTTGATAATTGATGTTTTTATTATCTCTAAAGAAAACTATGAATGTGGTTCAGGACCTTCACTTCTTAGCTCTGGTGTTCATTGCATCATGATCCAGATGTTGATTCAGCTTTTGAAATTACTTCCCATCTTGGCACACACCACAATACAGAAAAAAAGAGATCTCACTGATGATAACTGTGTCTTTAAAGTTGGAGATTTTCTTCATTTGTGCAGCTGAGAAATTTTGTCTTTGTGCCAGAAAACAATACTTGTTCAAGCTTCTTTCAGGTATGTATTGAGAAATAATACAAGGAGTACTTGTATGATCAGGAGATTTTACAGTTGGTTGTGCTAGTCACTTTGGAATATCAAATACCATAGAAGTAATCCTTCCAGGAGTCCTTATCTTCCTGTTATTGCTGTTATGTGTCATATGTGTCTTTGCACCAAAAATATAATTGCCAATTATGTTTTTCCTTGATAGAAAGAGTTGGCTAGAGATGATGTGAATTTTTTCCAAGGGCACTGAAGGTGAGGAAGGACAGCTGGTACATTTTCACTAGTCAAGTAGGAATATGTCAGTGACTTGGCTGCTGCCTATACCTGCCCTTGGTATTTTACAAACAAACCCTGTGTGACATTTCTTGACCAAAAGCCAAACCTAAGAAACTAGAAATAATTTTCTTTTAATAAGTTAGTAAGTTCTGGCCCTAATTATTATTATCCTTCTTTTTTTTTTTTTTTTTGGGGTAATGGAGTTGGTAAATAAGTTATCAGCAATTGAATTTTTAGTTTATATTTGCAATTAAAACCTGAAATAATGCTGTCAGAAGAATTTCAGCACACCACAGAGTAATTTCTTTTAAAAGTTCCAGTACATGCTATGTTTTTATTATTGTTGTTGCCATAGGGCTTTATTATTGCTGTTGCCAGACTGAAGTGTTGGTAGCTTTAAATCATACTTTTAAAAAGCTTCCCCTCCTCCCCCTTTTCTTAGAACTGATAAATTAGAACTAAAAACTGGTTAACATAATGCTGGATCTGTCTGCCCTGGTGTGATGTCTTGGACAGGGGAAGTAGGGACTGTGCAGGGTAGGTAACAGATCAGGTGTGTGTCTCCTTAGAAGACTCTGGTACCTCCAGCAGTTTGTGACTGGGATATTTGAACCCACTGGTGGGTAGCTCTGGTTGAGAGAGCAGGCATTAGAAACAGCCCTCTGTTTCCTGCAGGCATTAGAAACAGCCCTCAGGTGCTCTCTCTGTTTTGCTTTTGAATTTGTAGACCTCTATCTTATCCTGCCTGCCTTAGTTGTTTCTGTTTTGTACTGAAGAGTCATATTTCTTTTAATTACTTGTTGCTGGAGAGCTCTTTTGTATCTTAAGTTGTCTTGAGCTTTGCTTTACTCTTCCAGTTTTTCAAGGAAGGAGCACCAGGAAGAACTTCTTGCAGAATTCCCTGTGGATCTATTTCAAAAATTTAAATTGTTTTATGTTTTGTTTTATATTATTTCCAAAAATGATGCCTAGGTTTTTTGCTTTTTTCCTAGCGTTTGCACTTATATTTTCAGAACAATAACTCAGTCTCGAATAATTAATGGCCAACTTGGAGTTCACTTGCATATATATGTACAAAAGTCTGAATTTTTGTATTTTTTCAGCATGAATTGTTCTCAAATATCTACAATGAGTTTGGTTTACTGGTTTTAACACCTATTTCCTCAGTGAAATCATTCTGCAATTTTTAAATTACTTAATCCCTTTGACTAAGTGTTACTGGAATACACTCTGGCATTCAGAAACTGCTGTCTCAGAACCCTTAGAAATAGGTTGTACTTTGCCTGCCCCTACAGAGGAACTGTGGTGTTTTATTGGCACTGCACATCCTTAGGGGAGAACAACTGCTGATTCATACCCTTTGTCTTCTATCTTTAAACAATGTACTGATACGACAACTTCTTTTGGCAGCACAGCATCTTTCATAGTTTTTGGCAAGGGAATGTGTCAGATGCCTTTTAGAATTTCAAGTATGCACCATTATTAGATCTTTGTATTCTCATCTCTTTTAAGTGCTTCTTTAGAAGAACTCTAAAATGTTTATCAAACATGACTTTCATTTGCAAAAGCAACTCTGTATGTTTATCCTGTTGTTTTCTTGGCTTTAGAACAATTTCTGGCACTTTGCTATATACAGAAAAATATATTTAGGCTTTAATTCTCTGGATTCCTCTGGAATCTCTTCTCAAAAAACAAGTGGTCCTTCCACCCACTAAAATCACAATAACTTGCTGTCATATTTGCCAGCTTCTGGTTACTTGAGGCAGGTTTCACTCAGATGTTTCCCACTGCAGTTACTTGTTTCTGTTAGAACTGGGAAGGGAAAGCCTCATCTTTCCCCTTTGTCACTCTTTCCTCTGTAACCTCTCCTGATGTAAAGGAAGGAGTAAAACTTTCAACAAGGTGCCTCTAGAAGTTCTCCTCAAGTTTCTTCATGGTACCAAAAACTGATCATAGGAATTTGTCCAGTCTGGGGATTTTTCCCCATTGGGTTTTCCTTCCCTGAGCACTTTGGTTTTTACTTTGATCATCTGCTTGCCTTCTTCAGGCATAGTTCCTGTTCCTGAGGTGCCAGTGCACTTTTACAGATTATTCCTATGCGCTCTGATCTGTTACATTCAGTGACTGATTCAATTTGACTCCTAAAGCTAGATTGCTGGTTTCACAAAGGTTGATGTTTGAATGCTAGGAGCTTCCCCCTCTCCACAAAATAAGTTTAATTTGATGCTTGTATTTAAAATGGTAGTACTGAAGTTCAGTACATTCAATCTTAGTGTTGTCATTTGGCTGCATCTTAATTTTACCTTGTCTTTTTGGCTTCATTTTAATATTTTTCTATTATATGTTGCTTCTTTTTTATGGAAGTCTGTGGTAGTGGACTTCTGTCTTTATTAATAAACTTGGGCAATAGAAATAAAAGTGAAATAAATGCAGAAATAAAAGTCACCATTAAAAAAAAAATCACTATTTGAAAGTAGCATTTTGGCTCAGGTCGTGTACAGTTGGGGTGACCTAAAATTATTCTTCTGTTGGCTTTGAGTGTGATTCAGTTCAAAGTTCATAGGTAGTGTGATTTGCATGTTCTGGGGTTTAGTTGAAGCACATTGTATGCTAGACCTAGAAAGTTAATTGTTTTGTATGCCTTCTGTGCATTTTTCTAATGTTTGGGAAGATGATATGTTACTCTTCTTCATCTTTTTTCTTAGGTAGGACATTGGAGCCTTACTTCTTATCTCTTAACAAATATGTTTGTAACTTAGAATTTGCTGTAGTACTGTCTAACGCAGTCTTTTCTTGCTCTTGAGGCATCTGTTGCAATGGATGGGCTGGATGGGCTCTGAGCAACCTGGTCTAGTGGGAGGTGTCCCTGCCCATGGCAGGAGACTTGGAACTAGATAATCTTCAGGGTTCCTTCCAACCCAAGCCATCTGTGATTATTGTCAGTAAAAGTTTGTAGCAGGACACATAAAATGTTCATGAGGTGGTTTTGGTTTGGGATTTTTTTAAAATATTGCAGCTGTAAGGGGGAGCTCTGGTGGGGAACAGCTTTTGCAGGCTGTGGTAACAGAAGTCTATAGCGTTGGCTAAGCTGATGCATGCTGAGTGAGTTAGGGTTGTATCCCATGAAGAGATTTCACTGTGGCCTCCTGAGGGCAGTCTATCCTAAGGCATTATTGTATTGCTAATGACTTGGTGGGTAAACCTGTATTTTTTAGGGAAGTGGAGTCGCCTGTGTAGATGGAAGGCTGATGCTGGCATCCCTGTTACTGGTATTGTAAAATCCTGTTCCATATATCCTGAGCTGCTGGGGGTTGTAAGGCATGACTTTTAAAGACGGAAAGGATTTCATACTGAGATCAGTGAAATTTGAATAGGAAGTGGCTATCTTAATCCCAGCCTGCAAAATTCCTTTGTTATATTAGTACCTACAGTTAAAACATACATTGTAATGATTATTTATTGCTGTAAGACAAATTTTCATATTTTCATGTGTTGCACAGTGTGAGGTTGTATTACATGACCTGAAAATGTATATTGGCTGTTACAATTATGTGACTTATTTTTTCAGAAGAACAGTGTAGTTCATTTAAGTAAAGCAAATGAAAAATGAACTCCTCAAGTCCAGGTGCTCCCACTTGATTCAGTTAATCAAGTGTTTGAAAAGAGGTCAAGTGTAGTTGTGGAGAGAGGTGATTGGGTGTGCTTAGTGCCTGAAGAAGTAAGAACTCTGCTAAGTCCCAAGTTATATTTGATTTTCACACACACGTTGTGTCCAAATTCAGATCATATGCTAAAGGCTTCATTTTGCTGTAGATACATCTGTTTGAAAAGAGGTCAAGTGTAGTTGTGGAGAGAGGTGATTGGGTGTGCTTAGTGCCTGAAGAAGTAAGAACTCTGCTAAGTCCCAAGTTATATTTGATTTTCACACACACGTTGTCTCCAAATTCAGATCATATGCTAAAGGCTTCATTTTGCTGTAGATACATCTGCTGGTGAAAAAATGCTACCTGTACCTTGCCAGACATCTTGGGATCAGCATGACTATAATCACAACTGGTCTGGTATTTTTATGGTTTTATTTTTTATGTTAACAGCTCATATCTGGTAAGGTCTGGGATATGTTTTGTTCATGTATATAACAAAACTGCCAGTTCAAATATGTCGGTATCAAATGCAGTGGGACAGCACCCAAGTAAAAGCCACCAAAGCTTCCTTGGTATCATTACACACACACTAGGGCAGTGTCAGTGGGAGCATGGAGGGCAGATGTCACTGAACAAATGGAGTTGTGTGGATGTTCCTCAACATTCCTAGGCTGCTGGCTGATGGTACTGAGGTGCCCTTGCATGTGTAGCATGCTGATGGGTTTGAAATTGCTGCATGATTTTGAATAGTTTGTTTAAGAATAAGTGCAAAATGATTATATGGTATTGCTGAAGCAGTTTGATGTTTTGTGAATTCTGACTTGCAGATCTCCCGGCTTGGTATTTTTCATGCTGAATGCACTAAACTACATGTTCCAGCTCTGTGCTGGAGGCTGTACTGTCAACACTTGGATGCCAATGACCTGTTAAAAGCTCTCAGTTGCAGTGATCCTCTCAGTATGAGCTTTATATGAGCTTTTTAATTCTGATCCTTTCAGTATGAGCTTTTATCCTAGTTTTTCAGATAGTTGGTAAATTTCTACTGCAGACTTCCTGCAACTTTAGAGAAAAGAAGGAACATAATAATTTCTCATGTTTTGTTTAGATGTCACTTAGTGTGCATGTGTGATTTTTGATGGTGAGATGTCCCTCTCAGCAGCAGACTGGAACTGCATCCATTCTTTGCAGGCTCTTGTAGCTGTTGTTGGAATGCATATATAGAACAGAGAGCAGCTATAATTTTATAGTTCACCATAATTTTCAGGACAGCAACATGGGAGAGGTCCTTAATTTGCAATAGATTACAGGTGTGGTTCCTGTTGTATAGCAAGTCTTGTCTTATTTTCAGCATCTTTTGCAGTAGCTCAGAAAGGTCCTGTTTGGCAGTCTGGGTTTTGTAGCCTCAGTTCTCTACAAATGCTCTGTGATATCTGGGCCAAGAGTTGTCCAAAAAAGCTTGATGACAATATGTTTCCCTGTTTTTAAGCAAACAGGAGAAAGTCCTAACATAATCCATTTGGTGTGAGGAGATTTGTGGAGTTCCTTCTATAAGTGTTGTAATCATTCTGTGCAATGGCCATGTACTGTTACTTTTTTCTGCTTTCTTGTTCTCCAGCTGTTTCTGGACCATTTATGCTATTGCAGAACTAGACAGTGATAGCAGTTACAAGACTTGGCCAGTCCCCAGGGTTACCTGTTACACTGCAGTTGTTTTATAAAGCACAAGATTTCTCCTTCTAGGTAGTGCTGGAGTTCATCTCCATCTGTATGGCTGCTGAAATAATTTCTGTGCAGGTCCTGCTGCTCCTTGTCTGGCTTTTGTGCTCTAGATGTGACTGAGCGTTATGTTCCAAACACAGTTTTAGTAGAGATGCAGTGCAGTATTAGATAATTTTATGTTTTAATTACTTTTGTTAAAGAATGCAGAATGGCCTAATTTTGAGTTAGAGTTGCAAGCTTTAAGACAAGTCAAAGAATACTGTGTGCTGTCTGGAATACATTGTAAATTCCTTGGGGCAGGAACTATGTTTCCATCTGCCTGATGTGTTTCACGTGCTCATATTTCTGTTCAAACAGAAAATCTGTGCAGAGGGAAAGCTGTTTCTTTTAGTTCAGGAGAATTATATAAATGTCAGTAAATTTTATCCCTTGCATGTACATTTGAATGGTGAGGGAGTGAATTAGCCAACATGCATAATCCAAGCAGGCATTTCTAGTCTATGCTTGAATTTATCTATAGTGCACAGTGTGGGTTTGGCAGTCATGCAGTCAGAGCATGCAGCTCATCCCCTCAGCATCATGACATGTTGGATAATGTGAGCTCATGAAGTACTTACATATGAAGTCTGTTTGGGCTACTTGCAGAGGTGAGAATGTAGCAGTCCAGATGTAGAAAATCAAGGCATTTCCTAGCATACACCCTAAGTGAACTAAAATAGGCCTTGAAAGTGGTGATACAGAAAGAAACAATGATTTATAAGCTGGGGTTTCAAGCTGGACTGGTTTTGATCCCCAGTTGCCATTGAACTGTGATGGAAGCAAATTGTGTTTGTTTACTAATGGTTGCTGTTGCCTTAAAGCTGTAGGATAAAGGCACTGTGTGCTAAGGTACACCACCAGCTGCAACAACCTTCATGCAGGTGGATTTTGCACCTCACTGCTGGTATTCTTGACAGAGGTTTCTGTTGTCATCCTGATCATTGTTGCATTGAGTCTCTGATTGCTGTGAATATGCTTGGACTGATCAGCTTCCTATACAATTAGAAGTCTTCCCATACCTAAACTGGAAGTCTTGCAAAAAGTCAAGCTCTTTATTTAGTCTTAAAAATGACAAAAGTACACTCTCAGGTCATATTATCTATCTTTGGACTATGTGGAAGGAGATTAAACTTCTGAAAGTTACTTTGATGCTTCCAAGAATTTTTGCTTTTTGGCTTGAGAAGTTAACTTGCTTATGCCACGCTTCTATCTCTGACTTTGTAAGCCCAAACAGTCCCGGTAACTAAGTAACAGCACAGCTGAATGTTTTCATAAAAACAATGTTGCTGCTTAGAGATGTGATTTACTACTTCACTGTGTCTGTACATATATACAGAGGCAAAAAGTGATGATGACCTCATCTTCAACAAGTCTCAGTTTTTTAGTCCCCAAGCCAAAGCCAAACTTGCTGTGAGCAGACACAACTCCAGTGACTCCAGTTGCAGCATTGCCATGAATGTCACTGCTCACTTAATTGCTGACAGAAGCCTGTTTGTAATGATCAATACTTGAAATGTAAACCAAAAGAAAATATGGATAATGTTGCATCTTTCCTGGTATCTTCACATTGGAAAAAGGAGAAACTAGTTAATAGTCAGGATTTTGTAAGTAAATCTGACATTTTTTTTAAATTCAATTTTGATATTGTCTTGTTATCAGGCTCTTAAATTATTTTACCAGTGCTTAGACCATGTCTTTTGCTTAGAATCAGTTGTAAGTGATGACATATTGCAATTATTAGAAATACAAAACAGACCTGCATATTTTCTAGCCTATTAAAAAATAAGTATCTTCCAGTTCCTCTATTTGGCAAAAGTTTGTCAGAATTTATGAGTAATGTTCCTCTGTTCTGTTCAAACAAGATTCCAGGTCACAAGCAGATTATTCTGATAAATTCTAGTAGTTTTTAGATGCTGCATATAGGCCTCATTTAATCTGTATTCATAATATTTAAAATTTCCAAATCTTACACTTGAATGCTTGTACCGAAACAGTTATTAATCTTTACCAGAAGGAAAGCTTTCTATTTGTGTAATATTTATTGATGCTAAACCCACATTATATCAGCACAACAGTCCAAAGTAATGATAATACATTTTTATAAATACAAATAAAAAGTGGCAAAATAATGCTAGTGAAGCTAAACAAAAAAGGAAATTAGCATGTCACAGTTGAGGAAAATTTGGCAAAAGATATGACATACTTCTAGAATAAAATCAGATTATTCCCACCTGACAGACTGACGTTAATCTGGATTACCATCCCCATTACTAGTCATATCCTGCACCAGAATAGTACTACCTTGTGTGCTAAAGTTTATTAGTCACTAAAAAACAAAACAAACTTTGTGTACTTACAAAGCAATACACGTATAGCAGTAATGCAATATATGGTGTACACAATTACAAAATTAAAAAAAAAAAAAACAACAAACAAACCCCTAAGTACAGGACTTCTGAATAAATGAACCGAGATAAAAGATTTCAACACTTTTATTATAAATAATGAAAGATACCATATATGTGCTTCATATAAGGAATACAGTGTTTTCCTTTCCTAGCAAAGTATCGTAGCTCGTACCATCAAACACTCATTTTCCTTGTCAGGCCTAGTAATTTTTCCATCCATTCTCCCTCCCTCCCATTCAACTGAAATTCATTTGGTTCTAATTTAAAACTACCCAGTCAGGTGTGACTTAAGTAGGGCTCCACTTCCAGATGGATTTGCCTTGCATTCTGTAAGTGGCCTTCAGGCTTTTCACCTATGGTCTACAGAGTCTACCCCTCAATAAAGTTGACGTTTGCCTGCAGTCAGGAGAAGGAAAAAATAAAATCTACCAGAGACATGTTATATTAAGAAGAAAAAACAAAAAGCAAATTGGATTTTTTTGCCTATCTTCATTTTCTACTTCCTCAGATTTGCAAACTATCACCTGTGGTGTATACTTGTCACTTAAATCTGTAGTGTAGTTTCAGTTTCTATCCATTTTTCACTTGCTATACATTTCTAAAATCCTCATACATATTACACAAGCTTTAAACAGTCAAACATTCCATACATACACTCCCTAGTTTTCAGCTCAGCTTAGAATTTCAGAATCTTGAATGGGAGTATTACAAGGTTACACACTGCTGTCCGGAAATCCAGAGAGTTTCAACCTCTTGCCCAGTCCCTCCCACCCCTTGCAGTAACTCACTGCATTGGTTTATACTATCAGCATTTTTTCCCATCTAGTTACCAATCTGGAGTAGATTGTTACTATGTGTCAACTCTTCTTTGTTGGCCTGCTGAAGTAAAATTACTTTTGCTTAGACTGCCATTGTTGTATGTTTGTAAATAAGCCTCCTCTGAGATGGCGAAAAGGAAAAACACAAATGAATTGAAAGTTAGGGTGTTCATGTCCATACTAACAGCATTGAAAGAAAGATTCTTTTTTCATGGTTGAATAGAAAGCAGTTTGCAGAGATACAGCATTTGCTTACGTTTCTTTTCCTTGTCCCTTCCTGTTTCATTCTTATAATATTGCACTTGTTCATCGTAGCTGTCAGAATGTGTGTAGCCATTTTAGAACTGTTGATAACCCTTGAAGAAAACATCTTGCACCATTAAGACTGTGTAGCATCTACTTACTGCTTACGAAGGTATGTAATGAAAAATCTTTCTCTCTGATGCATTTTGGCCTCTGTGAAAAGGGTTACGAAGCAACATAGGTTAAGGAACCGGTGAATGTGATTTGTTGTGCAATGTGTACATTTCTATTAATAATCTATCTATTCTTCTAATTTGGTATAATGAATAAGGAATATATGGTTACTGTGTTTGTTGTTTATCTTTTGTACATGAAGGTGTCTGCCCTTGCATAAAGTGACATAGGAGTATCATTGGTCAAGGCAATGGCTTTCAGTGTTTCTGCTTTGAAAGAAAATGATGGAAGCGGCAGTTGAATCTACAGATCATCGCTCTCTACCAGGCCAGGCTGCATTGTCAGGTGCACTGGGTTTGCTTCTGGCTGGAAAGCTGCTTTGATGTCTAGTCCTTGGTCACAGAGAGCAGCGTATCGGCTGGCTGAGGGCCGCACCTTCTTTGGCTTGGTCTGCTGAGGGGGTTGTTGCCACTGAGCTAGATTGAAAAGGAAAGAACAAGTGTTAGCCTTCCTGAGCAGTGCACCTAAGTGTTCCAGATGCTTAGTCAACCCTTTTTGAAGGAGATAGTAATTTCTGAGAAGCAGAAAACCGTTATATCAAAGGTAAATTTGTTTAATTTCTTCACATTGTTGTTTTTTGGGTTTTTTTTTTCTCAGCATCTAGTTTCACCTTCCAATCTGGTAAGTAAATACAACAGTCTGTGTTACTTTTTGGCATTGTTTTCTATTTCCTTGTGCCACTGAGAAGGGTGACAGCAAGGAGGTTGTTTCTGCGCACTCCTATTATGTAACAGGCCTGTTCTAGGATGAGTTGTTGTATGTAAAATGAAATTATCTGGTTGCCATTGCCACCCCTTGTATACTGAAGAATGCTGAGCCAAATGTTATTCACAATTCTCACTTCCAGCACCACCCAGAAACCATCCTTTATCAGTCTCTCCCCTTCCCTCTCCCAGTTGATTCTTGCTATGAGAAGACTGGTAAGAGCTAGTTCTTTAAGAAAATACAGGGCTGCTTTGGAACAAACTGAGTAATTAAGCAGAAAGCCATAAAAACATCTACTACACTTTTGGTAGCTATCACAGGTGTATTACAGACTAATGTACAAAAGAATACAAAAGGTTAGGGAAGTGCCAGCAAAACAATAGTAATAATGATCCACAAAAATCATATGATCATGCTGTTATCTGTTGTTAATTAGCTATATTTAATGTACGAAGCAAAACCAGAAAGCATGCAAGCTTGTTTTGCTTTAGGTGTCTGAAAGGTGGTGAAATATACTTTGACAGAGCATTTGTTGTCTTGAAGTAGATGTTTACTATTGAGGAGAAACTATAAACAAAAGAAAGAGAGACCAATGTAAACCATTCTGTGAACAACCCAAAACTTACAGAACTGTTGCTTTTGGGGGGATTAAGATGATCATGAAAATTGAAGCCACTTACTATAAACATCCAACCTGGCAGTGCAAGACACAATCCCAGCCTCATTCTTAGCTGAAACAGTGTACCAGCCAGCATCCTCCTTTGTAGCTCCCTGAATAAGCAGGCAAATGTAGCCGTAGTTATCCTGGTGCATGCTAATCAAAAGAAAAGTAGAAAATTACTATTCAAATCACAAACCAGTGTAAGCTGTTTTAAAATGGCATTATAAACTGACCCAATCTTAGTTACAGATTGATTATAGTCTAATTAAAATTTTGATTAAAACAGAACTTTCTCTGAACTTAGCAAGTGGAAAATAAAGCCTTGAGTATGCTTGACAATTTGGCAGTTTAATATCCGGTATTGAAAACTAAGAAGAAAAAACACATAAAGTAACTTTTCTTTCACGATTATGGATTAAGACATCTGGAGTAGCAGGAACATGAGATCTTACCCAGACTTTTTGTGGAAAGGATAAAGAGACTCGAGGAAGATCTTAAAATATAAAATACTGAATCTTAGTTGCTTAACTGTACAGCAGAATTATGAATTAGAGTTTCTGCTGAAAAGCACAGTGTGTTTCCAAGTTCCCTTGGAACATTGATTTCCACTAGCAAATTTCTGTAGTTTTGATTCAGGAAGAGTAAAACTAGTTCTTTTGCTTAGAGTGCAAAGTTGTGTAAATCTAATGATGGAAAACAAGAAACGTTGTATTTCTGATTCAGGCACCAGGCTGGCTTCAAGTTTGAGTAAATGTCGTAAATTATTACAATCAGTAGTTAATATTTATGAGATGCCCTTTACACAAAGTGTTCATGTGACCTTTTAGGTTTTTATTTGTTTTACAGGATAAATCATCATTGAAGTTACACATGGGGAGGTTATTCTGAGTCAGTCTAACCTCACTCGGTCAGTGTTGTATGTGAGTGACTCGTTCTCTTTCTTCCAAAATATCTGAGGAGATGGCTCCCCTGAGATTCGACACTCCAGTCGCACTGGGAATCCCTCAGTCACGCCTGTGTTTTGAAGCTTCTCTATAAATACAGGTGCTTTTTGTACTTCCTTAGCTGTGAAAATAAAGATTGCAGTTATGTTGACATTTGTCTATGAAAACATAGCCTTTCTTTTAGTAGTGTGCCAAAAACAATTTTGAAAGACCTAAGTGGCAGGAAATGTAAGTGTTGTCTTCATTAATCATGAAGTTCAGTCGTGGTTCCTCTGAAGAAAACAGTCCCATCATTATTTTAATCGGGGAAAAAGTGAGTGATAAAAAGCTGATTCTGTCCTAAAAGAACTGAAATGTAGAGCATGACAACTAGATAAACTGGCTGCACTATGCTTGGTAAAAAGTGCTCCCCATATTCCACAAAAGCACAGGCTTTTAGGTGAAGAAGGAACTGCTGTACCAGAAGTCTGCAGTGGCATTAGTCCGATGTGCTGTGAAATGCAAGAGGCATTCCCAGTGGCTGCCTAGGGATAGACGTGGGTCTGCACAGATTGTCATTACAAAGAAACACCCAGGGAAATAATCTGGTTGTGGCCTCAAGGCCAGCAGCCCCCTTTTCTTAACTGTGTGCAAAGACATTACATGCCAGACAACTTATGCCACAACGTAACATGAATAGCTCACCTATAAATATACCATACTTCTGTTACTGCCAGGTTTCCTTTTGTTACCCTCCGCCCCTCAATGTGCCATTTGACATCATTCATGTTTCCTTTTCTCACGCTATCCTGGCAGTGTTCAGTCTGAAAGCTTAGCATGAAGATGTTACCTGCAACAGTGAGCTCCAGGCTGAATGAATTCTCACCAGCTCGATTGCTGGCAATGCAGGTGTAGATTCCAGCATCTCTGGCTGTGACCGGCTCTATGATCAAGGAGTGCACCCCGTTCTCGCGCACCAGCATTTTGTGAGAGCTGTCAGGGCGAATTGGTCTGCCATTGAGCTGCCAGCTTAAGTCTGGAGTTGGTAATCCACTAACCTTGAGTGTAAAGACAACAGTGGGAAATTGTTTTAGCCACATGAAACACTGGAGGAGTCCTGACTTGTTTCTTCAAGGAAGTTTGGTTTGCTACGGCAAGTGTACCAAAAGATTTCAAGATCTAATTCTGTCCTGATTTACACATTGAGTCAGTTGTAGTCATTTACTTAACTTTCTGGCCAACTCCCTAAATTCCATGATGTCTTATGGGTGCGACTGAAAAAAGATCAGTGTGTAGATAGGCTAGAAGCTAAATAATAATACATTGCAAAACAAAAGGCAGGGTGACACCTTTTGTCTTTTTTATTGTTTGCTCTTCAGGTGGAATGAGAAGATACTCCTTTCTAGATTAACTTCTTGTTGGAATACTTGCAGACAAAAAGATGTTAGCTGACTAACTACTGACCTCTGAAGTTGCATTCCACTGAGGTGAGCCCTAGTGACAGCACCACCTGCACTAGTTAATGCTGGGTCTGTGTGGACAAGTCTTGCACTCTTGAAAGCTGTGCCACTTGCTGTGGGGACTGCTTCAGAGCAAAAAGCTTCTCCCAAATAGGTCAGCATAAAGTAAACAGGAGTCACCTAAGCCTGAATTATTTCTGCTCAGCAGAGTCATAAATCAGGTTTATACTGTTCGAAACTTTTAACAGGGATTCAAAACTCAAGTAGTAAAAAGACTTAAAATGTAGAAGCACATTGTTTTTATAGTGTGTGCTGCTTCCCTCCACACCCCTGTGTAGCTGAATTCTGTAAATCAGTTTACTGTGAGCTCTAAGATTTGCCTGAAGCACTTTCACTGGACGGGAGGGAAACTTTATTGTCCACTTACTCACTCATAAGCAATGAGTTTAATTACCCTGCTAACAGGAGCTGAAACTGCCAATAGGCAAAATTGCTTTGAAAAGAAACCAATGTGGTTTTTTAGTCAGCTGATGTTATCAAAAGGCTGCTGCTACCCTTTGCATGACACTTGCCTTGCAGTCCATCCTGCATAGTTTTCCTTCTTGAACAGTCAGGTCTCCAGGAGCCTGCAGAAAATGAGGCCGGAAGAATCGTTCCTGAATTGGTTCATTTTCATCACCACTGTCCCTTGATCGAGATCGTGGTCTTAAAATAACATGAAATAAAGGTAAATTATTTTTTTTCTCTGCTAAATCAGAAGAACCATAATCACTTATAAGACTGGTTTGAATTTTAAACAACTTCTTTAACCTATATCATAATCACCCCATATTTAGGCACAAGCACTGGTAGCATTTGGCCCAGACTGAGTTAATTATGACACTGCAGTTATTTAATTATGTTCATTTAATGCACCTCTCGTGACAAGCTATGACCTATAAAACAATATTGCTACAGAATAATAGCTTGTAATAATAATTAATTTTATGAATGATAGTATTTTTTTTTAGTCTTTAAATCACTGAAATACAAATAAAACAAGTTGGCAGACCTTGGCATGTAGCTTCAGTTCCCCATTTCTAGGGTCCTGTGTTTTTAATCCCCTCACTGCTGCTGGTTACACCAGAAAATACATGGACTGTTCATTAGTCATGCTTCCCTTTCAGCAAAAAACAGCAGCTAAAAGCTAACTCATCTCAATTGATGAGAAACCTTTCACATCAGACTTATCTTCTCTTGTTCTGCACTAGTGAAGACTGTACAGCAAATTCTGTGTATTGAATTGCTGTGGATATATTTATGTCTCATTTAATAGGTTTTTTTGTATGAGATACTCTTAAATATTTTCAATGCCACCAAAATGTGGAATTGAAACAATGAGAATTTCAGTTGTGAGAAATAGGGAGAATAATTTGGTTGCTAGCTTTTTTTGTTTGATTTTTTTTTAATATAAAGGTGCCATAAACAGTTTGATAAATAATAAAAAGGAAAGAAAAATAGCTTCTGTCCCCATACACAGTATCAATCACCTTAAGCTTCCATGATATATCATTTAATCCATTTTCAGCATTGGCTATTCTTCGCTTTTAATTTAATCCATCAAATCTTTTTCTAAGTGATTCCTCATTTAATTGGATTTTTGTTTCTATTGAAATTAGATGATTCCATTTGTGTGATTTAGTAATCAAATAATCTTGAAACAAAATTTTATGTCCATTTTTGTCCTTGCCTGATCAGCTCCAGTGGGTACCATTCTGGAGCCAGCTGCTGCCTACAGTAACATCCTGTGTAAAGAAGAGGAGCTACTCAAATATCCTCCAAAGACCTCTTTTATCAATGACACATGACAGTGAAATTCTCTTATTTGAATCCCACATCCTGTTAACTTTTGCCAGTGTTTCTGTTTCGGCTCAGTGTCAATGCTGCAGTACAGGTACCCATATGCATTTTCTACTGCACAAGGTCATTTCTCCAAGTTAAAATAATTCACAACAAAAAAAAGAGCCTAAAACCCTCAATGGTCACATTTGCAAAACATGCTGTACTGCTGCATGGGAGATAAACACTCCAGTTGTATGCTGTGCTCCACTGAGGCTACAGTTAAAGTTGCTTGAACTTGATTTATTTTGCCCTGCTCTGTTGTTGCCCTTTTCTCTGCTATTGCTGCAAAATGCTATTGCTACTTTGCATTGGCCAGGCATCACTTGAGCTATAGTATTCTCCTATTAATAGCTCAATGTTGACTTTTTAATGATCATCACAGTTGTCAGACAGCTGTAACTAAGGGCAAATGGAGGGGCTGGGGGGTTTGTGTGCATATCACTCAATACTGCTTAATAATGTAGGACTGGATACTGAGATGGGAAACACAGGCTGACATCCCTGCACACACCAAGGGCTCATGTAACTCTTCAGGTGCCTAAATCCATGTCTGGAGCACCTCATAGTTTTTGCCACTTGAACATGACTAAAGCTACTTCAGTAGGTCCAATATTGCAGCTCATAAGCACCTCTGCGCTTTAATTGTCGAGTTTTGGAGACATAGATGCCTCGTGCAGGTAGATGGGATGGAAGATGGAGAGCAATAAGGAACAAGTGTACTGCTATTGTTTGGTAATGAGTTCTGCAAGACCAACTAAAAATTAAGGTGTCTAGTCAAGTGAGTGCTGCACAGTGCAAGCAACTTGAGCAAAATCTGCCTCCACATTATTGATAAGCATCCTGTTGATAAGATGCCAACAAAGTACAAGTAACTGATGCTTCATAAGGTTTTGTGAAGCTGAGTCAAACAGGTGAACTGGCACTACAGAAGTGTGAAAGCCACCATCTCATTGCTGCAGCTGCAGGAAAAGGCAGCACTGCTCAAAACTGGGAGGTGTCTGGGGGGGGAACTTATGTTAAATAAATGGAAAACAAAGAAATTAAGAATTTGTGAACACAGATGTTGCATTTCTATCTCTTTGTAAGTTTACCTTGAAATCACAGACTTTTTTAAGCCTTTGCCTTGAGAGGTGAAACTAGGGTCATTTCAATTCTAAAATATTTTGTGGTTTTAAACAAATAATGAAATGAGTAGAGCCAAGTAACTTCAGATGTCTAGGAATGATAAATTGCAAGAGACTGGAATTACTCGGATTCATTGTGGGCTCTTTGGAGTTGCAATGCGGCCATCACATTGCAGAGATCAGTTTCAGCAGAACTGACATCATGTACTAAATGTATCCAGGGAAGACTCCATGGGTTGGTACAGTACAATGCACTGGGAATTTCAGTGAGTAAGAAGATGAAGAAGACTTTATGACTGGCCATGTGGTAATGATCGCTAATTTGGAATAAAGGAGATTAAGTTCAAATTAATCCCCTAATTGAGAGCAGGGTGATAGGAATGTTTAGTTTTAAAATCTTCTTTAAATCTCATGTATTTTATGATTTATTTTGGACTCTGGCTGCCATGGTTAAGTGACACAATATTTGTTGAGCACCTTGTCAGCTAAGGGATTCAGTCCAAGCTTTGTACACATCAGAAAATTCAAAAGTGGCCACCCACATCAAGTGATACTAAGAAAGTATGAAATGTTTGTCAGCTAAGCAAATTTCAGAAAAATACACTGAGTGAAATAGAACCCCAGAGTTCTGCCTGAACACATTCTGTAAGAGATGAAATATACTTCAGGAAAAAGCCTGTCAATAGTGTAGCAAGTCATAAAATTCATTAAGCTAATAATGACACTTGTAATAAAAGAAGCAAACAAATGTTTTGTTATTCTCAAGCAGAAAATCTTATAGAAATGATATCATAGGGCCATAGGAATATTACTTATCAAAAGTAAATGGCAATAGACATGACAAATACCACAGTATATGGGAAAACAGTAATTTGGGATATTACATTAGAAAAGCCAGTGGCAGGACTCTGTCTTAGGGAGGTTTTATGTGCTCCCATTTCATCAGTCTTGGGTGAACCCTGCAGTGGGCATAGTGAGAACTCACTAAACAGAGATTCTGTGCTGAATGCTTATAGAAACTGCTCTTCCAGAGCAAAGATAATGGGATAAGCCCTTAGCATGGTTATTTTACAGGAAACAAAAATCCCCAATAATTGCCCTAATTTTAATTAAACAGCTCTACAGAAATCCCTTATTTCTAATTCATTACTCATTGGACACCCAACCTAAAGCAATAGCAGCTGCCAGAGTGCCTGTCTCCATTAGAAAAGAAAATACCAGCCAGAAGTGGCCTTGGACGTTGAATGCATTGGAGAAATTGAAAAGAGCCTCCTCCATTATTACCTGAGGGTTCTGTCCCTCACAAAAAGAGAGACACACATTTTCTCCTTCAGGAAGCTGCAGGAGTGGCAGCTGCTTGATGTTTTCACCCCCTACCTACCTTCCCATCATCTTTGCTTTTTAAGGTCTTTCCCCTTTGTCACCCCGTGTGCATTGACTTACTCAGCTGAAACCTGATTCTTCACGGCAGCTTTTCCCTTCAGGGGTTAATGTGGACTTTCCATTTTTACCCATTACCTGAAGGTGCTAAGTGCATTAGTGACTAGAGATGCTACAGCAGGTGGTCCCAGCCTTTTCTGTGCTGTTCTCGTAGTGCAGCCTGGCAGAATATTCCCCTCCAGAGGCACTCTGATCTTTGGGCTTACCACAAGGTGACACTGCAGAGGGAGTTGGTGGCCATCTCAGAGAAATGCTGGGAAATGCTTTCAGGGTTGCAGTTTGTTCCATCAGGAATAAGACTGACAAGATCTTTTAACCAAGTAGCCTCACTTCCTAACACTTTATAGCTACCTGAGAGGGGAAGAGAGCCTGTTTTACATGCAGCAGTTCTACATTACGTACTAGTACAGTACTGTCACAGAAGTCCTTTCCTGGTTGTAGACTGACTGTGTAATTACATTTAGTCTGTATATGTTGGGCAATATTGAGATTCTATGGCTGTTGGAAGCATTAAGCAAAACACATGCCTTATTACAGCAGAATCCAGAAACCAGAGCCCTCACACTGCCTTGAAACAGTTCTGGTAACCAAAATCAACTTTTATGTATAATCTAAAGCTGTCTAAGCTGTGCTAAACAGCCTCATAAATGCTTTGGGCAAATAAAAAATTATTTGAAGGGAAAAATTCCCTTCTATGGTCCAAAAACATAACCCATAGCTTCATATGGGAAAAATTGTAAACTCACCAAAGATAAGTTTAATACTTTATTTCTGACTCATAATTCCTTATAAGAAACTGAACTGAAAGATTAAATACAGAAATACTAAAATATTTCTAATGTAAATCTGATAAACCTCTTTGGCATGCAGTTATTAAATGAACACTTCCTAGAAGCTGCAGAAGATGGAGGTTCCTGGTAGAATCCTAATCACATGAAATATTTTTTAAAAGCCTAAGTGGCAAGAGCCTTCCCAACAGCTGATAGTGTAATTTGAGATACAGAGTAACTAGTGAACACCACAGAGAAAGGAGGAGACAGGGAAATGTAAAGATATTTAAAATTCATGTCATTTCAGGGGTTGGTTACACTTCTGAATGTGCAAGTTCTGTAGCAATTTCAGACAGCAGAGGTCACATTTTTTCCTGAATGCCATGCTTTTAACTTATCTGCTTACCTCACATTCTTTACCTTACCACAGTTATTTTGTAAATCCCATATTATTAAAAGAAAAAAAATAATCAAATACCTTCTTATGTGAGGCTGACCTGAAGGTGACCAAGGACTGCGGCCTCTTTGATTTACAGCTTGAACCATCAGCCTGCCTGTGCAACTTACTCTGCCCTGTTAGGATGACAGAGAGAAGGAACATTAAAAGACTTAAAATATGTCATAATAAATGTTCAACCTGATCTGTTGGTTTTTTTTTTTCCCTACCCATTTTATCAGCTTCCAATCTGACGCAGAACAGACTGGAAGGAATGTGACTATAATGCATTCTTTTTTTTTTTTTTTTAACTGTTAATACCATTGGCAATCAAGTTCCAAGTTCATATTGACTGTTACTGATGTGGGCAGGAGGATTCCTCTGTGTATGGCAAGTGGGCAGAAGATGGCCCATGGTGATTGTTGTTAGTTACCAACAGAGTTGCTGTCTCCAAAGTGGATTGATCTGCTTGATCTGGTGGGCCCAAAACTCAAAAACCCCTCATTACTGTGAAAGCCAAAATAATTTGACAGGTACATAAGAGGTCCTTTCTGCAGAGTGAATCTGGTTTGAGGAGTTGCACTGAAAGGCACAGCTGTGCGGATGGACATTGGCGATTATTCAGGGTATTTTTAATTAATGATAAAGAAAACATGGTTCTGGTGTATTTGGCCCCTTTTTTCTTTTACTTTGTGTTTTAGAAGGCAAGTTTTCCACCAGAAGCACTAGTCCTAACAGATTTAGGATGAGACTGCCCTGTAAGGGGTGAAAGCATCAAAAATAAATATCATCTCTGCCCCCTGGGCTGGTAGCAGTAAAGCAACATCCACATCAGCTTTGCAGTGTATTTCAGATCTAAGCTGTGGGGTTCACACAAGTCTGCCAGCATAGAAGTGACAAATATTTTTATCACAGTACTTGTGGGGTGGCAAATAGCAGTTCTTTAAGAACTGTCCAAAGCCCGTCAAAAAACAGTTTCACCCAGCTCACAAGCAGCCTTCAAATAGCAACAACTTTTGTGTTCCCTTAGAAATGAAGTCTGTGTTCCACTTCTATTCCCATGACCCATTTAGTCCGCAAGGAAAATCCCTGCATTAAAATAAGCCATTAAAATTGTGCAAGACCCACAGCAATTCCTTAGGTAAAAGCTTTATTTTTCCCCTTACGTTACAAGACCATTGAAGACATCTGGAACAAATGAATTTCTATTTTGGGTACCACTGCATATTAATATTTTTCTGGCAGGTGATGAATACACATAGTTTGGGATCATTTCTGCATATCCCAGTACATGATGATGTCACAAATGGAAACACAAAGGGCAACAAGGAGTTTGGATAGGGAAGATTAAGCAGGAAGCCAAAGATTTCAGAAAAGTCACAGGATGGAGAGGATGGAAACAATGAGTGGGAAGTAATCATGAGATGATGTCCTAGAAACTAAGGGAACTCCAGCCTGAGGACTGTGGGTGTGTAATGCAAAGAAGCCGAGGGAATGGGATAAAAAGAAAGGTGAAAATAAGAACTTGATGTGAGCCCATACAGTTCATAGAAAGAGCTCAGTTAAGGGATCTAAAGACCTAAACCAGGCAAGGTTTTGTGTTTGTCTAGGCCCAGGGTCCATTTGCTCTGGATTAACTTCTATGGCAAATTTTACAACAAACCCCAGTGGTGTGTCAGAATTTTAATTCCAGCTCACTGCACTTTATGCCGTGGGCAATGGGGCCTTCTGTGTTAACTACCATGGACAATCTCCAGGGTCTGTCAACAAGGCATTTTACACATAAATCCTATTATGTTAGCCCCGGTCAGGAGATGGCATGGACTGGCAGAGCTTTTATGAACTGAATCCTTTAATAAAACTGATTCCTTTGCTTTAATAAAAGTGATTTCTATCAGCTGAGAACACATCTTTTGCTTTAGAGTTTGGTGATTCCAATAGCAATGACCAAACACAGCAGCAGCCTAGCAAATATCTGCCAGTCCATCAGAGTTCTGATGTGAGCTCCCTTATATTTACGTACTTCGCTCTCTTAAGGAAAGGCTGCCAAATTTGCCGAAGTTTGTGATAGCTTTGAGACGTGGACAACTTTCCATTAGAATTGAGAAGACTTTGCCAAAATTGTTTCCACTCAGGATGACTTAAAAGAATTGGAATCCAGATCTTTGAGTGTGAAAGGCTAGTACATTAACTCACAGCCCTTCTTTGCCTCCATTGTACTGTTAAATGCATAGTAAAAGCAAGCAAATAGTGGAAGAGATAAGTATGTTTGCTTGGGAATTACACTGTAAAAAGGAGGATGCTTCTGGTTCTTTTCCAAAGAGGGGAAAAAGCACAAGCACAGAATTTTATCATTTAACAAAGCTGCTTTTTCAAGCTCCAGGCTGGGAACCACACAAACCCAGCTCATTTTAGTACATCCAAAAATCCACTAACAAAGTAGTGCCATCAATGACTAGAACTGGTAACCTGGGTCACTGTTGTGTCATTGAATGAACATTATCCAGAACAACAAATGCTCCAAAGTAGGCTGTAAATATTCAGGGACAGAGTACACTGCCCAAACACAAAGGCAGTTTGTTCACCAAGTTCTCCAAGACTTTGGATCACACAGTAACACTACACAGTGAAACTCTGTGCATGCACTGACACAACACTTGGAGGAAGATGAACAGGAGCATTTCTTACCTTGAGCATGCATATATTTTTAAACCTGTTGTGAAATTTCACAACTTCAGTGGTACCAAGTATTGGTAACAATGTCATCCATGTGTAAAAGCTCCCAGCGTGAACAATTCCATGGCCTTATGCTATTTCACGAATATTTCTTTTACTTTCTTTACTTTTCTACATATGTAGAAATAATAATTAAACCACCTACATGTAAGCACTGCAGTTCATAGAATCTACCCAAAAGCTGCTCTCTGTGTGTTGCCTGTGTGTACAACCCATGGTATTCCCAAGCCCTCTGCAGTATGAGCAGGACTGACAAGCTGAAGAGTGAGACAAAAATGGCAGCGTCACGCTGAGTAACCTAGCAACCTGCATAACAGAGCACAACACTCCTGCTTAGATTAAACTCTGTCTCAGTGATACAGTTTGTTATTCTACAGTGTGATTCTGCTTGCAGGCCTAGTCTTGGCAAGATATTTGGCACTACAGAAGAAAATAATTCATTACATCCCAAAAGTTATGTTGCTGCTTTGGTTTCTCACGTGCAACTCTTTCCCCTCAATTTGCTGTGGTGTGGGAAAAGTGGATTGAAAAAGCTACTTCCATAGGATGAGTGATCTGTAAGTTTGGCTGTGTCTAATGACCTAGTGGGTTTCTGCTGTGTACCTCAACTCTTGTATTAAATCTGCAGAGAAAAAATGGCATTGCTAAACCAGTAACACTCTGTGTTTCAGAAAAGCACTGTTTAAGATGAATGCAGGACTGCTACAGAATAGTGCTAGAGTTTTTTTGCCTTGCAGACTTGCAATCTGCCTGATGTAAGCATGTTGAGGTGTGATATATACTCCCACTCATTTAAAAAAATTGGCCTCAGTCAGTGAGCAGGATGAACAAAAGAAAGTTAAATCTCTGGACTGGGTTACTTCTGCTGGTAAACTGGATCTTTTTCTCCCTTTATATATATGTGCTATCTGTGCTTAGTTAGAATACTGAAATGTTATGAGCTGAAACAACTAGTGTAAGACTAATTAAAAAATGATACCCCTCCCCCTGAAACCTCAAACCATAGGAAAAAAACTACTGTTGAGTTGCTAATCTCTTGGAGATAGAAAGGTCCCACCCTACTGATGCAAGATGAAAACAGAAATCTAACTTGCATACTTTATGGTGATTTCATCATTTAATTAAATCATGCATATGTGAGATGAGATAGTTTTCTGAAGATTTATGTCCAGAAGGATGTTTGCTCTGGAGCCAAACCTTCATTTACCTGTGGGTTAGCAGCCATAATAGTGTAATTCCCATCATCATCCAGGGTGGAGGCTGCAGTATGCAGTGAGCAAGTTCCATCAGGTTCTCTTTGAATTCGGTAGTGATCACTTAGTTTAGAAATTTGCTTCCCATCTTTAAACCAATAAATCTACAGGAAAAAAAACAAAGCACAGCTGGTAAGAGGCGGGTGCTCATTGCCATAATTTCTCATTTAATAGCACTAATGAACTGCTAGAAAATATCATAAATATATCAAAAATATAAATAGCACTAACTAACTGCTGAAAAACTCTCTGATAAGTAGTAAAAGAAAACTGCTTTAATCAACTCCTCATTCTATGACTCACTTTCACTAACAGTTACAAGATTATCAGTGGTCCGAAAAGAAATAACAGCCTGAATGATTTCCAACAGAACGCACAGGTGCATAAGGGCTGAACATTTCAAGAACTGAAACTAAATGCCATTACAAAGAAGAGATTATTGATTTCAGAGATTACTAATTTTACATTTATTAAATCTGAAGAAGTTGCAGAAAAACCTTGAGAATGCTTTTGCTCTCTTCAGAAAATAAAAACATAAATAAAAACCCAAGATAATGATAGGCTTAATTAATTCAGTAATGAATAAAATAGAAGCAATGATCTCACTGTTGAAACATCCGTTTTGTCTCGTATCCATTACGCTGAGTGGACTGGACCAAAATGCCAGAGGGGATAGAGCTGCTCAGCTGGCAGTGAGCGGCTCAGTGTGTGGAGGGGCCAGCTCAGTATAGTGACATGATTGAACCTAACAATGTCACCCCGGTGTGACAGGCCAGCTATGCAAGTGGACAGCTTTGCAAAGTCATAGGAAATACTTCAAAGCAAAGCAGCACATGGACATCCCTTAATAACTGTATGCCAGCACCAGCACAGCTCCAAGCTGCACAGAACAGTTACACTGGCTGTCAAACAGAGGGCTTTTCCAGTACTTTTGATACATAATTCTATTCTCTGGCTGACCCAAGATATACTTACAGTAAGCCAAAAAAATGATGCATGCAGATAATATCTTACAGTAATCCATGAATTACACACACAAAAAAATTTAGTGCCTCAAACTTGAAGGGAAAAAAAAATTGACCTAGCTTTCAGGAGTTCTTTTTTTTTTTACATTATAATAATATAGTAAAATCCCAAACTGATATCTGCTGGAATCAAAAGTAAATGTTGTATGCATGAACACACACAGAGGAATATCTGAAAAATGGTATACTAGGAAGGCTGTACTCAGCTGCGCAAATCCATATTTGAGTAGAACATTATTTACTTGTTGTTTCTGAAATGTGTACTACACATAACATCAATTGTGTTCAGCATTTGAGACACTTGTGAAGATACCTACATCATTTTTAGGAGGCCAACTCATTCAAAGTACAACTGTATTTGTCCTGGTCCTGCTGGGACTATTTAGTATGACGAAAGCACACATTTTGCTCAAGCTCATTCTTGAAGTGGGAGTTTAGGTCTTAAGAGTGAGGAAAGGGTGCTGGCTCTCTAATAAAAAATGAAGTGACAGATCAATGTGCAATTCCATTCCTGACAGAGTTTAATCTGCTGGGTTCTTCACATGTGCCAACGTTTCAAAGCTTGAAATTCACTCACTTGGGGCAAAGTTAAGGGTATACTTTTGAATTTAAGAAAAAAACAATGGAGGATTTTTTTGGTGAAAATCAGTGAAAATTTTCCTAAAGCATTTATTACTGTGTATGATTTTTATATTAACAAGCATTATGAGTAAGTTGAAATGATTTCATTTCCTCAATAGCTGGTTATACTTGTTTCCCATTTTGTCTGTCAGCAGCCTTGCAGAGGCTCTGTGGCCTGAACAAAAGGTTTAGTCATCTTCTTGTCTGCTGACAGAGCACTTACTGGAGATGTAAGAGATATTTGATCACTTACATACACATGCTAATGGGTGCTAAAACAACATTGCTGCAAAAAATGAGTTTTAACTTGCATGCTTTACATGTGTCATAATGTTGCTTGGAAATCTACTGCATTAAGTAGTAACTATTTAATAACAGTACACTTATCAGAAATATCAGGAGACATGCATGGAAATACACACAAATATTAACTGAACCAGCTATCCAAACATAATGTATATGTTGTCCAAAACTTATATCAACTGAGTATAAAAGCACTGGCCAATATAAAATCACATATGACCAATAAATTCTTAATATTACTTTTATCTTACATGGAGTTAATAAGTAAAAGAGCACCACTGCAGGAGACAATGGTCCTTGCAGTGAAATATTTCTTTCTAGGATAACTTTCAATAAATGTACCATTAAACTACGTAAGCACTGAACACTGCACCTGGATTGCTTTTATTTGCACCAGATTTTCAGAAACCAGTGTGCAATGACTAGGAATACAGTGGTATACACAGCACAAAGGGGGGTTTGATCTTGGGCAGCACAAGCATTTTTAACCACCAAGAATTATATTCAGCCATGTGAAGAGTGAGCAGTGTGAGATTTATGTAACATTTGTGTCTCAATTAACCTCTTGTATGGCATTGTCTTAATTCTGAGGAGAAATAATCCCTTAAAAAGAAGTATTCCATAGCCCCTCCTGTAGCACCACAGGTTTCTCATTTCAATGAGAAAATAGTTTTAAATTACACCAAAGGTTATAACAAAGAGTAGGCTCAGATTTAAAAAGTCATACATATGAAGACAGAATTTTCACATCAGTATTCAATTTACATGGCATGTTCAGGGGAAAAAATAATCAAGCCAATAACTCTGCTTAGAAAAATCCCTTATAATGAATGCCAGATTTTAGAAACACTACAGTCCTTCCCAAAGCCATTCCTTGGCAGACCTGACAGAATACTTAGAAGGGAGGAGCTTCAAGTTAGTAAATTATTTCCAGCTTTTCATTTGCCAGAGTAAAAAATTTATTCACAAGCAACACTTCCAGCTTCAACAAATGACAGCAGAAGGGCAGCCCTCAGCCATTGAGCTTTTCAAAACTGAAAAGCTTGGAATGAATGCTCTGGCAGATGAGGGGGAGACACAGCCTTGGACATTTGTGAAGCCTGGCTAACAAGTAGCCATACAACAGGACTGATATTGGTTCCATCCCAAGCAACTTAACAAATTACACGAAGCATCTGCGAGTGAATGGAACAAAGGGCCAGAGTTCCAGGTGCAAGACCAAATCCTTTCTTTAATGTGCACACTTTGAAAAACACACTGTGCAGGAAAACAGAACATGGCTGTGAATCACAGGGCATTCACATCAGATGTTCCTCTGTAAGGGCAGGCTTTAGGGCAAGTGCTAGGAATGTGGCTTCTTGGCTGTGCAATCCTTATCGCCCCAGTGAGGGAAAGAAGACATCCCCTTTCATCTGTCTTAAATCAGACAGAGAAACTACACCTTAATTGGAAAATGTGGAAATTAGGGAATGGTTGACTAAGGCTGACTCATAATAGGTCATCTAGCAACTGAGTCATAAGCCTCAGGCAGAAAGAATATCTCTGCACACACTGCACTTCTGTCAGCAACAGACCCATTTGCATTCAGACCCATTTGCAACAGACCCACCCTTGTTCAGCACAACAGACTCTTACCCAGGGTCATCTCAGAAGTAAGGCTAGACATGAAAAGTTTGGTTTCAGTCAGACTGGGCTTATCTTCCCAGTGTCTGTGTCTTCAGTTTGAAGCAGGAGTGCTTTTCTGATATAAGTGTACTGATCTACCCTGCTTAATTTGCAGTGGTTCACATCATGTTGTGCTCTTGGAGCACAGAACTGGATTCCTTTCAGATGAAACGAAGCCAGAAAGTGTGCTCCAAGAACTCATTTAGTGTGCATCTGCTTCAGTCTTGGGACGAGATTAGAGCCAGCCTGGAGTAAAACCTTCTGACGTGTGTAGGGGTGGATATCTCATTCTAGAGATTTTCTTCTTCTGGTCTGCACTCCTTGCTGATGTAGATGTAGCCCTAGTTCTCTGTTGTTCTTCCTCTGCTACCTCATAAAGTCCTTTTTTTAAATTAACAGCTTGTACAGTATCACATACATATATCATTGGGCATATAAAGTCACTTGCATTTCTCTCTGTTTGAAATCCTGAGTACCCATAAAACTTACACTGGATGAGAGATTTGGATGTGAGTGCTTCTGTGAAGATCTTACGTGTCAGACAAGGCATCATTGATCTTGTCTGAGAATATAAGAGCCCCTGTCCACGAGAGGTCACTGTGAGAGCTGTGAGAACTTCACAGGGAAGACACCGGCCTTGGCAGGGGAGTTGAAGAAGCTGCTGCTGTTTGCCTGCTGCATAATCAGTCAGTTGACTGCCAAGCAATTTTTGAAATGGTTGTATGCAACCTATCCAAGGAGGGCATTCTTCCAGACTACTGACATCATGCAGCTGGTACTTTTATATTTGCTACAAGGAAATGCTTCCCAAGCCCAGCCCTCCCTCAGAAGTTCATCATTAAAACCTCACCATCATGTCTCATCTTGCTGTTGGGATATATGGGAGCTTATGGTATTTTATTACGCCTTCTTCTACATTCCAGTAAAATCCAATCTTGTTATTGTGTGTAAATGCTAAAGAATGAGAGATACCATGCTGGCTTCTGAACTAAAACCCACATATTTTTGCATTAGCATGTTACCATTCCTGAACTAATTACCCATGCTAGCAAGATGAGGTGGCTTTTGGGACTCCTATGCCAGCTCACGCATTGCACTGCATTCTGTGCACAAATGTACCCTAAAAGGTAATTCTGAAAATGACAGAAGGTTTCCTTCCAGGTAAAATAATTGAGAAGAAGCCTCAGGAGGGAGTAACTGAGAGCAGAAGCCTCACAGTAGCATTTTTTACTAGATTTTGACTGAATAACTCCAGTTGTGCCAAAAGATATTTGCCAGTTTATGCCAGATAGAAGATTTTCTTGTCAAGTATGAATATCTCCTGTTCCTGTAAGATACATCCCATAGAGTCCAGAGCCTGATGGTAAAGGACTCAGAACTCTTCAGAGAAGTTCTAGAAAGATTTACTGTTTTTTCTTACCTTTGGCTTTGGATTTCCTGCCACTTTGCATGTAAATGTGACTGGCATTCCCTCAAAGATTTTGTAGTGCTTCAGCTTTATCTCAAAATATGGTGACATACTGTTATCAATAGGTTCATCTCCATGTTGCACTTCATCATCTGATTCTTCCACAGGAGATCTCTCCAGCCTGTATTCAATTTCGCTGATCAGCCTTTGCTCAAAGCTGGAGACTTTATATTCCTGTCAAATGAGAGGTAGATATTAGTGTCCAGCTTCAATACATTGCTCAGGAAGATATGTTCTTAATGTTTGGATTTTTTTATTTTACCAATCTTTAACAAGCCATTAAGTTGTTACATATAAAAGGAAACTGTATCTTGTTGAAGAAAAACACTATAATCCATGTCTCCAATAGCTTCCCTATGAAACAATCAAGACATCTGGTATGAGGCAAAAACTGTATTTCATGTTGTCTTAAGGTCTAATTTATAAGGGGAAAGAAAGTCATTGGTTGCTTTCTTTCCATTAAAAAAAATCCTATAAGAATAAAAGTATTCTGAGGCAGTTCATAAAGACAAAAGGAACACACCAATATTTCCTTGAGGGTACAGACAGATTTAGGGTGGGTTTTTGTTTCCAGATGGCTAGAAGACCATATGGTTCACATCTGCTATTTGCACAGAACTCTACCAGAGGCTGAACCAGAAGGATAAAATTATTTTGTTTACAGTTGCCTGTAAAAATGAGGACAAAAATAAGAGAAAATTGCAACAGTGGCAGTCCATGATAGTTGTTTCCCTTTACTCCTGTTGCTGTGATTCCCTTTGTGTGGGATCCTCCCTTACAAACAAAATTTACCGTAGCTGTAAATTGAAGATATAGCAAGAAGAGCAGAAAGGTTCATCAAGTGTAAAACACTTGCTTGAATTTGTTATGATTTACTCATATACACTGTTATTTGCTTTCTTGAACTGTTACTTTGCAGAATTCCTGCTTGGAATCTTACTGATAAGAGTGAAAATGTCAGACGGTAAAATAGCTCAGAAGCAGAAAAAAAAAATTATTCAATGCTCTTCTCAGTCAGCAGAAATTCAGACATTCTTTCAAATTACTTTTGGCCATTGTCTCTGACTCTTGTTGTATTTAAGACAGAACATGCATCTCATGCAAAGTACCCTTTCACATCCCCATCCTCTGTTGCTGCCTCTGGTCTGAGAATGGCGTGACATGTTTCTGCCATTGGTTACAGAACTAATCATAACCCTCGATAATCACAAAAAATGGAAGAGCAGAGGAATACATTGTAAACTGCAGACAGTTTTAAAATTTCTTTGTTTCCTGAAGTGCACCACAAAAGTAAACCATGAAGTATATGACACAGTTAGTATCGTGTCAGTGTATGTTATTGTTACAGCACAAAGATAGTGGAGCACACAATGATTGCTGTTAAACTGTCTGCACTCACACAGGCTTCTAGAACAACTTGAACATCCTCATAAATGGAGTGCAGTCCAATTCTCCACCATTATTAATGCTAGATGACCTCTTGTTATTAACCAAGAACAGCAGAATGGAAAGGAGACAGAAAGAAAAAGACAAAAAAAACAAGACAGAAAAAGGTGAAACTGATAACCTTTTGAATATCCATGGGACTCACTACAGAAGCACCAACAGAGCGAGCTTCCTGCAAGGGTAGAAGAAAAGATCAAGAGGCAGAAAGAAGACCAAGAAATATCCATGACAGTTCCTCAGTTTTTATCAGCAGAATGTACTTTGTGCAGCACTATAAGCAAACAAATGCTACACATTTCTGAATAGCAGCTCTGGCATCTGAACAATGGAGAGCGTGTACCTGGCCTTTCAAGCAGACTTTCTGCTGTGGTTTTGGTCTGCACCCAAAAAGTGCCTATTACACAAATAAAGAGAAGATGGTTTCAAGATAGGAGATGCATTTCTGCCTTCAGAGACTTAAAGGTCAGGACAGAATAGGATAAACAGAAGAGTTTAAAGCAGAAAGCAGACATTCTAGGAGTCTCAACCTTATGGAAAAACTGAGCAATAGACATGTTATCCTCCAGGTTATTTCACTAATAGATAACATATGACTTCTGTAATCGATAATCATCCTATCTTGTATATATTTATTGTCTTATTTAGGATTTTATTTTAGTGACAATCATAGTCAGTGAAAAAGAAAAGATGAAAGGCATTTTCTTCTGTGAAACTGTAGAGTTATGTGGCACCTGTATAGCAGGATCTTCTTCTGGTTCCTGTATGTTGAAGACAGTTGCAGCACTGTCTGCTCCCAGCAATCGGCGAGCCATTTTTTCCTCATATGTTAATCTCTGAACAAAAAATAAAAATGGAAAGGAAATGAGGGGGGAAGCAAAAGAAAGAAAAATAGTATTTCTCCAACTACAAAGCAGTACACAGTAAGCAATGCTTAAAGTAATGTTGATAAAAGAGACCAGCAATATGTTTCTAACAGAAATTTTCTACCACAGATTGTAATGCATTTTTTTAGTATTACAAGTGGCTCCTTTGGCTTAAGCAACCCTTACACTGACTCTGCCATTTGTTTCCATCCTCGTGCCAGGAACTTGGGTAGGAATGAGCAATAGGAACTGCTTAAATCATGGCCATCAGAAGAGGGCATATCAAATCATCCCAAATCTTATCCAAGTCATTCTGCTCAGTTTTTACATTAGAACCGCAAGGCAGAAAACACTGCCACAAAATGATAAGAAGATTCTACTCGACTTGAATATTTTTGTCCAAAATACAGAAAAATGTATTCTTCAAGATTTTAAAATTTCTATTTCTTCTTACTCTTCCAGAAATTTAGGAGACAGCTTATAATAGACAATTTACACAGAGAAAACAAATTAAAGGAAAATCTTAATGCATAAGCCAATTATTTCATTATTAGTTTTCTTCCTGCATTTACAAATGCATTTCAGACACTTTTTTACAAATCAACATTGCAAAAAAATGCAAGTTTGTGGAAGACAAATTCATTTCATGGTGAAACACCTCATTTAAGGAGAAAAATGAAAACTGAATGAAAAATGGAAATTGTAAATATTACATCTACTGCATGTATGCTTTTAAAAAAAATCTCATGTAATTTATTTTTGTCTTAATGTCATATTGCAGCTAAACCTGCAGGCTGAAACTCATGACAATTAGGTAGCAGTGTTGCCTTGGTTACAAGCATCTAAGGAAATCATGAACTTTTCTTCACTTATATTTCTTCTGCAGTCACTCCAAGAGCCCACTGCTATGATTACACATACAGAATTTACCCAAGACAGGGATCTGCAAAGTGAAAGCCTCGAGGCAAGCACCAAAACAGAGTTTATTTAGTTCAAGCTCCCACATCATCTGATCATAGTTGGTCTCTTTTTTTTTTTTTTTTTTTTTCATACCTTGGGCCATGTGGGCATTCTCAGGACATTCCATTCATTTGCCCAGGCCAAACATCTCCCATACTTTCCAAAATAGGCATTGACGGTCATTCTCAGCCCACTTCCTTGGAAAAAACAGGAACTAATACACTATGGCAGTGATTTTGCTTAACTACTACAGAAAACTGCCAAATGCTGTGCAGTCAATGGAGAAAGGTAACAGAAGCAGCAGACACTCTGAACATTCTCCCTACTTCACTCCATTGTCCTTATTAAGAACCAAAAATGAGCAATGTTGATGGACAGTCTGACTCAATGGGCTTTCTTGAATTACACCACCACAGTTCACAGCTCAGACCTAGAAGCAAACTTAGTAAAATTCTGGGCATTGTCCTGAGAAATATAAAATTCCACTTCCTTTCAAAGTGACACAAAGGCATCCCAAGGTATTCAGATTTTTAAATAAATATTTTCTTGACAAAAGTGGGGTGACAGTTTACATTTTTAAAATTAACTTTCCTCTTAAAAGAAATTCCTGCTTCAAAGATACTGTCTGAATAACTGTAAAAAATTCTTAGGGAAGTTGCTTCTCATCAATTCTGAGCAGGAAGAATTTGGTATTTTATCTTTCATGTGTATCTTAAGTGCATAAAAAGGAACAGAGCTCTTTGTGGCTGTGCATTTCCACTGCTTGATATGCTCATTTTACCTCATTTCTTGACTCCTCAAGCAGGTCATTAACCCTTGAGTCTGCAAGTTAGTACTATGGGTTATTTCTATTCTACCGGTCAAAATTCTATCAGTCAAAAGAAGCCCCTCAGCTGCAGAATGATGCCTGATTCCTACTGGGTTGTTTTTCATGATAAATTCTTCTGATGCCCAGTTACCACCTACTGCTTCCCCCATCATCCAGTGGCTGGGCACAAGGAAGAATGAGCCTGGACCGAAACAAAGCTGTGCATGTTCATCCACTCAGTAATGAACAGATAAAAGCAAATGGCCCTTGGGGCTCAAAAAGTCATGGAGGTACAGACTGTGCAGGCTTCCTAGCAAATTCACAATTTTTGTGACCTTCACTGCTTTGTTAAGTCCAAGTAAAGTTGTCAAATAGGAGAAGGAATGATAGAACCAAATGTATTATTCCTTTTGGAAGTGCAGTTTTGAAAGTTCAATGAAAAATTATAAATACATAAAAAGCAATCTACAACAATTATTTTATATGCAGCATAGCTCAGAAACTACCAATGGTGCCCACTCTCACTCACTCCCATTCCCCAGGGTATTTTATGTTTTTATACCGGTTGCCCGTTGTTCAAAAGGTCTTCTTTGAAGCGAAGTTTTCTCTCCAGATCCTGAATTACAGCATCTTTTGACCCTTGAATCTCTTCATCTGATGCTATCCTAGCAGTTCTGCCTGTTTTCTTGGGAAATCCTCTGCAAAACAGTACCAAAAAAACTCATGAGCTTTCCTGAAGTAATTTGTATTTAGGAATGTAACTGGAATCAGTGATATTAATGAAGAAAACATCGTGTCTTTGAAACTAGAGGTCTGACATCTTTCTTTCTATAGTGTCCCCACTAATTCACGCTACTGATTAAATGGTTAGTTTAAGGATAAAGATGAAACTATCCTTTATTTGTGTTTTAGTTAAAATAGCCCTCAGGATTGCTTGGCAATGGCTGTAAACACCATACACTCACAGATGAGCAGTGGAAATAAAGCAAAATGAGAGGAAACATGAAAGAGAAAGCATGACTAGATAAGTGGGGATGGAAGATAAACTAGGTTCCTATGAAGTACCAGAATAAAGATCAAGAAGATGTAAGACAAGGCAGTTAATTATTAATTTCTTATGTTATTTATTTAACTAATTCCTTATAGCAACTTTGCAATAACTGCATAACTCCATGCTTATTCTTCATATCTCTGTGAACACATACCCATAAGGCAACACATAAATGCTGTTGCTCAAAGAAGAGCCATTCACAGCCTGGGTTACACTGGGAAAAAGAAAAGTCATCCTTGTGAAGCAGTTCTCAGCAGCAAGATTTCCCAGTGGAATAGCAACCATTTAGCAGTTCACATTCATGGGGCTAATTTATTCCTCTTACCAGCCTACAGGATAGGATTGCACTTTCAGCAATTTTCACTCCCATTTTCTTAAACAGTACAGGAAATTTTATTTTTCCAGACTGCACTAATATTTAACACTTTTCAGTAAAGTTATGATGGCTTTATTGCTGGAAATGCCCAACATGGGTGGTTTCTACTAGAGATCAGGTGTTCTTAACACAGTGGTGAAGAAATCAGCATTGCTATCATATTTAAAACTTGTAGCACATCCCATTTCTCCAGTGAAGTCACACAGGATTGTTTGATAACTGGTTCAATATTAGCTTACAGGGTCTTTGTACCATTGTTGAGTAAATAGGGCTCAGCCCCATTACATGGTTATGACGTGGAAAACATGGAATTAAATCAGATAAATATACAAACTCAGATCCCAGAGATAGAAAAAAAATCAGACTAGCATGTAATTGGCAAATTTATTTCCAATACCCAACTTAATAATTTAGTTACCAGTGCCAAAATTCTAAACAAGAATCATACATAGATATAACAAATCTCCTTGGATAATATTCAATTCTATGTTTCTATGGTTAGAGAGACTTCATTCTTCAACAAGTGCTTTCAATGGTAATTTCTAACATTAGAAAAAATGAAAAAGTACACATATACTGTCAAAAGCAAAGAAGGAATTAAGTGAATAGATGCAGAAGACAATAGCTGAAAACATTTCTAACTAAAACATTTCATATTCCATTGCTGTAAGTAAATGTAAAATGTGAAAACAATGAAATTCTTGTAAAAAGGACTGCATTTTTACATTAAATCACAGGAGAAGAGCAGACATTTGCCTAATTTCACAAACAGACATAGAACTACATCCCTTGCCCTAGAAATATTCATCTGTTAGCTGGTGACCACCAAGTAGAATAATTCCCTCAGCTAAAAGCTGAGGGAATTCTCAGTCACAAATAAGAAAGCAAGTCTGCTTCACTCTCTTTTGGGGAAGAGACAGAAAAACTGTCCCATCTACAGGGAGCCAAGAGAATGTTAAGAGGCAGGGATAAGGTCTCTTCAAGAAAGAGATGCCTCAATACCTCCAGAAATTTGGTGCAGTAAGTGTAAAGGAATACATGGAAAGAAAATGGACAGGAGAATGTGGGAAGAGTGGATCACAAGGAAATGTCCTTCAGGAAGGCTCAGCATCTGCTGGAAGGCTGGTGGGCAGCTGCCATCCGCTTCTCCCCTTACAGTCTTTCCTTTCACCTCCCAGCCCTTAATCGCCTAGGCCAGCATTGCCATGAAACCAAATTCTGTCACTTTTGAGACTACCTCCCCCCAGAAAAATTAAAAAGCCCCAAACAAACAACAACAACACCACACAAACAAAACAAAACAAAACCATCCCAAAAATCAGCCAACTTCAATGCAGCAAATTTCAAGTTTGGCTTCACCTTTGGCTTCACCTGTGCCAGCTTTTAATGGAGTCATGCATGCTCCCTTGAAAATTCCAAGTGATACATTAAGAAACAGCTTTCATTTCTCATTCTCACAAATTTTATACTTGACTAATGAACAGAGTTTTACCAGAAAAAGGCCTGCTTATGCTTGGGACTCAATAGGCAGTAAAGGTGAAATGTACAGTTCACCCAAGTAAGTCACAACAGTGTATGAAAAGAAGAATGAGTTACATGCTTGGGAGTGTATTTCAAGTAAAGGATTTTCTGAAGCACTATTGATTATGTCTGAAAACAAAAACCCCTAAGCAAATACACACATTTTTCACAGGGAAATGAGTACCCAGAGAATTTAAAGTTAGTAAGTTCAACATCCACACATAACACAGAAAAACAATATCACAGTCCATTTCTAAACAATGTAGGATAATAAGAAAATGAAAATTGAATCATGTCAAAGCTCATGTTTATCTCTCTGTCAGGCTGAAGGGCATGCAGATAGGCAACAAGAAGTAGCTTTAATACACTTCAGTTTATGGCTTCTGAGTTAGCCTTCAGGAGCTGCAGTAAGTTCCCGAGTAAATCAGGGAAACAGAGCCTGGCTGAAATTTCTATGATATGCCTGTGCAAAGCTATTCAATCTGAAAAAGCTGTTCAGAGTGATTTCTTTTTCTATCAAACTGAAATAATATAGTCCAATGAAGCATTTGAAAGAGCTCTGTATACTAAGTTGAGCACTTAGGATTTCGGCCTTAATTGGAAAAGTGAAATAGAGAAAGACATTTCTCAAATCGGCTGAAGACAATTTGCAGAGGCTGTAATTCATTTGCAGGTAACAACTGCCACTTACAATAATCTTCATTATTTGGCTAGAAGTATTCTAATAATGAAACTCAGGAAAATGTTCAAAGCATGATAGCAATGCTAATGGAAAATGAGCATTAACATGTTAAGCATCTCTTGAGAATCTATGAGATTAAAACTTGGAAATGAACACTATTATTTCAAAAGGGAAAGAAATGTAATTCCAGGGCATGCCAGTATAAGACATGAAACTGAGCTGTTTTCCTTTATTCCTTGCTATTAGACACTGAATCCAGTTTTACCAGTGCACTTCAAGAAAAATACAGCAAACTGGAAAGTTTTAGGACAAGAAAACTACCCCATGGTTTTAAAAGCATAGCTTTTGTGACAAACTATGTCACACACAGAGAAGGAAAAATTCTTGTTTATTTAGTCAGGAAATTAGGAGAACAAAGATAGGCAAATCAAATGAAATGTCAGAAATCAGACAACAACTGACATCAGGAAATGGCATTTAATCATTCTTCATGTCCATGGAGGATGATAAGTCACAATAACTTGAAGAAGAACAGGCCTAGCTTAGACACAAACAATGTAGAACTCTCCTTCCTCCACCCTACAACAGTGACATTTAAACACTGGAGCAAGTTATGTAGCAAAGCTACATAGGAATTTTATTTAAGAACAAGGTATGCAAATATGACAGCAATGACCTGGGGATCCTGGGGAACTTTTAACAGGAGAGACAGAGTCCTTAACAACCTTCCAGATCTCTGGTTTTGTGTCAGATGATCCTGAGCTCTGCACAGTCCATGTGGAAGTGCCACCCAAGACCTAATCAAGGCAACTTGCTTGAAAAGTAGATTATTGCGTCTTTATCATTCCTTAAGAAAGGAAGCAATTGGTTTAAAAATTTAACAATAAAAATGAGCACCGGTCAAAATTTCTTCAAATATTTTTGGAGAGCTTCTCTCTTCCTCTTTTGGTACTATTTTAAATTGGGACAAAAAACTCAATGCAATGCATAAGGAAACACAGCTCTTCCTGCAGATGCTCTGTTTCTGCCCCCTCCTCAGAATCTCTTTCTCTAAATATATACACTTTAAAAACTGTCCAAATAGATACGTGTGTGTGTGTGTGTGTGTGTGTGTGTATATATATATATATGCATACATACATAACCCACAGCAAGTTAACCCTTAAGACATACATTCTTGGGATGAATTTCAAAATGTCTACAAACCAATGATAACAAATAGAAGGACTTTAGTAAATCTATGTTCCAAAGCACAGATCCTTTCAGCCTGAGTAATGGTTTACATGGCAAGACAGCCTGGCAGCAAACTTTCTTCAGCTGCTTTTGCAAATATTTTCCACCATCCTTACATGCCCTTATCTGGATGCATTTAGCTCCAAAGATTTGTGTCCTCAGTGACGCATAAGCTTTCTTTCTGTCTTCTCTCAGGGATAATATCAAACAAAAAAATCTGCCAATTCATTTATGTTTTCCTATGTTCATTCTTTGCCCAAGGCAAATTTCAGATTTGCTGCATTAAGCTAGCAAGAGACAGTGTATTTCAGGCTATTGACAGCATCAGTCTCGAGCACACAGCCACCACCACAAATGTGCAAAGAAATGAACAACCTTGGGAAGTAGGCTGCAACTCATATGCATTTTAAGCACCTCTGAAATACACATCACCTAAGTCAGTGGGGGCTTGAATCCAGGTGTAGATAAAAACACAAATGTCTGAATTCTTTGGGTCAGAAAGGGTGCAATGAAATTGCCAAAACTGTCATCTTAATTCACACAGAGATTTTTGACAGCAAAGATTTTTGCAGCCTTGGCTTGGCTCTCCTTAGTTTTGAATATTTGCCCTGACATTTGTTTAGAATGAAAGCCAAACCAGCAGTACTTTTTATGTTTTAATTACACGGAGTGCAAGCTGGATACAATTCCCTCTTTTCCTATGTACCTTTTACAGTGTAAACAAGGGCAACAGGCTGGCTGTTGTTATCCTTCCAAGAACAAATTCCTGTTTGCAGTCAATATGGCTTAGTTTCACAGAAATCCAAATTAATTCTCTGGTACTGAGGTAATGAACAGTAACTTGATTTTTTTCCTTTAAAACTAAAGCCTTCCAAAAATACAGCTAATTCCTGCTCACTTCACACATTTTTCACTTACTGTAAAAGCAAAGTTACTACAAGCACTGTAACAGGTCACAAACTTTGAAGCTGCAGCTGTATATTAAAATTGGTTTAGTCTGATTATGTCATACATGGTGTGGAGACCAGGAGCTTCAGCTGTGTCCAGTAATGTGATGTTACATGCATCTGAATTAAGGGAACGCCTGAAGAACAGACCTGACTAAGGATGGCTTCCAGCAAATGGAACAAATGTAACAAAAGTTCAATTATTTCTACTATGCAATGTTCTGAAACTGTGGTTGAAAAAAATAAATAATGTCTCAGCATTGGATAGGGTTAAGGCAGAAATTTCTGAACATCTTTGATCCCTCTTAATGTTTAGATAACAAAGAGAACGACTCACCTACAAAATACATGACTGCTACCATTATTTTTCTCTAAAGCTTATTTTTAAAAATGCATTTCTACTCATGAAAAGAAGAATTACTACTTTTTCATTCCCCTATTCAGTTCCTTCCCCTCTTGAGCAAGCGATCTCTCTGCCTCAGGCTGCACTGGTTACTGTAGCTACATAAGCACCATTTGCCTTTCAAAAGATGTGCATATATTTTGATATTAAATCAAAAATCAAATGCCTATTTTGTAATCTGAATTTCTGATTGTTACCAGCAGTATGCTGGAACTGATAGTCAAGAAGAAATAAATAAAGCATCAACTGCTTTAGATAGAAAAGGCTGACACAATCCTCATAGTTCTGAAATCTCTAAAAGAACAGGTAACTGTGAGAAGCATGTAACGAAAAAGCTACACTAGACTGGGAAAAGGTGTCATATCCAAAATATCAACTAATTCCAGTTGTGGTGTTACTGGTTAAGGTCTCTGCAGCTATTAAGCATTGTACCTGGCTTTGACATTCACAGATGTTTTTGTGGCATTCAGATCTGTTTAAAATAGAGAAGTTATAAAATTAAGTCCCCTGAAGAGAAAAACCTGCAGACCAAAACAAGCATCAAAGCCATGCTGTGAACAATCTTTTCAATAGGGAAATACATGTACTAATTCTCTTAGTCAAGTTCACTGCCATCTTCAATATCCTTAAGTAGCTGCAAATACCATTTTGAAAAATAACTGGATAATACATATCTTGAAAATTAATACTTCCAGATGCAATGATTGTCAGGATACTGTTATTTTGGCTAATGTCTGTGTGTCTCCATGTTACATCCTTGAGCTCTACTTTTGCACAGCTTTAATTGATTAGATCTGGGGCACAACCTGGATTTCTAAGTTCAAGTGGAACAAACATGCATTCATCATATCTCAGAAAAGCTAATATGGATATGTATTTTATGATAAGCATGTGCAAAAACAAAGCCCCCAATATGAGCTGTTTCTTAGCACAACTGTCAGGAACTGGTCTAATATCACAGCTAAACCCCTCATGTGTTGGCATAACAGTCACAAGTAGTATCCAACCATGTGAAAAGAAAATTTTCAAGAAAATTTAAACAAAAAATGTTTAATGGACAGGAGCGATAGCTTAACAAAATTGGAGTTTGAGAATGAATGCAAACCCTGATATTTTCTGGAATTTTTTCAGTTACAGAAATACTTGCCTTTAGATATATTTTCCCAATATGTTATCTGGGTATGACTGAATACTGAATACCTCCAGGTATGACTGAATAGGCAGCAAAGAGAGATGAAGTCTCTCTTTTTCAGAAGCAAGGAAAACATCCTGACCTGTCTTCTCAGTTTGATACTGGAGTTCTTAATCAAGGTACTTCCTCCTACACATAATGATTTTCACATCAATCATACTGTAGATAACCTCAATTTTTAAAAAGTTGTGACAAGCATAACTTACAGAAACAGGAAAAGTATAAGTCTACATAAGAGAGCAATGCAGTTTACTCTAAAATGAAAGTTGGCTTTTGTGCTGGGAGAGTGTTGAAGGCCGTAAGATAGATAGAGAAGTGTATTTTTCCTCATAGTGGTCACCATCATTGCCAGTTGACTAAAGGAACATGACAATTACTAAAATGTTTGTTTCAATTCCATTTGAGACATAATGCAATGACAGACACAGTACACAGCTGCAGGAACAGACCAGCAGCTCTGATTCAAAGAGAAAAAAGTGCAATCTCTTTCTGATACTGCTTTTCTCATGATTCCTACATAATCTCCTTTATGAGTTGGATTTAATGTTCTAAAGGTCACTGAGACAGCAGTTAAATTTTGTGCAGAATGATAAAAGCAGCTTATTTAATTACCTTCTACAAGCTAATTGTACAAGGTTTTCCATTTTCCATCCTTTCCCAGAAAGTAGTAACTCAATATTCATGTTCTTTCACCAATTCTGTACAGTCATATTTTTTCCTGTTTTTAACTAAGGTAGTATTACTGAAGATATCTACTTTAAGAAAAGGTCTGCTTTAAGGAAAATCATTAATTTTTAAAGTTGCCTTCAAAAGGATATATGTATAGCTAACAATACTTATTTTTTACACTTAGAAAGAGATCCCATTTCTCCAAGTTGGATAATTCCACATCCTTTAGTGGCAGGTTTTATACTTTTTAAAAGCAAATATTCACTAAATAAATAGTCAACAAATCCTTCTCATGGGATTATTTGTGCATTCACAAATGCTCATGTAAACATATAATTTATGTTCTTAGCTAGAACTTTTAGGTATACTTATCTCTATTCCTTCACATGTAACTTTTTGATTTTTCTTTCTAGGAACAGTGGAGATCAGTTTCTAGCTTCTACAAACTCAAATGTGAACTAACCCACCTCAGTTGTATGTTTCTGTCACATTAACTCTCTTCCCTAAAAGTGTTTTGTAACCAAAAGCTAATCTGAATACAACAGATTCACCCACCCTGGAGTTTTCTTTAGGTAAAGAAAAACTGAGGTTTTTAAGAACGCTATTCAACAGACTTACTCCTGCCAAGTTTTACCTCAGAAATTACTGACAAGTGCTTATAATTCCCTTAAGTGCTTAATTAGCTATGCAGTTCCACCAGCACTTCTCTTCTGCTTAATAACACAATGTTCTAGCAAGACACGAAGTCTACCAAATCTATTCCATTAATAAAAAAGGTTATTGCCAAAGCTTGTTCAACCAACACCATCATAGCCACAGCTTGAAAACACTGGTCACTATAAAGTGTCTGGAGCTTACTGGAAAATTGAGATATAATTTATTCAAGGAAAACACTCACCATATTGTTGTAAATCAATGCTTAAAATATTTAAAGATTAATTAGTAGGTATTAATGTCTAAATAAAATGTAGTCAATTCACAAGTAGGTATTCCCATAATGCATGCAAGACTGTAAGACCACATGCTATTAAAAAAAACTCCAAACCAACCAAACCACAAAAAACTCCATTCCAAACAAATTAACAATTCCCACTGCAATGTTTCCAAATCTATCCGAATTTAACTGGAAAGAATATTCATTGGTTCAAACTAGTTTAGCTAATGCAGTCACTTCCACAGAATGTCAGGGTTCAAAACCAAGGAAAATGTTGAAACATTAGCATGGTATTTACTGTTCATGGGCCCACAGAATACAGGAATTGAAGACAGGGTTAGAAATGTTTTTACAGAATCACAGAATATTCTGAGTTGGAGGGGATCCACAAGAAAAACTGAATCCAACTCCTGGCTCCACACAGACAGGACACCCCAAGACTTACACTGTGTGCTTGAGAGCATTATCCAAACACTCCTTGAATCCTGTCAGCCTTGGTGCTGTTACCACTACTCTGAGGAGCCTGTTTGAGTGCCCAACCACACTTTGGATGTAGACTCAGTATCCAACCTAAACTGCCCTGACTCAGCATCAGACCATTTCCTTGGGTCCTGTCACTGGTCACCACAGAGCAGAGATCAGTGCCTGCACCTCCTCTTTCCCTCACAAGGAAGCTGCAGGCTGCAGTGAGGTCTCCCCTCGGTTTCCTTTTCTCCAGGCTGAATAGACCAAGTGACCTCAGCCACTCCCCATACAGCTTCCCCTCAAGGCCCTTCACCATCTTCACTGCCCTCCTCTTGACTCTCTCTAATGGCTTAATGTCTTTTTAGTATTGTGGTGTCCAAAACTGCACACAGGACTTGAGGTGAGGCCACCCGAGTGCAGAGCAGAGCAGGACAATCCCCTCCTCCGTGCCTGGCTGGGGATGCTGTGCCTGATGCCCACCAGAGTACAGCTGGCCCTCCTGGCTGCCAGGGCACAATGACTTTCCATCAATCAGGACCCACAGTCCCTTTCCAAATGGCTGCTCTCAAGCCTCTCATTGCCCAGTCCTCTTGTATATCCAGGGCTGCCCTGTCCCAGGTGCAAAATCTAGCACTTGCCTTCATTAAACTTCATACTGTGGGTGATTGCTCAACCCTCTAACTTGTCAGATCTCTCTGTAGGGCCTATTTGCCCTAAGATAGTTGACAGCTCCCCCCAGTTTAGTATCACCAAATCTACTTAGTATTCCTTTGAGTTCTGCATCTAAGTCATTTATGAAAAGCACTGGCCTTACAGTGGAGCCATGTGGAACCCCACTGGTGACTGTTTGCCAGCCTGATGTAACTCTAGTTACTGGATTTCTTTGTGCCTGACCTGTAAGCCCATTGAGCACCCATGATTTGATGTGCTGATCCAGCTGAATGCTGGACATGTCGTCCAGAAGGACACCATGAAAGACAGTATTAAAAGCTCAACCAAAGTCCAAAGAAGTTACATGAACAGTCTTCCTTTGCTCAGCTAGGTGAGTTACCTTGTCATAAATGGAAATTAAGCTAGTCAAACAGGACTTTCCCCAGATGATGCCATTCTGGCCAATGACTGCGTTATCCTTCAGGTGTTTTTCAATAACTTCAAGAGTAATCTTCTCCATAATTCTACCAGGCATCGAAATGAGACAGACAGACCTGCAGTTTTCTTCATGCTGCTCTTGAAAGCTGGGACAACATTAGCCAGCATTGAGTCAAGTGGGATCTCTCCAGATTCCCAAAACAGTTCAAAAAGTCATTGAGAGAAGTCTTGTAATGACATCAGCCAGCTTTTTGAGGATTCTTGGATGAATCCCATCAGGGCCTATAGACTTACAGGGATCCAGCTGGAGCAGTGATTCCCTCACAAGTTCAGAGTTGACTCTGAGTTTATAATTCTCAGAATCTTCATCCTTCAGCTCAGGGCACTGAGAACCCCATAGTCCATGACTGGTTCTGAAGACTGAAGAGAGCATTAACCACCTCTGCCTTGTCTGTGTCCCTGTTTGTATGGTGAACACTCTCATAATTTAACAAGTCACTGTTATTTCTGGACTGCCTTTTGCAACTAGCATATTTTTAAAAGTTCTTTTAATTGTGCTACACAGTACTGAGTGGCTTCAGCTCTAATTGAGCTTTTCCTTCACAATTTTCCCCATGGAGGAGAGCAGCATCTCTGTAGTCCTCCCATGTCACCTTGCTTCTGCTGGTCAAACATTTACTTTTTGTTGCCTTACCTCTAGAAGAAGATCCCTGCCTAGCCAAGTTGGCCTTCCGCCTCATTTTTTTCCATCATTTTGGAATTGCCTCCTCCTGTGTCCATAGGAGGTGGTGCTTAAAAAGTCACCAGCATTGATGGACCCCAGCACCATCAAAAACATTTTCCCAGAGGACCTTACCCATTAGTTCCCTAAGCAGTCTGAAGTTTTAAATCCAATTGCTTTGTGGTTGCTGTGGCCAAGACAACCACCAATTTCCACTTCAGTCATAAGATTCTCTCTGTTAATGAGCAGCAGATCAAGGAGGGCATCTTACTGAGCTGGCTCTCTTAGTGTCTGCACCATGCAGTGACCATCCAGGTGTTTAGGAACCTTCTGGACCTGCTTGGATCAGCTGTCTGGTATTCTCAGTTAACATTTACCAAGTTGAAGTCTCCCGGAAGGATAAGAGTGGTTACTTAGAGATGTTCCTTAGATCCTTAAAGAATAACTCATAAGCATCACCATTCTGGATAGGAGGTCTACTATAGACTCCCACGATGACATCTGCATTACTTGTTTGCCCCTTAATCCTTATCCAGAGGCTTTTGACCATGCCATTTCCAGCTGTAAGCACCATTCATTCCAGACCCTCTATTACATACAGTGCCAACCTCCCTGCCTCTCCTGCTCTGGCTATATCCCCTGAAGAGCCTGTAACCATCCTTCATGGCACACCAGTCCCAGGACTCATTACACCAGTTTTTGCTTATGCCAATGATGTAATATCTCTGGAGCTGGGCCAAAGCTTTGAGCTCCTCTTGCTTTTTCCTGCATCTCCTTGGATAGATTTCTTTTTTCAGTAGAGCAAATATGATACATGCATGGGAAAGGAAATGACCAAAGAAAGCTGATGAAGGGAAGGTTTGACCCCAAGAGGAGTAACAAAGACTATTGGTTTGTTTACAGCCTCAGAGAACTTTACTGGTGCTGCCTTTGACCATTTCCAAAAATAACTGCCTCCACCTGCAATGTTTATTACTTAAACTTTATTCTGCTCCTACCACAACACAAAACTGAAAAAAAATGATGCCTACCAAGTTCTGCTTTTGAGGAGCAGATCTGTGGTTGTGCCAAGATTTAGCAATGACAAAGTCTTTGAAGATAAGTGGCTTGACTAGTATTTCAGCTGCTGAGCAAAACTTTGAATGCCACAATTTATTTCTTTCACCCAGTCTGTAAAGCACACTGTCAGAAAACAGCAACATCATTTTCAACCAATAGATCTTGGAGATCATGGCAAAATGGTGAGACTACAGAAGTTATGGAATAGTGTGTGGAGCTCAGAAACTATGTCTTGGAAAGATAAACACGCTGAAGAGGACTTGTGAGGAAGGAGAAAAAGACAAAGGAAAAGAAGCAAAAAGTGAAAGGGGCCAAAAAAAGAATTGAGGCTATAGCACAAAGCAGAAGAGACCTAAAGCTGAGGGGGAAATGGAGGCAAGGGGAAGAACTGCTCAGGAGTGGTATTAGAATTACAGGAAACAAAGTAATTTACTCAGCAACACACACCAGACATTAACCTACACATTAACATGAAAAAGGAGAAGCCAGGGAAAAATTGGCATCAAAGATACATAGCAATAGATTATGGCTTTTCTGCATCACACAGTACATATTTTACCATGTTTTAATGTTATAATTCAGATGACAAATGCTCACTGTGTATGTATATACGCACACACACACATATATATACACACATAAATTATATACACATACATTCAGTATAGTTAACACAATCCAGCTCCCATCTGGACTTTATTTCCTGAGGGAATGCAGAAGAACAGCCAACTACCTCATCCTCAGCTCAGACCCCAAGGTTGCTGCCTAGTTGGGAAGGGGGGGGGGGGAGGGAGGAATATAGATAGACACACCATCATGTGCATACCCAGACTGGCTGCTGCACTTGGGGAAGTGAGGGGCATGGTGAAGGGGGAAGAATCTTTGCAGAGTTGTTTCTCTGTCCAAAGATCAAAGGGAATGAGGAAGAATACAACTAATGCTTCAAATGAGAACATGTACCAATGAGCACAGAGAAAGAGGGACACAGCAGAGGCTCAAGCTGCTGCAATTACCCTCACAACACACAGAGGTGAGCTCAAAAATGAATCCAGCTCTTGTCAGAGCTGTATAGCTGGACTAGAGCCTTTTCTTGGAAAATCAAAGGTAATAGCAGGCTTCAGTGGGCTGTGCTTACTGGTCGAGCTGTCAGTAAATTAATCATGCAATTTTCAGTGCTCAGTATCAATAGTGAAACTCAGCCAGTGCAAAGGCACAGTAAGACAGAAAATCACAACTATTATGACTGCAAGGGCAAATTGCACTATTTATTAATTTTTCTCCTAAAAACGTTTCATGGCCAGACTCCATAATGAGCTGTATGAACCAAATCAAGATAAAGAAATGCTTTTAAAAACAGATACATGACTTATTACTTAGATATCTGTCCTCTTTCTTCTTTCTCTTCCTTTTCATATCTTGAATTGAAATAACAGAATTTCCCACTGCAACAGTATGTAGCTGAGCAAGTCACCTAGATACTGTAGATATGTTTAGACAAACTTCTGGACAAAGTTATAAATAAGCCTTGGATACAGCTATTCTCATTTTTGTTCTTCAGCATGTCTCTTTGTTCTCTAAGGATGGAATGAGAGTCTAGTGCCAGTGGAAAGAAAAACTGATCTATGATGAGAGCTGACATGCTCCAAAATACTATTTTGGCCTTTAGAGAAGACAAAAGGGGAAAAGAAGTGTGCTGAGTTGTTAGGGATAGGGATTCTGTTTGTTTTTACGTACTGCTATTTTAAATCCCTCCCCAAACACTTTCCCAAACTTTCTCAGAACAAAATCTCTAGCCAAAGCCAATGAAGTGTTATGGCCACTTTGTTATCAGATGTATACTTTAATACCTTGTATTCTCAGTATCACAAAGCTATAGGGACTTCTGAAAGATATTCTCTTTACTTGAAATTTCTCTACCTGCAGATGTAATAGGAACACAAACTGCAAATATCACTGTAGATGTGACTTTAAAAGAACTGGGCTGTAAGAAGGGTTTTCTTGGATCTCCTTCCACTGCCCTGGGCCTGCAGAGCCTTTTGCTCCTGCTTTCACATTTTCTTAAACTCCAGTTTAAAGCTTCAGCTTCTCATCTTTGGTGCTCCTACTGTAGGGCTCTTTCAGAATCTCACTTCTGTGAGGGTTAAAAAGCTATCTCACATCTCTAGCACAGAAGCACTTGCAACTTATTCTCACATCTCTCCCTCTCAGATAACTGCTAACAGCAAAGGACCCTAGAAAAGTACAAATGAAACAAGTGCAATAATCTTCATTACAATCTGCAGCACAGCAAGGAGCTCATCAGCTGATACTTACGGAGGCGTCACTCCTTTTGGGAGGCCTAATGCGTTGACAGAAATGGGTGGTGGCTGGGATGGCAGCATGGAGCTGAGAAAAGCTGCTGGAGACTGGCTGGAATTAGGAAATCTTGGAGTTGGAGACAGGCTGTGGGAAGGTGAAGAAAGTGAAGGAAGAGGAGGGGGTGGAGGAGGTGGAAGTGGAAAGGAATCACACACTGGATATGTCGCTGTTGGACTAAAGACAGGTGGAGGTGGGGGTGGAGGGGATGGAGAAGAAGGAGACCAGGCATATTCCCCTTCTGGAGCAAACTGCTGAGAGAAGGGAGGAACTGGCACTCTCCCAAACTGTTTCTGAGAAGCAGTTGGAGACATAGGAGAAGGAAGGCTAGATGTGGATGACCCAGAAGATGGAGTCACATAACCTGAAGCAGGGCTGATGTTCTGGGCAGCAATGAACTGCTTAGGCCGAGCATAGTTGAAGGAGCTGGAAGACTGCATGGTTGGGGAAGTATGAGAGTTAAGAATACTCATTGGCACAGGAGAGGTGGCAGACTGGCTGGACTCAAGCTCCTGGAAGGAGGGGGGAGGAGGAAAGGAAGGAGAAGAGGGAGGGTGCTGATGATCAGGTTGCTGTTGGTGACGATACCACTGTCCACTTTCTTGCTCCAGACGAATTTGGTTCTGCAGCTGCTGTATTTTTTGGGGGTCCCTGTGGGAAGGAAAAATAGACAAAAAGATGATCAGACATGCAGTTCTGGCTGGGGAGGAGGTAAAAGTTCCACTGGTCTACGGTCCAGGAAAATTGAAAGAGAGGGAAAGTTCAAAGCATTTACATATGTTGAATAGCCCCACTTCTTCAGAAAAGAAGATGGCTACAAAAGTCAATTTTTTTGTCCTCAAGATGAAGGAAAAAGGGTATGCATAATAGAATTTAACAGAAACATAAATTCTTAAAAAAGTTAAATTATATGGCACTTTGAAGCACTTAGGATATTTTTAATGCACAATCCAGATAATGGAATTCAAGGTAAAAGTACTGAAATTCTTAACAAGGTTTCTTTTTGTTTCTTGTGATTTTTTTCAGTGGCCCTGTTTCAATAATAAGGCTGAAATATTTACCCAGTAACAACTTCAGCCATAGCTGAATTTCTGCTGTAGCCTCTGTGGGCCAATCAGACAGACCTAATTAGAGCCATACTTTTAATTAGGTACTTGGAGACAAGGGACCAACTTCTTTGTTAGAACCATCCATGTATGTAGATGAGCAAAGACTCCTGGAAACATCCGTAACCTAGGGAAGCTGTGAACTGAGATTCCCCAGGTCTTTAGTCTCACTCTTTCTCCCCAGTTTTATTTTCAACTGTAGGTCCTGAGACAAATCTTAGTAGATACTTAATATAGTTCTGAGGCATTGCAGTACTATCAGCTCAAATGGAAGTAAGAATTTCACTTAGAAATGCAGAAATTCACTGGAAAAAGAATAGAGACTAAAAAAGTTAATATGCAGGAGCACTCCAAACTTTTAATTAAGGGGGAAAAAAGGGAAGAAAAAAGTAAAATGTTCAGCAGTGAAGCAAATCAGAACTGGGGAGGTTTTTGTCTCAATACAGCTGTTTGAAAGACAAGCTCAAAATTAACTGTGGTCTATCACGTGACAGTACATCAGACTAGCTTGCTTGAAATTGTCCTTTTTCAGCTGGAAAACATAACTTTATCTCAATACTGCAAATATCCACAAAGTTTCAACATATGCACTTATACCTTTTCTGTATATTTAATATTGTATTCAAGTATGTCATTGTTTACATATAATTTAGGTCATCTAAGCAGACATTTTAGAAGCAGTTTGCCTAATGCATGGCATGTGAATGTATGATTCTTGTACAACAATATACTTTTGTTGATAGCAACAAAATTAGAAATGGTAATAACATAATATTTTCCACTTGAAGATTAATTTTGATATTCCAACCATCTTCATTTCCCAGAAAATGTTTTCTGACAATAATTCTGCTTATGATCTCTGGCCAAAGTAGATTGCTTAGATAAGAAAAAGGGAAGCGAGCTGTTTTAGGGCAGAAAACTGAAAAATGAGTAACTTATACTTAACAGTTGCCTTTCTCTGGTATTGTTGTTGTAAAGATGGTTCAATTCTAGCAATGTCTCATTAACAATACAAATTGCAGCACTTAAAAGGAGATTAACTTTTTTAACTTAAATTAGTAACAAGAACATTTGAAAGTTACAGTTCACTTTGTAAATTTTATAATTCATTTTTTAATGTTGAGAATAGAGATTCTAAATCCCTATCAGTTCAACTTTTCACTGCACAGGACACAGGCTGAAACTTATTCTTCTCTTTTTGTGAAATTACTTCAGATTCACCTTTATTTAAATCAGTTAAAACAACACAATTTTAGTTCCCGTCAACATTCGACTTGCTTAGTTGATGACAGAAACAGTTCTGGTCACTTCTGGCTGGACAGAGAAAACCCTGTAAGATTACTACTTTCACCTCATTCTGCATCTTTGGCCTGAATATTTGCAGGCCTACTATCGAATACTTCTAAAATTATTAACAGATAACAGTTATTTTATTTTTCATCATAATTGCCCTCATTTTTTTTTTATTTATTACAGTCAGACTAAGGTAAAAAAAAAAAAAAAAGGGGGAAAATTTAGCATTGTAAATGAGGCGTTGAATATAGAAGAAACTTAGCTGTCTCCAACACTACTGTGTTTATCCAAATTGTGCTGAAAGCAAGTAGGAGTGTCATGTCTTGAGACCTTTTTATTTGCATTTGCCAAGTCACATGGCGCTGCGCCCGGCCAGCAGCATCCCACAAATGCCCATCTATGGCCCTGTCAATGCAAGTGCAGCACTGCAGCACTGCCCTGCACTGCTGCTGACCCCGCCAGGCACAGGCAGAGACCACATTCAGGGTATCTCTACAAAAGGGTGACAGGCAAAAATGAGGCTGCTCAGCTCTCCCACTAAGCTTGACTTAGGCTGCAGGAATATGCATGCCTGTAAATCAGGGTTTATTAGCCCAGGACAGTACTGATTCTGGTTTAACACCTTTAGGTCAGCTTAGAATCCACCTAAATAAAGCGTTTGTTTGCTTAAAAAATAGCATGCAAACACAACCATTATTACATCAGTCCATGGGGCAAAAATTGCAAAGATCAGCTTAAGAGTAGATTTTCATGCCAGTTGTAAAAGTGCACAATCCTTGTCTGCAAAGGCATGTTCTCTACCTCAGAGCTATTCTTTTAACATCAGACACTGCCATATTAGTTTCTTGAGGAGAGGTATCCTAGAGATGTGTCATTATGAAGGAGAAAAGGAGAGGAAACAATAACAATTCACCAGTGTTTCTTTGGAATGACATCATCGGTGGTGGAAGTTCTATATAGGTAGATCCCTGAAAGATAACTCTGCTGCGAGAGAGACAGGGAGAGCCCAGCTGCCAAAATTATGAAAATTATTAATTTCTCATTAGTAGAGAAACAAAGAAGGGAATTAAAAGAGTTTGCTTTTTGGATGAGATTACCAGGAAAACTAATTTACTTGTAATTACATCCTCTTTCCAATTAGTTGAAATATGTTTTGTAATTTTAAAGGGCACACTTGCATTCAGGAAACACATCAAGCTTGTCTAAACAATAGAGCATAAACTTATTTTCTCATGTGGAATTTTTTATTTTGCCAAATAATTAATTATAACAATATACGAATGAGCATTTAAAAGTACTTTCTTAGCAAATTCAATCAGTAAATGATAAAGGTAAGTAATTAGAAAAAAAAATCATAGCTAGGGTAAAATGAATATTGAGAAACTCCATCAACTCACTGAAAAGTAGGCCTAGTACTAAATAAATGTGTTCAAAAGTTCTGCTTTAGAATTCATAATGTTTTGCCAACACCAGGTATTTTTAACCAAGATATTAAAATACATTTTCAGATGATCTAATAGGATGCTAAAACAGTTCCAAAATGCAAGCAGTAAGGCAGTGAGATGTTAATGAAAGCAGACATCAGTTACAGCAGAGGTGAGGTTTCTGAGCCACACTGCCTGTGAGAGCAGCTTCTTGCATGGGTTTGGTACTGGGCACTCAGAACATGCTCAGTAAGGTGATGACTTTCAGAGCTAAGGGATAGCAAGAAACACTTGAAAACATATGTTAAAAGCAAAGACTAGGGACATGAGACATTAGGTTTCTTGGTGGACAACAGTGGTTGTCAATGCATACACCATACTTTAATAGCTACTTGAGAAATTATATTTTGAGGTACGCACTTGGTTTAAATTACAATAGGCTGGTTTATACTTTTATCCCATTTTCATAATGCTTTTTATTCCTGATAACCTCTGTATCACATTGCTCTGAAAACAGAGCAGTATGTGACTGAGAATTAAACTGGTAACAACCCCCATCAGGAACTGTAACTCCAAGTGCCTGGACACAGTGGAGTAGAGGAGGGGACATAGGTAGTGGTTGCACATTTCTCCAAATCTCAACAAGACCTGGCTACTGAATTGCAGAGAACATTATAGCAGAGGGCATCTCCAGGAATGCAGTACATCCTTCATACTTAACTTCCCTCCTAGGCCCATTCACATATTCCCAGTATTAGGATATGTACCAGCTTTACTTTTATTTTAAATTACAAAGCTTATTTAGAGAAACAATGCCCCTCTTCTGGGAAGCATCTTACTGTTTGCAGTTTAATCATAAACTTTGTGTACCTTTAAACACAAAAGTTCATATGGAAGCCCTTCTATCCAAACCACCTCTCTTGGAAGGGGAAGTTCCCGAAAGGTAGAGAAATGTTGTTGTAGCCCTGAAGCCTTTGTATATGAAATGAAACCTGCCAAGTTATGCCCACCAAGAAGCATGCAAGGCCATTGTGTACTGTGTTGTAAAACACTGACTAAATTTCAAAGTAAATGGAAATAAATGACCACAGGTAAAGAACCAAGATTAAATGATGTTTTCTATAACATCTTAAAATTCCAAATTTTGTCCCTCCTGATCTCAATAAAAGAAAATGGAAAACAGACAAAGAAAGGTAATTTTTGTTTGAAAGAAAGAGTCCTATTTATCTCAGGTATGAAAGAATAATGAGCTCCCTTCTGTCTCGAGTCATTCCTGAGCAAAAGCAGACCAACTCCTTCACAATCCTATCAGTGACCTGCTCTTTGACAAACAGATGGTGCAGTTCTACAGAAATATACAAAACATACCACTGAAACAAAAGTACAGGAATATTTTAAATGAAAAATGATCAGAATTACGCACAGCAAAATTCAAAAACAATACCAGAAAATGCCTGTATATTCAAGGTAATAACTACACACCTCTATGAACTCTACTTTCCAAAGAAGATCTAGCTTCTAACTCAATACTATTGCTTCAGAATTATGCCAGAGCTCTACCAAAAGGGAGACAGTCACTATCACACTGTATCAAATGGCAGGGGCTCTTCTCACTAAGTTCCATGCCAGCAGCTCTCTATGTATGGATGTATTTTTTATATGTGTACATTTAGATATATTTATCCCTAAACTTTGGTATTTATGCAGTAAAGTTTTTTTCCATAATTTGTTAATTTATTAAAACTGGAATGTATCACATGTATGTATGTCTTTCTAGCTCCTGGGCAGCCAAACCAGATACCTGCTTCTGCATCTGTGGCTCCCAGCAGCTGGTAGGACAGATCTGCCAGGTAGCTCTTAAAGACGTTTAATTTGCTTTCTACAAGTACAACATGGGTATTTTACTGATATACTACCTGTTGAAAATTAGTAATTTTCTTAACTACTTCTGACAGTTACTACTTAAGAAACTAAAATATACATACTAAATTATCCAAAATGTGATAGCTATCACTGATACCTGGAATTCTACTCTTGACAAAATTCCTAATGTAATTTAAAGTTTTCCACCAAACGTATCAATTACTGAGTTGTTAAAAATGAAAAAAACCCCAAAACCTAACTTAATCTGCCAGTGAATTGAACTAACAGATGTACTGAAAAGAAATGCTCAGAATACAAAAGTAACTCAAATATCCACTGAAGAAATGTTTTCTTATTTTTAGAAATGTTAAAAACATACATATATGTTAAGGCAAGAATGTGAAGTAAAGGGAGAATAGTTGTCTCTTTTAACAAAAAACTGCTATGTATTCAACACACAGACAGCCTCCAGGCTGTATCAATACAAATGCATTTAGACAAGTTTTAGGTTTTCTGAGACTGAACAGTCCCTTATATTGTGGGGAGGGGGAGGGGTGGCAAGAGGGACTGTTTTAAATGCTGCAAGGGTTCATATTTATGTAAGACTAGAATTAGTCTTACATTACTACGACTAGAATTATCAGTTAAAATAAAAATTGGGGGGAGACAGGTGATGGAGGGGACAGGATGGGGGAATAACAACAACAACAAGAACACATAGAAACCAGCACCAGTTTGGGTTCTAGCAAGAAAATATTCAGAGGTATATTTTTTCTATACTAACACTACAGGGAGGATGCAGGTTGTCATTACAATTTAAACCTCATGCTGGGTAACTTGATGGAGAACTATAACTGGGAACCATCTCCAGCCGCTGCAACCCTTTAACATTTTTATTACCTTCCCTTCAAAGCTTAACAATCTGAAAATGCAGATTTACACAAATATTTTCTGTATTTCACGGTGATATACAGGAGCATTTATAATTAATTTCAATGTAAGCTAATACACTCCTAGAAGAAGAAATATGGTGCAAGAACTAACACAGGGACTGTGGTATGAGCACACTGTGAAGCTGAGCTTAACTTTTCATCTAAGAAACTTCATACACCCAGATGAGAAGAGTAAACCATCTGCATTGTTTGTGAATTCTCTTGTAAGGAAGTCCTGCTGTAATTTGGCTGTTAAAAACCTTTCTATCTATCCTTAAAAGTGGCACTTGTAGCTGTGCCCATTTTCCACTCTGGTTTGATTATCTGTCAAACACATCAAGGTAATTTCTGTGCTAAGGAAACCAACAGTGGAGAGGGTGCCAGTATTCAGCAAACACAAGCCATTCTTTCAGAGACAGGAACCATTTTTTACCCCTCAATACCACTGCGGGGACATTTTTCAAAACATGCACCAGTGAGATAACACATTTAGCTTGGGTACAGAAAGAGAGGAAATGGTGCTCTTGTGCACATTCATTGTTCCCAAAAGTCATAACGATACAATACAGCTTTAGCAGAAATGCTAAACTTCGTATCTCTGGTAGGGTTAGATCATAAGAATTGGTCTGGTAATCTGTCTGGTTTGGTAATTCAATTGTGTTCACAACTAATGCACAGGCTATCCAGTGACACATATAACAGTTAAAATATTACACAGGCAACAGGTTTTACTGAGAAAGGAAGCTAAGAGTGTTATGTTATTTAGAGGTAAATTGTACAACATATTAATTACAATGCAGGTTCCAATCTGCAGCTGAATCAGCCCAAACTGCAGGTAATAATTACTTGGAATGCAGGAATGAGCTGGCCTGCAAACAGAAAAAGAGATCTTCTGACTCCGATTATGCTATACTATGCAGAAGGTTGTGTTCTGTGCTGATTGGTATATATTCAAAGAAAATATGGGGTGGAAAAAAAAATCAAAGTATGAAAAAATGTGCTAGCCTAAAACCAAAAGTGAACAGAAGAAAACATAGTACTATACATTTTCTCACTGGAACAACACATGCACATGTCTTTTTAAATTTACATATTTATTTTAAATGTAATATATTTGATTAACAAGATGCTGTATAAATCATCACATCTTATCTACTACTGACCACCGGATTTAGGAGATTTACTTATTTTTATGCCACTCAATAACTGTTACAGTGGGCATAAAACTGGATTTCCAGGTCTTCAATATTAACATTCCAGTATTTGTCAAGTGTGTTCTTTGGGTTACATATAAAGATGACTGCTTTGTACTATTGAAAGAGATTTTCTTCATGAGGAAGAATGGATAATATATTAAAAAGGGAAAAAAAACTGAGTGGCTACTGGGTGTCCTGCCATTAACGGGAGAACACAGTTTCTCACAATGTATTTTTAGGAAAATTAAAAATTCAACTCTCTATTAAAAATACTCACAAAACTAAGGTGCCTTTAGAACCTAAGTTCTAGGCCCTTTTATCAGCTATTCTGTATTCACAAACTGGTCTGACATTTGAGCAGGTAGCTGCCTCATGTAAAGCTGGAATACTGCCAGCTGACACATCAGTAGTTTATGTGGCGGCTCAGTGGATGCACCCTATTCTTAAACCACCATATGAAAAAGAACAACTGAAAATGAAATAAATACATAAGAATGGGTATTTAAATGAAGTAATTATGTACTTCTGCAATTCCATTACAACATATGATAGACTTACTTTAGGTGTGTCAGCTCCATCTTAATGTCTTAAGAGTTTAGTGCTATACCATTCTTCCTGAAGTCCTTCTGTGCATACAAAAATAATCCCCTCAACAACATACACTAACTTTTATGGAAGAAGGAGATGCAGCAGGAAGTAATACCAACTGCTTAAGACAGTAAAAATCTTTCAGCCTTGTTGTCAGGAGCATTGGAAACTGAAAATAACATTGCAGCATTGCCCAGAATTTTTGTGACATTTATTCAACCAATACAATCCTAACACAATTATAACTTAGGCTTGATACAGCAGAAGATGCTATATCCCCAAAAATAAAATAATTTACAGAGCACTGTCACACCTTTTTTAGCCAGACAAGCACTTCAGAACTGTGAGTTTGGAGGCTGAACTTTTTTGTTTGTTTTCAAAAGGTGTCATCCCCAATGTATAAAGAGACAAGAAAAATGATGATCTCCAAAATGTTGTTAAAGTACCCTCAGATATGATGGGATGCCACTTTTTGCAAGGGCATTATAAACATAATTTCTCCACTGCTTGGCTAAAACAAACAAAAAATCTTTCACCAGTATTACTAAGCAGAGGCAAAATCCACCTACCGTACACAGATGTCACTGCAGTCAAAACCTGCTTTTAAGTAGTCAGAATATATTATGTGCCTGAACACTTAAATAGACCTGACCAGTACTAATTACATTCCTTGTCACCACAAAGAGAAACAATGTATACTGTTGTTACACGAATTTGGACACTGGCATATAACTTGAATTAGCTTCTTGCAATGGCAACACATAATTTTAAACAGAATTTTGCTCATAAAGAGATATAGTTATGTAATGGTGAGATTTTTATTTTAAAATTGCTAGCTAAGTGTACAGTATATTGTTCTGGAAAGCTTAAATGGACTACCTTATGCATAAATGGCAGAGCAAATAATTTCTTTTGTACTTCAGAGTGAAAATACATTCCAGAAAGATAATTCACTTCAGGTACTATTTGTTTTTTACTATAGCAAACAACCTTGAGTATGGCAGACATATAGTAAAGACTTCTTCTCTGAATTAAGCTGCACCTTAAGTGATGTATAATCACATAAAAAAGAAGGAATCATACAGGCAAACATGTGATGATAAACACTTGTTATAGACAAATACTGTGCCAATGAGTATGAATGGCTTCCCTAAAATTGTTTTGAATCTTGCTTAGCTCTCAGTGAAAGCAGCCAGCCATCTTATACAGAAAAAACAAAAGGAAGGACTATATTTCATTTTTTCCCAAATGAAATTGTGACCAGCATGGTGACTAGCCAAAAACAAGGAACCTGACACTTCTCCTAAGGGAACAGTAAGGACATATCTGCATTTGGGTTTTCGGTTGGGTCAGAAATGTGCTTTTGAAACAAATTTCCAACCATTTCCCACTTCCTTTTTCTCTGGTTTGCATCCATGAGAAGCCTCTCGAGAACATGAACTCCTTTCCTATCAGGCGAAATGAACTAACCAACTTGAGTCACTTATGACTCCATGGAACAGACTAGAGCTAGTCCAAAAGGAAAAACTGAAATCCCAAAACTCAATGGCCCTGAAGTGTGCAGATAAAACACCCTCAGCATGTTTCTTGTCTCTGTGCACTATTTGCTAATGTAGGCTATACACTGAACAAACTACCATGAAGTGATAGCCAAACCATACAATCTAAAAAGCTTTTAAAACTAAATGTGTATACCACAAGAGGTTCTGGCTTTATATTTTGTGTGTCAATTTCTGGTAAGTCAAACACATCTCTTTCTAAATGAATATGCTGAAAATTAATTTATTTGATTTATTGGGTTCTCTTTCTAGGATTTCTTTACATTTTCAAAGTGTACAACATATTGATGTGTAATATGTCAAAAATAATCTTGCATATTATTTAACTTTTACATATTTAGAGACAATGTACTGACCTATCCTAGTTAGCAATTTTACTATTTCTATGTTGTAATAGGATTTTCCTATTTGATTGCCTGCAGCTGACCTCCAGAAATCAATTCCACTCCTCCCATCTGCCTTGCAGTAAAAACCTCCCAGACAAAACAAACATGTCTTTTTTTGCTTTCAGTCTGATCACAGAGTAGTTTGTAAAAAGCTAGTTACAAAGTGTATTTCTCAGGGTTTAAAACCATTTTGTCTGATAATTACAAAGATTCTCTCTTTATGGACTCAGTATTTTGGTGACTCATGCACCTTCTTAGCCTGGAGCTGGACACTCTCAGAGAAAGAATATTAGAAACAGCACTTGTCCGATTTAAGGGTTCCAAGTTATATTTTTCCATATTTATTAAGATAAGACTTATGTTAAAATGAACATTCCAGAATGGATGACAAGAAGAGTGGTTTACCTCCTCCTATAGTAAAGTTCATTTAGTTTATCTTGACCAACAGCAGTTTGTTTTGTCCTTATTGTCCCTGTTATAAAAGGTTTTTACATTGAATTGTAAAAAATATTCAGCTTTATTCCTGCCCATGTTCCTTGCCCACAGCAGGAAGGTTGAAACTAAATCTTCTTTAACGTCCTCTCCAACCCAATCTGTTACCCAATTCTATAGTTTCTTTCACATAACTACACTTGGAAACTATTGGTAAATCACTGTTAGTAAACTGAAATTAGAAGAAAGTAATCCATGCTTTGTTTCTATCACTCTAAGTGCTAGCAAGATGCAAAAGCTGCAATACGTATCTCACAATTAAGCCAACATTAATCGTGTGTAAACCTACTCTACAAGCATCACAACAGCTTGGACTCCAAGTGTATTTTACTTCAAAAACAGCTGAGATAGAGAAAGACAAAAATCAGGCTGTGCTTTGATAAACAACCAATAGTTTAATATGAAATATATTGCTTAGGACTTCAGATTACTTCAACAACAGAAGGATATTGACAATAACAATATTGGAAGCACTAAAGTCAGCATCAGTGGGGATCGTACGGTTCTTCCTTTTTTCACTATGAGTTTCCACATGATCCTGCTCCTCTCAGCAACACTCAGTTCATGGTATAATGCTGGTCTGCCTTCTCATCTGTCTCCCTGCCTCTTCCCTTGGGCTACCAGCTCATCTTCACCAGCCCCTGTGAGCTTCAGAAGGCCTACCTAGGGTGTACGATACCGAAATTCATGACTTTACCTTCTATCTCACTACACATTCCAGCTTCTCTGGAAAACCATGCTTCATTCTCTGGAAAACCATGATTCATTCTTGGGAAAACACTGGTCTAAAATAACCTCATCTACTACAGTTTTCTACCATGAACTCAAGGAAAGTTATTTGAGGTGTTCAAACCTGCATGACCCTTGTGTCCCTGGGCCAGTTTACTTAAGCTACTCTGTAGCCACAAATAAAATTTACACAGTACATTGACCTTGTTTCCCACTTGAAGGATCCTCCTAGTTCTATTCTGTTTCAGGTAGAAACCTCAAGCATAGCACTCAACAAAAGTATATACAATAACAAAAGCATTTAGATGATTTGAGGTCAGCTAACTGATTAGACAAATCATACAAAATATGCAGAAAAATAAGTAAAATGCCAAAAAGCTAGAATAAACCAAAAATAATTTAAAAATTTAGTAGTTTTTGTCATAAAGGTACAAAATTAGGCAATGACATTCAAGTTCTCCAGATAGTTGTGCTATATATCAGGGAAAGTGTGCACCCAGAGCTGCAGAAAGACTTTGCTGCTTAGTATTTCTGTTTGGAGGAAAACAAGTACATTCCCTTACAGTCATCCTCTTTCTCATGCCAAGACTGTAATGAGTCCATGCACTCAGACTTACCACACTAATTACATTCTCACGCTCTAAAGGCAGCGTTGTTTGAAGCTGTCCATTCTTTGGTCATTTCATAAACCTTCAGAGACTGCAGTTTTCCAAATGAATTTCAAGACTTCAATATTCAAGATCCTTAAATAATCAGTAATCCACAAGGCCTTATTTTAAAAAATGGGGGGCAAAACTTTGCTAAGCAAGAATTGATAGCACATAATTCTTGCTGTACACTGTCCAGGCAATATTTCACAGATTAGTTATGTCTGATCTTCTATACTAGGGAGAACATTTGCCTACAAGAGCCTAATACTAGAAATGGCATCTCATGATTCAAGATTTTTTTGTTTGGTTTAATTATTTCTTATGTTTAAAATCTTACATTTGAAATGAAGAGGAATCAGTAAGGCAAAAGTCCTAGTTTCACAGAATTCATAATTGCAGGAAATGTTTCTTGACCCTTGGTTGACTCAAAAATTTTTCTCATGATTTTTAGCAGCATGATCTACTTCCCCAATGAATCACTCAGAATGAATGAGATCTGCATACTTGGAAATAGCAACAGAATCTCGCAATCATTTTCAAATCTTCTACACATTAGACAGCTTTATATTGCTGAAACAAGCTCCAGATGTGTAAAACAGTAACATTTGATTTGTGATATGACTAAAACATCATTTGCCTTTTTCTACTGGCCTTCAGTTTGATGTCACGTTGCTCTAATTCTTCTAGTCAAAAGGAGATGCATAGGCAAATGTTCTCATCACTCCTCTTTGGCATCTCACTTACATAACTAGTAGTACAGCCTCCTAGAGAGCCAGGGAAACCTCCAGGGTGCAGTTCAGAGTGTGTAAATTTGATGCTAAATGTCAGAATGCATGAAGACTCCCTCAAAGAGCATCTTTAGAAGTCATCCCAATTAACCACAGACTTCAAAATAAAGACAGTCAACTCAGATTTGAGCAGAAAACACATAAAATATTTAACGCATCCTCAGTAATGCAGATAAAAATAACACTACCCAAAATTCTTTCCCCCACACACAACGTAGTAGCTCATGAGACAACTGAAGACCTCATAATACATCACATAGTTTCGCAATCACATTAGACTTACCATGTGAGTGGGGGAAAGACACACTTTAATTTATTAAAGTACCTTTTTCCCCATATACATTATGAGCTAGTTAACTAGTATGACAGCTCTTGTTTATCAGTTAACAAATGTACTCAGTACTCTTGCTGAGGAATATTCTTTTAGGTGGAATTAGTATCAGGGAGGATCCATAGTTCCAACACTACCACACCCAGCAAGTGTCACCGTGTAGGAGTAGAATTAATAGAAAAGGTCAAATTGTTTAACAGCATTATGAAGTAACATTGTTAGAGTCAGGAAGAAATCTTGTGATTATTTATCAACACCATCAGCTGTAGAACAAAGAGTTGAACAAAAGCCAGGAGGAAAAAAATCTACTAGTTTAAAAGGAGACTCATTTACTCATTTAAAAAGCAGTCCTAAAGAAAGAGAAGGTGATGAACAAAGATATGCCAAACTGATTTTAAACCTTGCCAAAAAAGCACAGTATCACACTGTATTCTGTATGAAGAAGAATGTGAATATTTCAGACCAGAAGATCAGACTGGAACAGAAATGTCAAGCTTGGTTTTAATTACACCAATCTTGCCAATTGGTTTAAAGCGAGACATCTGCAGTGCTTAGACTAAAAAGGCTCAGATCAATGTAATTAACTTCCTTGTACTTCATGTTCCCTAAACAACCAGCAAAACAGGTCAATTAAAATGTTAAACAATGTTTTTCAGCACAGAAATACATATCTTGAAAGTACAAATGTAAAAAAGTACCCTAGCCTTTTTATGCACCAGGAGTAAATATAGCATTTACTATTCCCAATTTTAACCTCTTTTATTTCTGTATGATGCCCCCAAATCTTTTTATAATTCTTTCAATTGCATATAAACATAATCTCCTGGTATTAGTATATTAGCTTGGCTAAATATAGAAAGGAGCACTCACTCGTGTTTTATGGAGCATTTTCTTTGGTATGCAGCTAATATAAATAAAATGAGCAGAGAGAAGTTGGCAGTGTTCCACTGACATTACATCACTTTTCCTTAATAGGAAACCTCTCTGCAACTTAACATCTTGCTTTAAACACTCAGAAGTGTCCACAAAGTCTTCAGTGAGGATCATCATATAAGGCCAGGAGTTAGCTGCAAAGGGCTAGAACATGAAGATGGATCTCCCAGTACAACATTGAAAAGAAACTCTCTAGTGAAAACCACCTTTTAAATGTCACCAACCACAGAGCAAGGGAGTTGCATAATGTCTAAGAAAAGACATCTGTAAAATGTACATAATTCCCATAAAAAGAAAAGGATAAAGTTCTAATTTCTATGATGCTACTTCTCTAGACTCAGAAATTCCTCTAGAAACCAACAAATTAAAACCAGAAGCCCAATCCAACAGATACAAATAGGACAGAGACAAAAGTATCTACTACAGTTTCATTTGCTGCTTACTCTTTGTGTTCCTCAAAAAGACAAAATCTTCTATTGAGAAGAAATTAATTATTGTAAAATATTATATAATATTTATTTACTAAGAGACAAATGTTGCCACCCACATAGGTTGAGCTCTTCACCAAAACAATAGGACTTTTTGACTGTACACAATGAAAATAAATTATATGTGCAGCAAAACCCAGTGGATCTACAAGATTCCTCTGAGAAAAAGACAAGTCCTTGCACTCAGTTTTTCTCATCCATCACTGAGACTGCTAGTTTTTATTGTGCCATACTTTGAGAGATGAAAAGCAATCCCCATAGCACATGAAGAAAAGAGCCCAGAGAAATTTACGTTCATGTCGTAATTAACGTAAACATAAATTGTTTATTGTATTTCTAATGTGCATATTGCTGAGCAAAAATCCCATTCCACTTCAAGTCTGCATGCTGTATTTGCTGGCATGGAATTTTATTGAGAACATAATTTATTGAGGCACTGTCACACAGACACACACACACGAACACAAAAATGTATTTATCACAGTACAAAAAGTCATGGTAGGTCATTTTGTCCTCTGCTTCGTCCTTTCCAAAAAAGTTTGAGAGAAGTTCACTGAGTGGCTCCTACTGCTTTTAACTGCAGCTGTGCAGCAAAGTCTTTAAAAATTTACAGTAATTGTTGCCATGTTTACATCAGTGGCTCTCAGTAAAGAAAATACTAATCTAGTAAAGGTATGCAAAAAATAAATGTAAGCTGAGCTACACTGAATATCACTGTGATTGCTCTCACTTAGGAACCACCTGGTCTTACAATACCATGAATTCTTTATCCCCTTAGTAAGACATCCCTCAATACTTCTTTATGTCCAACCCTGTTCTTTCACTGCCATTTGTGATGGCACAACAGCTCAGGACCCTAGCAGAAAGGGCAAGTGGAGTAAAAGTTGAAAGTCTACATAGAATTGAATAAATTGATGGTTTTGTTTGTTGGTTGGGTTTTTTGTGGCTTGGTTTTGCGTGGTGATTTGTTTGTTTGGCTTTTTGAACTCTTGAGTCTGTTCACTCCTTCAGACTAAAGAGCAGCTGCCCAAAGGGTTCTGCTGGTGCAGCAGCAAAGCGCTCCTTGTCCAGGAACAAGCGCTGAGAGCTGGACCTCCCATAGCCCTCACTGCCAAGGCAGGGCTGGCAAAGCCTGTCTTTAGTCAGTAATTGTGAAGAGTAAGAATGAACTTCTACATCCATTCTTCTATGGATGACTTTGCTGCTTCTCAACAGCAAATAAGATCATGAAGTTTTATTTCACATATACATTTTTAATTCAACTGCCCCAAAAATGAATGAAGTCTTTAATGGAGGTAAAGTCAAAGTTTAGTTCACAATAAGAGAAAAGTAATTTCAAACTGGTTAGTGTGCCCAATGAATAACTGGAGAAAATTTCACTTCCATTGCTAGAACTATCTAAAGATTTCAAGTAGGGGTATTTGTGCAATATTGCACTCTTACCAAGAACACAGTACAGGCCTAAAAATGAGGACATGTAGCTTAAAACTTGATGGCATGAATGACAAAGGTATAAATAACAATATTCACTTGACCAGTTTAATCTTTGTCCATTTTTGTTGGTCCATGAATTGGCTACTTACTCCATAACTAGGTTTTCTTTTTTCTAAAACAATATTAGCATCAGCCAGTGTTCATTTTTCAAACTATCATTTTAGCAGTGGTGTCAACTAATGCCTAATTTTGAGAAAACATCAGGAAAAGCAGATGAATGAAGTTAAACTCAAAACAAAATAGAAAATAATATAGCACTTATATTTATCTAACATTAATTGAATCTTATTGCAAGAAAACTTCACCAGCTGATTGGACAACAGAGGTCCTGCTAAGTAAGTTGTTATAACTCTTAGGTTTCAACTATCATACTGTGTCATTTTAGAACCAGAGAAAACATCTGCTAAAATTAGTTGTAATGGAAAGAAATAAACTTCAAGTCTCTCACTCATCCATCCCACCACTATTATGCAAGTTGTCCTACTGTAGACAGCAACCACGAGCAGAACTGATGTGCTAGTTGGGCATGTACATGTTGAATCCATGACCTTTTTGTTTTATCACAGAAAAATCAAGCTACAACTGCTTTCCAAACTAGTGTAAATGATTTCAGGAATTCACACTAGTAGTCTGTGTGTTCAAGCCCACAGACATACCACTGAAACCAACAGCAGCAACAGTAATTAGTAGCTCTGATAATCAGGCAACTTTCATATGAATTTAACTTCACTCAAGTGAATTTGAAAATTTATGTTTAAAATTCATCCATGTATTGAAATACATTTAAAAGTATTAGTTTTTGCTCTCAGAGTAATATTTTTTAAAAGAAGAATGAAGCATCTCAGTAATTTTCTGTTACTTCAATGTCATAAATTCTTGGAAGTGATGTAAACGTTTTGTACTCAGGTCCCAGGTTAAGTCCTATCAGTAGCAACAGAAATGGAAAGCACCTGATCAGCATTTGTGACTGAAGTGAATCAGTCTCGATGCTCTTTCCAGAAAACCTGTTACAAGATCTGAATATGCTACCTCTTGCATCAACCTTTATTAACTTATTTAAGCAGTGAAAATGCAGAAATCTTTCTTTTGTCCCTGGAAGATGTGCCTATATACAAAGGAGTATGAGAATTTTTTTGTGTATATTAACTCCCTGCCTTTGGTGTCACTCTGGAGTTTTTTCCAAGATTTACTCAGACCACAGAGAAGGCTTACCATGGCATGCAAATCCAGGTAGTCTAAATAACAGTGATGAATGACATCATCTGGTTGAAAAATTAGATTAAGTGGTATGGCAGAATTTCTCACAAGCTCAGGAGAACTTTTTTTGTTAAATGACCAAGGTAGCAATAATATATAACTCTTACAAGCTGTAAACTGGAACAGGCTGCCCAGGGAAGTGGTAGAGTCACCATTCCTGGCATTCCTGGCAGTGTTCACAAACTGTGGATATGGCACCTGAGGACATAGTTTAATGGTGAACATGGTGGTGGTGCTGGGTTAATGGTTGGATTTGATGATCTTAAAGGTCTTTTCTATGCAATATTGAGACAGCTCACACAATGAAGTTTCAGAAGAAACATCAGTTGAATCATCAGTTTAAAATGGCGAGAAATGTATAAATCAGAAGGTATCTTCCTTCAATACCACCTAATTATCACTTAGTTAACTTTAGCTTAGCAACCTGTTGTACTAATTCTATGCAGTACTTTTCACCTGCAGTTTAGAAATGCTGCTTTTCCCTCTGTTTTGGGCTAGGAAACATGAAACTAGAGCTGAGTGAAGCAGTTGGGCTGGTGAAATTATATCAGATAAATACTCCTACCGCAACAAGTGCTCCAAACTACCTAAGCATACATACTTATTATAGAACAGAAACAGAAAAGTTTAGAGTTAATGAAACACAACTAAGTAAACTTGACAGTTCCTAAAGACTTTTATAACTTTTGAGTTATTCCCAGCCATTGCCTGACTTAGCCTGGATATGATGTACAACATTATTATTTCTGATGGCTTACCTATCTTTCAGTATTTAGGCCAGTGTCTAAATTCAGCAACAGCAGTTAATGTAATCCTTATTTTACTGGGGAACAAAAAATCCAAGCATGCCACAGATAAACCCTAAGAGTTAGTACTTCAATGAGAATTTGAGTAAAAAGACAGTTATTCAAAAACACTGGACAATTTGCTATCATAACAGCAAAACTAGTAATATTTTCTGAAAAGGGGCACTGAAATGGTTTCAGTAAACCAAAAGCATGAGTTTAGTTTAAACATGTTCCTGTCCACACAACATCCCAACCTGCACATCAACATGCAATACTCATATGACTGGAGTCTGTGCAATGCAAGACCTGATTACAGATAACAAGACTATTAGGCACATTCAGCAATTTACAGGACAAATCATTAATTTAGACCTGAACAGGTACATCCAAGAGCATCCAAGGAAAACTCTGAAACATTGAACTGCTTCTCAATAAGGAAAACACATTTTTCATGTCCTTTGGTATCCAAAAAACTATTTCACTACCTCTTTCTGTCCTTAATGCAGCATGTTGCAGTTACCTTAAATTATTCCACAAACTTCACCATTGGTCAGTGATTTTAGCCAACCATAGAGTTTTCAAAATGACGGGCAATTAACTGAGAAACTGATCCTATTAGTACCTTTCTTCCTTTATAATTTGCTCAACAAAGATATTTTCAAACTCATGTAAAACAGTGAACAACCTCTAACACAACTTTTGAGGAATCTGAGGTAATTAAACAGAGGAAGCATTTGAGAACAATTTTAAAAACCAACCACGGAGAGTAACATTGGTAACTCAGGAAGCTTAACAGCAAATTTCCATGACTCTACCTCTACCAAAAAGACCATCAATGATGACAGAGAGAATTTCCATAACTCAGAAGCACAGTAAGTATTATTTAACTACGAATTTGTGAAAATTTTAATCTCTCAGACAAGCAGCTTCTATCTTGTATCACTCTTTGTATGGGGCCCTGGCCTTTCCATTAATTAGAAAGAAATTCACATGTTTTACAACTCTCTACCAAACATCCCAGTTTCACTCTGATTAGTCAATCCTCCATTACCCTGCATAATCAACTTTGCCAGTACTGGAAATTCTGGCAGATATACTAAATCTTTTTGGAGAAAAGAAAGGTTACTAAGCAAAAGTACTAATGGCATCACAGAGCTCTGTATGTTCATTCAAATTCACTCAACTCCCTCAGCTTTCATTTACTGCCATCAGCTTCCTGCTTAAAAGCATTCCAATTCTATTCTGTTCTGCTCTTTATCAATGAGCACGTTCCTTCAAATATTAGCATTGCAAACAGTTCCTCAGATTCAGTACTCTTACAAGAATTCACTCAGTAAACAGGGCCTGTCTCTTGCATTTGTAGGCAGTAATGCTCAAAGCACAAACATCTATCTTTTTAACCCAAAAAAGGACATAATGCAAGTGCTGTGTTTTAGTCACAAACCGACAATTAGCCTCAGTGGTCAACAGAGCTTTCTAGTAATTTATTATAATTAACTGTCCCTAGGTCACTCCTCTTTTCTAGTTACAGTCTACTGCAAAAAAAGTCCAAAGTTTGTGCCCAACAGGAATGTTAACTTTACAAAGTTTCAAAACAGTTTCAAAGAGTATTAAAAGTGAGGATGCAATAGGTCTATCTGGCAACTTGTAGAAGGAACAAACTGCAGCCGGAATATGATGAAATCAGAGGTATTTTATTGCCTTTCTGTAAAACAACATGTTGAATCTAATAATTATTTCTATACTTTTTCTGAACCAAACATTTCACCACACAGAGCCATGCCCACAGATAATAATGGCATCTGTTAAAGAAGCACACGAATGGCCTACTTCATCTCAAAAAATACCAAAAGAACTGGACACCAAAAGAGCCTGAAACTAACTCATAACCTTTGTGTTCACATGTTAATACCCTCATTTATAACTGCAGCCTGTAACAACCAGAACATCCACAACTTCTGTGTGTGTTTCTGAGATCTGTTTCTTGATACTTCTGTGATCTTGCTGAATCCCTGGGATTGTCTGTTGAAGAAAACTTCCAGTGAGATACCACACACCAGCTGGGTATTCTGAAACTTAGACAATCACAAACCTCTGCTCCTGTAAGAGATCAGCTTCTGCTCCAAAAAGCACTGCTTCCTTCCCAAAAAGATTCCTCAGAGTTGAAACCAAGTCCTTGATTTTGGGCTAACTGCAATGCGCGTGGTTAGTGCTAAGCCTCAGCATGCCAGGAATGGTCCCACCACACCAGTCCGCACAGAGTGTGGCGGGCCTTTGCCATCAGGACTAGAGTGGTGCAAGAGGTTCCAGCCAGGGCTGCAGAGAAGGCTCATGTGCTGCTTACAGCTGGCTGCTGATGGCAGCCATATAACTGGTAGGAGAGCAAGGGAAACCTGGCAGAGATCCTGATTCTGCGGCTCCTCCTCCATTTTCTGGGTATTTCATGTGATTCTAACAAATGTCATTATTGATATGAATTGTCTCTGTATATCTATCCATCAACATGATCGTTGACTTTTGAAAGGATGGGAGACATGGGAACCTAGAGTTTTAGAATCAGAGTATAATTTTTATTTCTGAAGTCACAGAAACACTTCAAGCTGCTGTGGTTTTTGGGTCATAGACAACTGTAGATGTAACCTCAGAGTCAATAGCTGAAAGTTCATCCATTGTTTTAGAAAATGTTGACATATCATTTTGATATTATTCTAACAGACACTTTTTTTCTCTTCATCTATGTGGAAAATGTGCATGCAACAGTCATCTAATTCAGTTGCAGATCCACGAAAGCAGGATCTAAGCATAAGTGTTTCTGAATTATAACTGATAGGATTTTTTTCCCTCTTTTTTAAAACCAAAACCAAACAAACAAAAAAACAAACAAAAAATGAAAGAGGCTTAGGTATTTTAATACAAAGCAGAAAACAGAAGCAATCATTTTCCAGAAATTCCTGGTGAACTACTTAAGAAAATGTTAAATAATTAATAATTTTGCAGTTAATAACTGCAAAATCTCTGGCAGAAACTCCAAAAGTCACTAAAGGAATGGAAACCACATGTAACGTCCTAGAGACTCATAAGACAACACAATGTACTTTCAATATAGTGTGAACTTCCACAGTCTCACCTTATGGATTTCATATGTCTACAGACACTCATAGAAGAGGTGTCTCTCTATTTTACATCAAATACAGATCTCCAGATTTTGAAAAAGATAGGAAAACGATGAAGTTTTATAGGAAATCAAGACTTTCTCCTAGAGCACTGCCAAGCAATATGGCTATCTATTTACTGCCTGAAAAAAATTGCCTTCAAATGTTATATATGAAAAAATAAGCATTATTCAGCAAAGACATTGAACTCATGCACGTCAGAATTGCCATGGATATACGAAAATTATCAGGTAGCGTTGGAAACAGAAAAAGAGTAGAATTTGAGCATGTCAGATGAGGAAGATATGTATTCTGAAAAAGAAAACAATCTGCAGTTTATAGAGAAAAATACAGTCTGGTAGCTTGTCAGCTGAGAAATACAGATGAACACTTCTGAAACCTAGGCAGTCTTTTCATTAAAACACTGGAAAGACATTTCTTCATATGCACCAACACCTCTGTATGTGTGGATATCAATATTCCCTTTAAATATTCTTTATGTAATTCTGGTTTTAGACACCTCAAATTTGCACAGAAATAAAAAGCATAATCTTGCAAAAGGCTCACCATCAGTAATGCAATACCAAGTAACTCACGCCTTTATTAAATTCCCTAGAAGTTTTAACAGGAAATACAAATCACACAAACTCAGACTGCATGAAAATACCCCATCCACAAAATATTATGAACACCCCTGGGATTTTTAAAGCTTCACTTCTACTAAAAATTTCACTAGATCTTGGGTCAGAACAAAAACAACCATAAATTAGGTTGCCCTCTTGAAACCTTCAAACACTGCAAAGCAAGGCTTCGTATTTCAGAGCCAATGTAAGTAGAGCGAGGTGGGCTAAAAGAAATACAGCACCACTGGGTTTCTGAGCAAGGAAACTCTACTTTCATTTGTGCAAAACTTTCTATGTTGCCTTGGTGAATCTCCTTGCTGGCCAAAGTTGACTATTAAAATAGTTTTTCACTTTAATAGCTGCTTTAAACAAAGCACCCTCATAAGTCAGATAGAGATTTTGTATGTGTGTGTGTGTAAGGACACACACACACATATGTATTTTCATACACCATGAGATCCATATGCACACAGAAACAGACTTGCATTATCTTCTTTCATAAAAAATTCTGCATAATCTGCTCTTTGAAGTTAGAAACATTTTACTCACATCTGGATGTACGTACACACATGGCACTTAGAATTGAAAGAAACAATTATGTTTTAGTGAGTGCTTTCATACTGTGATTCAGCCTATTCTGAAGAATGAATTCAGCCATAGAGTAATAATTTAAAAATATTTCAAGATCCAACTACAGAAAAATAATTATGCTATTTTAAGGATGAGTTTTCCACATTGTGAGTAAGGTGCAAAAATGGGTAGGAGCAAGCTCAGCTGAAAGCTTGGCATAAACCCAGCAGGTTGGCTCTCCTGAGAAAAGTTGCTATAACACATGTGAGTCTTGATTTAAACCAGATTTCTGTATTCAGTGTGGCTGGAGAAATACTTTTTAAATAAATCTGTAGCAGAAGAAGTACAAAAACATCTAAATATTCCATTCTCTTTTTCTATTCACTAGAGCCCAAGCAGGACCTCCTAATGAAGTTTGTCCTGTCTACCAGATACTGCCTGCATGCATTTCTTGCTCTCTGATGTACATTTCTTTTCATCACAGGAGAGGAATTCATTTTAATTTGCAGTTTAAAAATTAAATCCAGCTGACTGAATCTTTATTACAGTTCAATATTTTGGAAGAGACCCTCAAGATCATCAACCCAGCACTACCACTGTAACTTCTAAACCACTAAACCATATTTTTTTTTTTATTTCCTGATGTCTAATCAGAATCTCCCCCTTCTCAGCTTGAGCCCATTATCTCTGACCCTCTTACTGCAGGTATGGAAGAAGAGACTGATCCCCACCTCAACATGACCTCATTTCAGACACTTGTAGAGAGCAATGAGGACCCCCTGAGCCTCCTTTTCTCCAGTCTTAGCATCCCCAGCTCCCCCAGCCAATCATCATGTTCTCCAGTCCTTTCACAAGCCTTGCTGCCCTTCTCTGGACATGCTGCAGCATCAAAATGTCACTTTTAAAGTGAGGGGTCCAAAACTGAACACAGTGCTCGAGGTGTGGCCTCGGCAGTGCAGAGTGCAGGGGGACAGTCCCAGCCGTGGTCCTGCTGCCACACTATTGCTGATACAGGCCAGGATGTCATCAGCCTTCCTGGCCTTCTGTTTGAGAACAAACAGAAATTTTTGATTACAAACAGTAAATGCCAGGATTCAAACAAATCCACTTGAGATTGTAACAGTTAAATATTAATGTTGTAAATGTAATACCTTGTCTTTTCCCATTATTTACACACACACCTCAGGTTCTGTGCTGTTGTAATAGGTACAGTAGCATACAAAACAAGTATCAGCCTTTACTGGGAATTCAATGGGGTTATATGGTTGGTATAAACGTTAACACCACTAAAACAGATTTTTTTGTGTGCTAATCTATTTTTACATTTAAGTCCGGAAAAAAAAATGTAGCCATGTTGCCAAAAAAAACCAAAAAAATATTTTCCTGTACATTTCTGCTGGCTGACACATCATGTCTAGAAATAATAGTATTTTTCTAAAAAACCTTTACTTTAAACTATCCCAAAAGAACAAATAAGTTATGTGCCATCTTATGAACATTTACCAGAACCTGGAGATTTTGGCAACGCAGTATAGAAGCTCCTGATGCATAGACTCAAATCTTCAACTAAATAACTCTTCCATATTATTAAGGAAGAGGTAAGAACTCAACCCCTCAGTACTATTTTCTGCTTGAAATACACTATAGTGATACCAGATTGGTTTCTCAAAGAGAATAATGAGAAGAATTGTTTTTTCTTACCCTGTGTTATATTCTACAACATATAATGTAGACCATCTTCTGAAATTGGTAACAAAAAAATCTGAAGCCCATTTTAAAGAGAAATTTCAACAGGAACATATTTTGTTGATGCAAATGAATACAATTTCCCAGGCTCAGAAGAATGTCCTGGGGAGGACTGCAAAGAATTCTGAGTAACTGCTACAAACAATGGTTTAAGATAATCTAAGGTAATCAAAGATTTCTTACTCAAATTATCACTGGAGATATGCACACTGTGAAAACTAGGGAAAGCAGATTTAGTTGCTTCTTGACTCACCTCACAGAGGTGAATAAGGCAGAAAAATCCCAGCAAGAAATTGACCCCACTATATTTATTTATTTATATAAAAGTAAGTGCTGTTTATCTTAAAATTCCTTCCCTTTGTGGAAGGGGGAAGTGCTGGGGAGTGCCATACACAATACACTAATTACAATCACTTTCTGCTTCAATAAAGGAAATACAAACTTCCTGCCTTGGCAAAGGTTAGAATGTCTCAAGCAGGTGGGAAAAGGACCATGTAAGTGTCTAGACAGAAATGTGGAGGAAAAGTATTTCCTAAATTTTCTATTCATGTACTAACCCAGAAAGTGGACTACACATCTAAAAAGAGCTACCTTAATTATTGGTTCTACTTCTTTGATAATTATGTTTTCAATTATGATAATTATGTATTTAATGTACAAATACCAAAATGTTAAATGATCTATAATGCTCCAATAAGTTCTGACACTTGTGATCACAAGACTGTTCGCCTTCTGCAGGTAAGAGGTTAAAATTAGTCTTCTAGGCATACTATAATTTTGTTAGTAATTGCATTTATTATCGCTATGAAATCATTGCTGAGTATTGCTATAACTGAGTGGGCACTTCCCTTCAAAGAGAACTTTATTACTTAATCTAGCACTGAAATGCTAGCTGTTAAGAAAACAGGAATGTTTCCAATGGAAGATGATACATGAATACAAAAGTCCACAGGCATATTTTGATCAAATAATATTCTCAGGATAAAAGATTTCCAGTCAATTACTATGTTCTCAAGAATATATCTGGGACTGGGGAAACAAAACCTTAGGGCCACCGACTCTTGGCATATCAGTAAAGGTCCAGTACAACCTCCAAATACTTGAAGACTGCGCTCTGTGCACTTATCTACATATTTTCAGATTAGAAACTCAGCTTTTTAAAACCAAAGGCCTTTATCTTCATATCTTTCAGGTGTAGTGTCCACAAATATTCATAATCTACAGGAAATGATGCTATACACACAGAGAAAAACTACACCTATGACATCACACTCACTGACAGTCTACTCTGCTGCCAGGCACATGGATCCACATGAATGCTGGCATGAGTAAAATTGAAAAGCAGCTAATTTAAGTAGAATTGAATGAGAAATTAGGTTGTTATTAGAGGAATACAATCTTTTCCATCAACTACATGATTTTACAAGTATGATTGGTTTCCTTTGCCCAGCTGAGAACCAGGTAAGTTCAATAAGGTAAGTCTCTCATGGATCAATTTGAAACAGAGTAATAGGAAGAAATTCTGTAGAGGAGAGAAAGAAGAAATTCTCCATATAAGTGGGCTGACCAGCATCTCACAGGTCAGTTCCAGGCAGACTGCTTCCTTAGTCTTCCAATGCCTAAAGCCCAACAGCTGAACATTACTCATCAGATTTGCCACTGTGTCCTTACAAAAAAGGAGGCATGCTGTTCTAACATAGCTATTAGAAATGGCTGCTGCAGTCACACAGACCACAAAGTGGATGACAAAACTGCAATCATGCTCCTGCTTGTGGAGCAGTTAGATGCCCTCCACAACCATCATATCAGCTTAAAAAATTCTGCAGTGCAACGTTTTATATGTTGCAATCATCACACAGTCTCTGCAAAGAGAAAACAGTAGGCTCAGGCTAGTCAATAGGCCCACAATAATTGGTGCATGAGTGTATAGCAAGATGAGCTTTGCCAGTAATATAAACAAAAAGAAGAAAGAAACTTCAGAACACTTTGAAGATAATAGAGAATTTTCTAGGATTTCAGTAAGTGTAAGAGCACAAAAACATTTATCTTACATCAATGGCTTTTAATTGTTAGTTAAAACACACTTCAAATTTTCAGGACAGTTTTTTCCTGCAAAAATGTTCTTGACTTAGAAAGCTGCAAGAAAAGTTATGTGACATATCTGCCAACTGCTAAAAAGCCTTTACCATATATCCACTGTTGCAATTTTAGGAAAACTGCTATGTCAGATTGCAGTCTGTGATACTTGTTAAATTCTGACTTTGTGATTATCAGATTTCCCCTATCTCAAAGATGAAAGAAATCTCATCTCAAAGATGAGATCCACTTTTAGATTTCCCCTATCTCAAAGATGAGGATTTGTTTTATCCAAATGAGACACTCCCAATTCCAACAATATCCTACCTGCATATTCCTGTGTGTTTCAAACTCTGCAAGAACATCTGTATATCTCCTACCCCATATTTCCAGTTTCTTTTATTCAAACTCTTATCCCTCTGCCCCCACCTTTTCCCACAGGGTTTCTCCTTCTGGCCAGGAAAATCAGTAAAAGAACATAATTTCACAGACAGATTTCTTTCAGGTTTTATTCCCCAACCAAAAGCAGGATGCAACACAATCTCTCTCAGAATCTTGTTCTCACAAGTATTTGCCCCATTTTCATAGAGAAGTGGTTTAGGTACAATCAGTGGGCATGTGCTGAGAGTCATTTAACTTTTTCTATTTTTTTTCCCATCCTCTTGTTATCAATTCTATATCTTAATCCTTTTATGTCTGGTATGCATTGTGAATCACAGACCAGCTCTGGATGTCTGGAAACTGCTGGGCTTTCTTAAAGAGCATCATCAAAACTTTTCCCACCCCGGAATGCCAGTGTACTTCTGTGCACACAAACCCGTGAGTGAATATAAAACTTCCTGCACAGCATGTAATACACCTCACAAAGTTAATTTCAGAAATATGAGGTTGGTTCACAGGAATCACAGTTTCAGTTCAATACAGCCACAGAATACCATGGAAAAACAGTTTCTTGACCTCAAAGCCTAATGAAACTTTGACTGTGTCCACTGCTATTTTTAGACGTGTGCTCTGCAGTGCCATATTCCTTAATATAAAGCTGACCCAAATGTTCCAATAGCAGACGTTGGTTTCTCTTTGATAGCCAATGCATATCTCTGCTTTCCAAGTTTCTGTAAACACATCATTATAAAGAAGGCCAGTCGTACTTTTCCCAGCCTTCTTTCTAATTATGTGCCTACTGCCAGGAAACTTTCCTCTTTTTTTTTTCTTTTTTTTTTTTTTTTTGTCTTCACTACTAAAATTTAAACAAATATCTGATGTGTACTGCAGACTTGGAAAAGAAGGGGGAAAAAACCCCTCCAAAGCCGTTGCTGTTATGTTACAAAGTTACTTAGTAACACCAAATTCTTTTCAACAAGCAGTGATAAACATTAGACAAAAAAAATTAGCTACAAGAGTACGTTAAGTGCTAGATGACCAAATATGTCTTCCTTATAGACGTATGAATTCCACAGAATAACTCAAAACTCCAGTGTTTGGTTTCATTTGGGTAAGAAGCTGTAGTAAATCTTCTAAAAGATCAAGTCTCCTGCCCATTACCAATTCTCTTCACCCAGAACTATTACTGGGTTCCTACAGATGTCTCGTACAAAGAAGGCTGGGAAGGCACTCATAAGTTTTCTGCCCTATCATATTTGTTAAGAACTGACTTAGCAAGTCTTGGGCTACAGAGATGCACAGAGCCGCTGCCGCCACAAAAGCATCCTTTTTTGCCTTTGGAAACATCAAGGGGACCCCAGGGTCGGCAAATAAAATTGCATCAGCCAAACTCGAATGCGACTACAGACGATGAGGCAAACTAAAAGATCAAGAAAGTGTAGATCAAAAGCAGAAATACTCGAAAGAAAGGCGGTCAGCCCGGTCCGATTACAGCACGATTTCATGTACCCTGACCTTTCGCCTCCCATCACCGCTTCTGCCGTGCGGTTACCTCATCCGAAGAAGACACGTCACCGCGAACTCCTGGAAGTACGCTGCCGTCTTACCTGGGCACGGCGGAGCGGGAGCTCTCACATAGCCGAGCGCCGGTGTCCCGCGCAGGCGGCGGAGCGGAGCGGCGCCCGCAGGTACCCGGGGCTATATAGGGCGGGCCCGGGGCGCCGCTCCGCGCCGTGACTCACTGAGAGCCGCCGCCGCCGGCGCGTCCCACTCCGGCAGCTTCACGTTAAGAGTCCCGGGCCGCCCCGGGCGCCCCGAGGCGTGCGGGAGGGAGGCGGTACCGGGAACGGCAGCGAGACGCGGGCTTCCCGCAGCGAGTCGCCATCGGGATGTTTCTACCCGCTGCCGCAGCCTGAGTCTTAGTTACTCCCTCGGAGCTGCGAGAACCGTGACTCTGTGGTACACTTTTTGCCGAAAAATTCTCGGGTCCCAGGCTGGAAGTTCACTTTTTTCCTTCCAGGAACATCCATAGCCAGCAGAAAAACTTGAGAAGGCGCTACAACATCTTAGAGAAACATCCCAGGCCCTTCCATATTGCCATACAGCTGCACAAAAGAGAATTTACTTTAGCTCTTCTGCGAGGCAAAAGTTTCCACGATTGCCACATCGTCTTCCTCTGCATGACAGAGCGGGTGGGATGGCTACAAGTTTGATGTACAACTGCAGAAGCGATGTCTCAAGTTGTTCTTCTAAGCCCTTTAACACTTCCGTGTTTTTTAAATTAACTTATGCGACTACTCATCACTACCAAGACCCCAAGTATTCAAATTAAACTGAATTTAAAACTTTTTTCAGAAAAAAGCCATGCTATTGCACTGTAGTAATCTGTTTTACAAATAGTCTCCTTTGCCTTCTCTACCTGCCAAAGAATAGCATCAATGATCAGAGAAAATTTAGTATATGATATAAAAATCTAGTTGTTTTGTGATCTAATTATGCAAAACCTTCCTGAGTGTCACTTACTCTAAATACATTAATTACTACTACATATTCCACTAAGGCATTCATTTGAAGGTAGATAATTCTTCTTTTTTCCTCTTCTTTTTTTTTCTTCTTTTTTCCCACAAGGACATAAAGAGTGTCAGATTTCTGTTGTTGGTTCATACCCTTCCTACTACAAGCCACTTGGTCTGGATCCACACAGATTGTTTTCTTAGAGGTTGCATGTCAACATCAGTTTTATAAGAAATCATAGTACACAACTAATGACTAGTAACATCTACTTCAATATCTGCTTAAAACAAGGTAATCTCAAAAGATACATCTATAAAATCACTATTCTCAATTCCATGCTTAGCCCATGGAGGTGATCAGTGGTATCACTTGCATCTACTACCTCATGAGCAGCAAGTAAGTGTATGAACATGCTGCCTTTCAGCTCTGCTCAACATCCTGGACAACAGTCAAAAAGTTTTAGGGCAGGTGAAAGCAAGGGTGATCCTCTTTCTTCTCTGAGCTCCAGTTACTGATCTGTGTGTAGTATAGATCGGCTCTGGATGCCTGGAAATCTGTTTGGTTTACAAGAACATCACCACAACTATTTTCTCCCAGCTGGTATGAACCTCCAAAATGAGCAAGACCTCTACCTGAGAAATTTCATTTCACAGTGGACAATGCAGAACAAGGTAGCACTGAAAATTTCTCTGCTTACTCAACCCCTGTCACACCTTTTCACCATTAAGCCCTCTTTAGGACTCAGAACTCACTCCACATCACTCAGTCCCTCCAGAACACAACAGGAAGAACAGAGGAATGCTGCCAATTAGGAAAAAGGGTGGGGAAAATGAAGCATCTCCCCACTGCTAGAGCATGCCAGAACCTGGCAGTCAGAAGGCTGGCGCTGCACTAGCACCCTGTTTCCAATTCTCGTACATGACTCTGAGGAAGAAGCACGGCAGCTGATACTTATAGTATTAAGATAGTACAAAGATAAAAGGGAGTATCGCTCATGGCTGGTCAGGTCTCTCTATGATTTTTGGTATGTATGCTTGTCAAGAATTTTATCTAAAAAGCAGAACATAGTTGCGGCCTGTAACAGGTGCAGATAATGTAACACACACAAAAAAGAGCAGACTGATGTACAGTAGGAAAAGTCAGTGATAGAAAAACATTACCTGGACTTCACATCTCTTAACTTTGCCTTCTCCTTTGTATTTGATTATAACAGATTGAGATAATACTGCATCAAAGACATGCATTAAGTTCTCCAACATTTCTTCTATCACAACTCCTAAATTTTTGCATGTAGGAATTTTATGTCTGTGTGTGCATGCGTATGTTCAGTTCATGGCAATGGAAGATGAAAGCAGAGACAACTTGTGCACAGCAACTGAGTTCAGGACACTTGCTCGTCTCTGACTCCACAGCCTATTCGGGCATGGAAAGTGAAAATGAAGTTCAGCTTACTGGGAAACAAGAATGAGGCACATTGCAAGATAAAGATCCAAAGAGAAAAGAAGCAAAACCATATGCTTAACTTAATATGATCTGTGATTCTTTCTTGTAAACAACTTTGCCTATAATTCCAGTTCCAGGAACATTTGTTTCTGGTTTAAGGAGTTTCCAACTATATCAACAGCATGACTGGCAAACTGAAATAAGGGAAAATAATTCACACATAAAAAGACAATTGCCTACAAGTCCAATTATGTCCTAATATTTAAAAGAAATAATTAAAACATAATCATAATGATAACAAACAGCTTTTGGAAAAATGAAGTAAAGGAGCCCAACAATTAATTTCTCTGGACCAGGGAAGATAATGGTAGATGTCGCTAGTAAAGCAGGCAAACACCAAACTGCCTGAAGTTTTCTTGCTAGCGTTCATTCAGACTTCGAGAAGCTTCACAAAATTAAGATTTACTTTTCAAATCACTCCATAAATAAAATGAAATTAGTATTGTTTGAAGTATAAAAACTAAAAAGGATGCCTTTAGGAAAGAAAAGCTGAAAATGCAGGGAGAAAACCTTTAACAAAGTAATCACATCCTAGCAATGAGTGAAAATAAATGAAAATAACTCAATGGACTTCATGAGAGTGTCTGTCAAATTCTTAAACTATTACAGAATAATTTGTAGCATTTAAATACAATCTTTCTGCCTGCAGTGTATCTTCAATGAAAAAAGTGTATTTTAATAGTGTACATATATTTTTATAAATAAAAACAACAGCTTTTTTCCAAGTGCTGCTATAATACAAAAACCTACACTTCTGTTTCCTTTCTTATCTTTGCCTCCTTGTTTTTCCCTCATTATGATATGTAAAAATTTAGCATTATAGCTGCTGACTTAACTGAGACATTTAAAGCTGTACTGGAGTGTGCAATTCTGATCACATTAGTTAAGACCAGAAGTCTCAAATTTTTTAAATCAAGACAGGATGTTTAGACAAAAGGAAAAAATCAACAAAAGAAACCTAAAAATTTCTGAGACCTAGGAAGAAGTTGTGATTGAGATTCAAATTATGTTTTCTAATGAGGGAGATACATGACATGAGATTCGTTTGGTCTTAAAATCTGGAAATCAATGCGAGGATGTAGGCATGCCTGTAAATCAACTTAAATAATATTCAGCTAGCTACAATGCAGCTTTGCATCATATTACAGTTTAAACATCATTAAACTCAGATAGAAATGTCAGTAAAGTAGAGCCAAAGGACTGACCAGAAGAGGGAATTGGAAGAGTTTACAAGCTTCCAAACCAATTCATAAGCAGCTTACTGAATTCAATGATCTATGGAGGCCCGTTCAGCAATCTCCTTGTTTTTCCTACATAAGGGCAATGCATCCCATTTACACTAGCTGTGCAAAATAAGCTTTGGCATGCCAACCATTGCAGATTTTAATTTTTTTATTTAAAACAAAAAAAAGTATCTCCATAAAACTACATCACCTCCCATACTGTGGGACAAAACTTTGACAGAACAGTCAAAGCTTTTCTGCATAGCTTTGAATGTGGATTCCTAAGCCAGGAACAGGACACTGATTTTCTTGGAATGCGTGAGAGTTTGAGATTTCTTTAGAAGGCCAGAATGCAAAATTAGGATTTCCCAAAACCAAAAGTGACTGACTATACCTCTGAAATTGTAGCTACCAAATATGTGCCAGTCCAAAGCATTTAGCACTATTTCAAGTATTCTGTTCTACCTAACTTGGCTGGTGTTGGCAGACACTGAGGTAGTAAGTGGAAATTGCTTTGTCTGGTCCTATTTCTGTTTGGTGAAATTCACAATGTCTGAACTGGAAGTATCAAGCTATTTGTGGCTTTTGTTGTTCTTAGCACTTCTGGAAAATAAAAGATCACGGTTGTTGCAAGAAAGAATATTTAGGCAAACATTTGCCATCACTTTCAACTCTGCAAATACACACTATTAAAGTTATGTGCTTTGCAAAAAGGAAAACACAGCCAGGGTAACACTTGACAGCAAATCATACTTCAGTCTCTGATCTAGGAAAACAGGATTCAACAACAACGACAACAAGAATTTTGTCCAAACTTCTACTAATACTGACAGAAAAACAAAAATTAGAAGTTTCTATTACTGAGTCAATTTTCATAAGGCAGCAGTTACCGATTTTGTGGAAATACACCTATACTCGCATTTGTGCACACAGATATAGGGACAAAGTGACTCACACTTAAGTGTTCTTTGTTATACCACTATTTCACCTCTCAGACTAAAATAGCAAAGGTTCTCAGGGTAAAAAATTAAATTATATTGATCAGACTTCTTGTGCAGCCCCTATGACAGCACAGAGGAAAACTGTGGGTCTACTATGTACGCATGTTCTAATACGGAACTGGAACAGTGATAGTTGAACAACAAACATATGGAGAAGTCAGGTATCCCAATGACTTCCTTAAATTCCTAGATACTTCAGTACCCACATGATTGGTCTGTTTTATCCATGAGTAATCCATGAGATTTCCTGGCCTGCAGAATTAGTGATACTGCAATGTGTGGGAGTTCTGGAAATTAAATAAAATAACAAAATATAACCTAGAAAAAACCCCATTCACTTCTCAGGCTTTACTTCATAGTAAAGCTGACATAACACTTTTCAACTGTGATACTGAAACTCACTTTTACAAGCATTGCCATGGACTTACGAGAGGTCTACCTGCACTTCAGATGCTAAAATTGTTAGAAGGCTTAAAAAAGTCACAGAGGATCACAGCAGTTTGAATGTCACCTGTAAGTCCTTCCCAGTTCTGAACTCAAATCTCAACACTACATACCCTTCTTTAATGGCCCTGATATGGCAATAGTGAGTGTGTTGTATCTTTCAATTAGCTATACTTCAGTAACTTACAGCTGCTGTAATTGTAAGGCCTGTCAAGAAAGATAAAGAAGCTGTTTCTTCTGAGCCAGGCTTCCCTACAGTATTTAAAATATTTTTCAGTAGCTGTTTATGAGCTGATCTTGTCACAATTTCAAGATCAAGGCATAACTTACTTCCTTTCATCAGGATGTCAAGCTCACAGTGCATGTAATTGTTTGCTATAGAGGCTGTGACTTTAGGACACATTCTGTTGCTTACATTTTCAAACCAGAGCAAACCAGGCCAGTATGTTGAATGTTACTGCTGAAGTTTGTGCCCACAGCTATTTATTTTTCTCTATTCTAGGTTCCACACACTCAGCAGATTATAGCTCTTCCTTCAGAATATTTGTTGTGTGAATTCTTCCTGCTTTGAGTCTGAAGTGAAAAAGTGAATGGTGTTCCATGTGCTTTTTCCACCAGGAATAAGACCTTTTAACTTCAGCCCATATAAGTAGGTAAAACAACATCCCAAGACACTGGTTCACAGGGCATGAATTTTACATCTATGTTTAAACCAGTACCTAACTTGCATTTCTGAAATCCCATAACATTTTTCCATATTTTATGTTTCATAAAATACGGAAAAATGTTATCATTGGGACAGTTTTAGGGTTTTCTAGTACTTATTTTCTTTCTTTTCTCTCTTTCTCTACTCCTGTTAACTGCAAAGACACCTCTGACTCTCAGGGGTGCCTGCGTACCCTTTCTAGATGAATTTCTAAGTTTTCATTAGAACACTACAGTAGACAAAAACTTGTAACATGTTTTTGTAATGCCTAAAATTATCTGCAATTGGACTCTTTCCCCTTGGCAAAGGATGACTCATTTATCTTCAGTCTGCTAACCAAGGGGGCTGCCAAAGACCCCTCCTTTCTAAACAAAAATCTGTAGAGAGCTTTCAGAAACATGAGAAAATATGACAAACACAGCTTGAGGCTGGCTGAAGATCACAGAAGAATACGGACAAGCCTCGATCCCCTGCATTCAGCACTCGGCTGGTAACAGGAGAGAGCAGCTCCCTGCGCACAGACTGCTTCCCCGGCTTCCCTGGCATCTCCCCCTCTGCTCCTATTCTGAAATCCTCCAGCTCCAACTTCCTTATTTGGTTGCCGGGACTGTTCTTTGTCTGGCTGAGCCCCCCGGGCCGCGCCGCCCCCGGCTCGGCCCGGCCCGGCTCCAGAGGGCCACCCCGCCCGGGCCCCGGGCGAGCCGCGGCCATGCCCATGTAAGGAGCAGCTCCCCGGGCCGGGCGGGCCCGGCTCCGGCCGGGGGCTCCCTCCGTCCGCTCGGCCCCGCGGCAGCCTCGGCTCCCCGCATTCAGCCCCGCGGCGGCCTCGGCTCCCACCGCAGGGCCGCCGCCGCTTCCCGAGCAGCAGCGCTCCCCGAGCCGCCCCGGCTGCGTTTGCAAACCGCTGGCAGCGAGACAAAGGAAAATGAAGCGATGAAGTTCCAGTGTAAAAACTCAGAGATTCCTGTCGTGTTTTCCATTGTTCTTTAGAACAGGTTACAGCGTGTCCTGTGGGGATTTCACTGGTGCTTTCTGCAGAGAAAAGGAATCCCTCAACACTGCTGTCTACTTTTTAAAAAGTTACTGTTCTGTTATGCTACCTGAAGAAACAAAGCAAGACTAGCTTTACTCTCAACATATCCCGAAAGTTTTCAAAGTAGGGTTTATAAAGAGGAGCTAACCTGCAGGAAGACAGTGAAATGTGCTAGGGGAACACTCCCTACTGCTGCTAATGTTGCTTGATACTCAGCTTTAGTAGCACTTCAGGTACTTCATGAGGAACAATTGACAGTCAAAGTGTACATGTCTATATAAGAGCCACAGCAAGCAAGGAAGAACACTTAAATAAAAAACAAAAGTCCAACCAAACCCCAGTCCTGCTGGTCACTGTATTTTTTTTTTTGTTCACATCTTTTAGATTTAATTTTTTTTAAGTCGATTTATGTGATAGCTTTTTTTATACTGAATATGTCCACACTGACAACTGAAACAAAAGTTGATCCACAGAGATCTGGTTATCTGACTAAGGAGCTTATTGAGCTGTTACTCCTTAAAAGGAAAGCCTTTAACAAAGCAGTGATTTAAAGTAAGTAAAAGTGTTCTGAGACAGTCCTTAAATGCAATGTGACAAGAAACAACATTTTGAAAAAAATCAAAGAAAAGGTATAGCTAAATGTCAAACATTCTAATTCTGTCTGGGAATCTGGAAGCATTTCTGTATATCTCAATATGGTTCCCTAGTATTAAGTTATGAAAACAAGTCCTTAAATAATGCTAAAACTCCTTCCATTGTTGCAAGCCCCCGTGGATGCTGGTTGAAGCTGAAAACAAGTAGTAAACTGGAACAGAGAGCACTGCTTTAAGTCACCGATGTACAGGGCAATAGTCACTGCTCTTGGACACCAATGCCTGAAAAAAATAATTACAGAGAATACAAAGGTGCATTTATAACCACCTTCCTGTAAGACTCCAGCTGTAGCCAAGTCAGTTGTACTTTCAGTTCAACAGAAAACCGACTGGTATTTTTATACCACATTCTTGCCCTCAACAGAGGCCTGAGCAAGTTTGTTTACTCGTGAGAAACTCTCAAACTAGAAAAACATAAGGAAACAGCTTAATAAAATAACAGAATAAATATATTGATGACATCATAATTACATTACATATTTAAATTAGCATGCTAAAATTCACCTCAAAAAACAAACAAATGAACCAATATAGGAACAATTTAGGAGAATTTAGGCCCAGAAAGATCAGGTTTCAAGTAGTCTGTTTCAAGATTAAGGTAAATAAAACATTCCTAACTGACAAAGAAAATGCTAAAATAAAAATCCAAAATACAGAAATATTTTAAGAATAAATTAAACTAAGGTCATAAAGATATAGCATTGTCAAATAGTAATTTAAAACAAAATGTGGTATCTTATAGAGCTCATCCTTTCTACTGCTAAAGGCTGCAGAAGTACCAGTTTATTTCAGAACTACTCCATCATCTTCAGCAGGTGTTCAGGCTACTGACAAATAACTCACTGCTGATTCTGCAAGCAATTTACTGTCCAGGCCTTGTCATCTGACATCAGTTCATCTGAATGGAACAAATGACACCACAAGAGACATGTTCAGGGTAGGAGGACATATCTTTCAACCTCTGACGTGCTGTTCTACATTTGCTCTTCTGTCTCTGCTGCAACAGAAACTGGCAATGCTCTCAAGAAAGCTATCTAAAGATCCAAGATAAATGAATATGAAAGCTTAGGTTTTTACCCTTGCAGAAAGGGTGACCTCCCAGAGGTCTGGAAGTTACAACTCAACTGACTTTCAATGAAAGTTCCAGTCCTCTCTCTGTCTGGTTAAACAGGTTTCAAAGTACAGGTTTTGTCTCTCTAAATACTGCAGATAGCTAAATTGCTCCCATTGACCCCAGTGGCAATCTTTAATGTGCAAGTTTATTGCCATGCAAGTAGAGTGTATCTGCTCCCCATGCCATCTGCTCTTTTCAGTACCTGCCAGTTTTGTGCTTCCTTCACCTCCCCCAGTGAACCCCCTCACTCCAACTACTCCACAGCTCACAATAAATCCACAGCTGCAACTAGACTGAGCCGTGGCAGCCTCCTTCTCACAGGTTTGAATCACTGTCCTCAGAGAACCACACCATATTCTGTCTCTCCTTCACTTCTGCCAGAGGGTGCCCTGATGCGGTCCAGCCCCACATCCATGTTGTGGCAGTTTCATGTGGTCAAAAGCTAGAAGGCTCTGCATAAGCAGTGGAACAGAAATGTGCCATAAAAGACCACATCATTAACCCAATAGACTTGAGTAGTTTTATCATCTGAATATGAAAGTATTCGCCACCCATGCACTACCACTCACCAAGGTTAGGGTACTGGCAACAACTGTTTCAACCTGATGCTTGGAAACACTGAATTCAAAAATTACAAAATCTTTACTATTATTGAAGGAAATATGAAAACAATGAAAAAACCCTCAGCATTTTATCAGTAAATTAAAACTGATTTTCTGTGCTAATGTTCAGCTTTGTAATAAAAACTACTGGTATTGTAGCATAATCACTAAAACATTTAGTGGTACTGTAAAAAATATTCAATAACACAAAATCATATTTCTCAGACTAAGCATCTTATCATATTCTGAATGTATAGATATACACATTGATAATACATTTTAATACAGATCTTCAAAACATTCCCTGCCAAAGTATGAGTCTGTGCATTGACTTAACTGATAAAACAGGCCCACTCTACACTAGCCAGTTTGTTCATTAGCACAACCATCCAACAATAATTACTACACATCAGTTTATAGTTTCAACTGAATTATCATTTAATCTTAATTCATGTTTTTATGATTATAGACCCATGGAAGCAACATTATTATATAGGAAACCCATATCAAAATAATATTGTCAGAATTTTCAGTGTAGAAGTACTAAAACTTATGCTGGGAGAGACCTGTATGAAAGCTACTCTGAAATGTAAGGTAGTTATGAGTGGTCAAAAGTCATGCTTTGAGTTATATTTAGAGCAGCAGTCAAGGACAATGCACATGTCTGAGAGAGCTGGGCACAAATTCTTGGGAAGTGGAAGCACTATTCTCCATATGCATAGCTGGCAAGCCCCATTGCATTTAGATCTGGAAAAAAATTACCAACATGTTTTCATCAAAATGGAGAAAATACACACAACAGCAGCAGAAACAGCTGCCAACTGCAAGTAGGCGACCATTTTTCAGTCTGGTTTTACAAAGAAATTTATTATGAATGACTTTGTTACAGGATAGCTAGTGATATCTGCAAGTGGTAAATAGTAAATAAGCACAGACTGCTGTGAGGAGCAGCAGAATGAAATGAAGAAATGAAAAATTGAAGCTTACTAAAAATGGAAAACTACTCAGTCTTATTCCATAGTTTGACTCATCTCAGTCTGTTGGGCAAAATAAAAGTGCTTAACAGAGAATAAAGCAGCACTGCAAGAAAATTAACAACACAAAAGAATTTTAGCTCACTTGGTGCAGTGTTCTAGTAAGATCTTCCTTTGTAGAATGCTCATGAGTTGAACAGAACTTTGAGGAACCAAAAAACTCCATTATGTATAACAAAAAGACATGCATCATGAAGACTGGAGATGCCAAAGCACAACATGCTCAAGACTTAATTTTGGTTTAGAAATCAAGTTTCTTCTTCCTAGACGTTAAAACATATAAAACCAGAACAAAACAAAACAACCCTCAAAAAACTTCAATAGTAATTTGCAATAACTGATTTTATGGGTAATGTACTCCTTGTGGGAGTTCAGAATTACTTTTAGAAGATTTGTAGACAAGATTTTTATGCCCTGTTTACATTTTCTGGGAGCTTAAGAGAAAACACTCTGAAATAAGCTGCAGTTAACATGCTACAGGAAATGAAGGAAGAGAACCAGACTTCTCAAGAAAGATTTACATTTATATAATGGTGATGGCTATATTTTGGCTTACAAAAAGGAATGCAATTGTTCTAAAATACACAGAAAAGCTGTTGACTAGTGTTTCTCCTTACTTAGTGGATCATGAACCAACACTGTACACTGCAACAAAATGCTTTTTAAGAGAGCTCTTTCACCATTGCACGATACTTTGTTTACAGACCAAAACATCTTGCATCAGCAATTCCTCTCTGTATGGCAACCAAAGAGACACTAAGCCAGCACAACCCTCACCTATGCCAAATGTGTTGGTGCAAAACCCACCAGGACATTTTCCGTGGTTTCCATGGAGGAAGAATTCAGTCTGTTGGTAAGCAGCAATGTGTTCTTGGAAGTGTAACATCATCTTTTATGAAAGATGTCCACAGCACATTGATAGAAGAACCTGCAATCAGCTTTTCACCACTTTGTAACATTTCCCTTCATGGGAATCTGGTGCCTTTGAAATTGAAGTTTAGAAGTTGAAATTCATTAAAGGGGTGTGCTTACTGCATCTTAAGGACATTATAGCATGCGAGCACTTCTGTAGAGAATTAAGTTATTTGACATGATCTGAAGAGTGCCAGAAATCAGACTTTTTCTCTGCACTAAAACTATGCCTATTTTGGCTTGATCACAAGCTTTTTTATTTAAAAAGAAACAAGCAAAATCCCTTGCCACCAAAGATTCAGCTTTGGATATGTTCAGTATGACATCATCACTTCAGCCAGATTTTTTTCCATTGGGTCAGAAGTCCATGAATCACACACATAGAGTGGCTTATGGGGGATCTCTGGACTGCTCCTGGCTTAGCAGGATGTCTCTAGACATCTTGTTCTGACTCACAGATAAAAGGCATAAGAACTGAAAGCCAGGAGTTTATCTAGCCTTCATTCCCAACATTTGTTCAAGATGACAACAGGGCAACTTGTGAGACGCTGTACGGTGAGGGAACAGAGATTAAAGGAACTCATAGGAGCCTAAGAAAGTAATTTCTTGTACCTGACTTTATGAACTTATTTTCATGTAATTTTTGAGATATGTTTGGGTGGAAATGGATGAACAAACTTGTCCAAATTAGTTTTAACTTTGGTTTTGACCCAGTCTTACATGTTCAACTTCCACAGAAATCCTCTGAAAGAGTCTGCACCATACATCTCTTTCTGGACTTTTTACTCTTATATTTGGCAAGCATCAAGTTTTGCATATATCAGCTATTCAGCTGAGATGAAAATAAACTGTAAAGGGATATAGTATCATAAAACTTCATTTCAAAAAAGTACTGTAAGACAAATGTGTTTATTCTGCAGTAAGCCTGAATATTAAAATGCTACATTTTATTCAAGCAGGATTATTGAAACAGTTTTGCAAAATCTGTGATGTGTGACATAAGCCTGCAGGTTTGGATGCCTTCCTAAGATGTATGCTTCTTAATCTAAATTACTTCACATTAATCACTTCATTTTTGCTATCTAGTTTCCAGTGAATGCTGCACATTTTTTCCCATTTCTTTTTTTTCCCATGACCATAAGTGGTAAAAACATTGTGTCATACATTTAATTTTTTCTGCTGTTTCATCTTGAATTTTGATTCAAGCTTTACCACTCTTGCTATGTAATTCTATTTTAAAAAGGTGGTTTTTGCTTTAAGCTCAGTTAAAGCATGCACTAAAATGTCCACACTTCTGTTGGAGGATAGAAATATTAACCTGCAGATATCCAGAAGATTCTGAAGTATTTTACATATGTTTCTTCTCCAAAATAGTATTTTTCATTGATAAAGTGCAAATTTAAATAAAAACAAAACTGGAGTGTCTTTAAAACAAGGTTGAACAGGTATCATGGGGTATCCTGTGGTAAAATATTCTGAAAAGTCAATGAAGAAGCAGATACATCGAGTTCTTAAAAGCACTGAAATTCTATTTATATGTATAGGTTTTCATTAGATACAACAACTTTGCAAGTATGCAGTTTCCATGGCTTAAAAAGACCATGCTCTGTAAAAAAAACAAAAATCCATGCTCAAAATCCCCAAATTTTGGCAGTTTGTTGGGGTTTTTTTGTCTTACATGTGTTGTTATGAATGACATTTTTCTTTCACAAGGTTTTATTAGTTTTTAAGTTCCTACTTGAATTTTTAACTAGGCTTTAAAATTATAGCAGATTAATAAGGGTAATGGAGTAGATAACATAGGTGCTAAGGTGCTTTGATATTTTCCTTAGTACAGTGTTAGGCTGTGAGAGAGTCCTCTCTTTGACAAAACTAAAAACCACATGACATCTGCTTTCAGAACATGACAAAGACTGATGTGCGGTTTGACTGAGGAGTACTTCACACTCAGGGATGCTGTATCTCAACTACAACTTTGAAAGGTAAAAGTTCCTCTGAGAAGATATACCCCAAAAGGGTGCTGCAGGCCAGAGCCTAGAGGTGCTGAAAGTTTCATGAGCTTCTGCAGGTACCCACTATGAAGGCAAGTGCAACTGCAGCAGTCATCCTTAAGCAGCAAATTCAATTCATGGTATCACAGCTATCCTGGTGTATAATTATTTACCCATTCACATTCTGCTGATATCAACAGGTACAAACAACAAAAGAAACCATGTTTAAACAACTCCAGAAATAGAAACCGCACTAAAATGTGTCCTGACCTTTCAACAACTAAAGGAGCAAAGCTGAGCATGGACCTCTGAACTATTTGCTGCACATAAACTCCCCTTATTCCTGGCAGGTTTTTTCACTGGCACACAAGGAAGTCAGTAGCTCATTATTACTCTAAATTACTTGCTCTTCCTTGCACTTTCTGTTTTGTGTTTTAAGGACCTTTCCCCCCCTCAGCCCACCTTAAAGAACTGCAATTCTTTTTTGGATTTTGGATACAGTCAGCTAGGTAACTACACCAGCTCACTCTTCAAAACCCTGCCTGTCTGACTGATTTATTTGCATTACTATTTCCTGGCTCATTCTTCTAAGAAATACTGTATAGCTTCCTTTACTCAAGTACACATTCCAGAGAATACAACACACGGAGAAGTGAGGAAACAGTCCCACGTGTATGTAAAAGGCAATACAGTATTTTTATTTCTTTTTTAATTTCCCAGTAAGCTATGAGAAGAAACCTGCCCTAAATAGCACTGACAGGAGAATGGTATTATCAATAGTATGGTGTGATACATGATCTGGGATGTGAGTCTCAAAAAATGAAATAAGTCTGACAAGTCTAATCACTAAATATACTTTCTTATCACACTTTAATCAGATATTGCCTGGACAGCATCCCATATATTCTACAATAAAGTAAAGGTCTGGGCTTTTGAAACAAGGAGCTGCAATTCTGGTCACTGGTCTGGGAAACAAAAACATGAATCATTTCAGAGAATGGGAAAAGGAAAAAAACCCCAAACCAATAGCCACCAAATAAAAGCTGAAAAATTTCAGAAATGGTAAAAGGAAAAGAAAAACCAACCCAACAAACTCAAAGAGAAGGAAAAAAAATCCCTCACACTTAGTAAAGCCTATAGGAATCGACTGGCTTCAGACCAAAAAAGGCTAATGGAACATAGATTACCTAAGGAGAAGTGAAATAAGTTTCCAAGAGTCATAGAAGTTGTTTAAGACAAATACTCATTGTACAGGGGAAAGAAAACAATTCTACTGGACCATTTTCCGAGTGCCTGATCTTGCACTCCTTGCACAGCCTAATTCCCTTTAAAGTTAGGAGTTTAGGCTACGTGTTGGGGTTATATAACTATGTCTTAAAAGACAAATGCAAAATAGTGCAAAGCAAAATTATACACAGACCCAGGATTAGGGGAAAAAACCTCATAGCTAGACAAAACCCCCTAGAAATCAGGAAAGAAAACTACAATGAAAATAGCTAGAGGTGAGGTATATTTCTAATCCCTTTTCCTAGAACTGGAAAAATACTGAGGAGGAGGAAATTTAGAGTAAAGGGGGTGAAACTGTGAAAGTTAAACAGTCTTGACAAAAAGAGAAATATTTGAGTAACATTTCCTAAACTACTTTAAAAGGGAGTAAACTAACCAAATGCCATCTGAAATTGGCTGTATGCCCACCACTTTGGTTGACTTTAGGGTCAGTAAGACAGAGGACAGACATAAGCTAGCATGGCTGAAAAATCAATACAAAAATAGTTAAAACACAGATGGAATTTATTGTAGAGCAGCTGGAAATGCAAAGAAAGAATTCTGTGGATCCATACCGATAGTGTAACTTTGAAAAATATTCTCAAAGTATAAAAGTGCTTTACAAAACAACTTTAAGAAGTGGTGTTAGATGTAGTCATACTACAGAAAACAGACTGTTCTACTCTGAATGTCTGGCATAGTATTTCTGATCAGTTTAATAATATTACCTTTCAAACCAGTCCAAACAGACTTGCTAATGAAGATCAATAAATCCTTCACACAAGAATATAATGTGCATATGACAAAATCCACAAACTGGACAGAAAACAACTGCACAAAATAAAATGGGAAATTCTTAGTGGTTTCTTTCCCCCTTGATTTTCTGCTAATATATATTCTGGTTAAATTTTCAGGTATTTTGCAGTTTTAAAGAATTCCTGTAAACCTTTCAAGACATTCATCAATGTCAAGATTTTATTCTGCAAGGAGTCTCGTCAGAATTAACACAATAAACGTTACCACGAAGTATTGCTAGTGAGTCATTGTTCAAGAAAGTTTCCCAAGGTACTACTGCACAGAACAGCCAGTGATATCTTGTAAGTTTTATATTTCAACAACTCCTGTTCTAAAATACTCTGTACCAAGAGTAACATGTAAAAGATTTTTGTTAAGGATGTATCAAAGCCACCTTCCACACTAAAAATGCAGTTTCACTGTTATTTTGGGCCAATACTGAAAGGATAGTGATCTGGTGAAAAAACTAACTTTTTTTTTTTTTTTGCTTATTTTTCAACTATATCAGCTACTTAATTGGTCTAGTCATGTGGCTGCATGATTGCTGGTGCCTTTGCAAGGGGAGAAGTTGTAAGGTGGGTGTTGAGGAATACAGGTTTATCCTTTTTGTGGCAAAGTAAGGCACTTGGTGCAGCATAATCCAGACAAAAAAACTACACACTGCAAACAACATGAAGGAACTAGATTCTGCCATGTACTTCCGTAAGGTGTATATGGCATCTGAGACTTGAGATGAAGAGAATAAAAAACTATGAACCTTCCCATTTAGAGGCTGCACAAATAATGCATAAAGAATGTATAAAATACTTAGAGAAAACTATGAAACTCAAAGGACAGCAAATTGACTGAGAAGCAGGTTACAGGTATTTCACGGAGAGGAATGAAATACTTAAGAATGCCAAGTCATTTCTGAACCAGAACATGATTTTATTACCCTTTTTTGTCACTATTGAGACAAATTCCTTCTGATCCTTTGCAAAGTTAAAAAAACCCCATCTGACAACAATGGCTCCATTAGATCTTGCAGTCTCCCTGATATGGTGTAGAATGGTTTACTAAATGAACATTCGAGGATACTAAACATGCGTGGAATTCTCAGATCAAAACTGTACAGGTAGATAATCTTTTTTCTGCTGTTGTTTCTCCAAAACATCTGTGGGATATTAGATATGTGGGCAGTAAAAAGCCCCGTTCCCTCTTTAATTCTGCAACAAGCAGTTCAAGGAGCAGAAGTAGATTCCTACTTGGCGAAACAGCTTGGTTTCTGGAGGGAGAGGTAATTTACACTACCCTGCCTACTCAAGCAAACTTTCCTCACTGAAATGACATTCACCTTGGGAATGCACTGATAACTATAGTGACAGAGAGAACTGCTGCCCATTCTACCCCCCGGCATCACCAGCTCTGTCCCTCGGCAGTCCCATTGAAAGGTCTGGCAACGTCAGCTACATAAGGCAACCACAGGTTCCATCTACAAAGAGTCACTATTGAGTGGCTGGTGTCTCTAATTCATCTTTACTGAATAATGAATTAAAGCATACAATTGTTTCTGGAAGTGTTCATCTCAACTCAAAAAAATATTACTCAGTCACGTAACTAAATTCATTTGTGTTCAGTGGCCTTAAATCTAAACCACAGTTACATCAGCATCAAGTCACTGGACCAAGAGATCTGCAGGGCAGTCTGTCTGGCTAAATTTCCATGAGACAGGTTCTTGTCTCACTGCAAGGCAAGAGGGGAAGGGAAGCTATCTTGACAGGTTTTCAAGAACTTCTCTAAGCCTTTCCAACTACATAGCAACTAACACTTCAGGATACACTAAGACTAAAGCGTAATGCTGGGCCAGTTCATGAGAGCAATTCTGACCAAAAATAAATTTCAGGAATATTCTTCATACCTGATCCAGAACACAGATTGATATGATGTTGGTCTTGATATTCTGCAGGACACTGTCAGACAGTTGTCTTGTTTAGATCCTTCCTTTGGGAGCTTCAGCTCTTGACTTTGATTTGTCTGTCCGATGTAAGCTAAAGCTCTCCTCTCCTCCCATCTCATGGCTGAGGTACATCACTCCAACATGGTTGTTGGTTTTGGGTTTTTTCTTAAACCATTAAAAATAACTGAAGGAGATTTAGTAATTATTATATATGGCTGAAGATGGGACTGGATTAATAATTTACAGTCTGAACAATTTCCCGATCCCTAGGATAGAGAACAAGTTTGGGCAAAAAGTAAAATGGAAGTAAATGAAAATAAATCCAATGTTACACAGGTTATATTAGTGAGATTGCTGTGGCCCAGAAAACAAACAGCCAAAGCATAGAGCAGAAAATCCTCATGGCATGTTACGGTTACAACTGCAGTTTGTAAGAAAATCTACAGCTTCTGTGTAAACAGTTAATAAATCAAAATGTGGAGGTCACTAAAAATTGTGTTATTCCCTAGTTCCCTATTTACCCGATCTCACCAGTCAGTATTTTGGCATCATTCCTTATTAACTTCTACCAGCTTTTATAATCTACTAGACATTGGGTGAAAGTGAATGAATATGATTCTATTACTGCTTTTACTGAAAAGCAAATACTCAAGATTTTAAAACTCCTGCCAACATATTTTCATAGCCAGGGAAAGCAAACAGCCTTGCTTGAAATCTTTATGCAAAGATATAAGCAGACATCCACAAATAACCAGGATAGGCATCAGCTTCCCTTTGAATGTATAAATCAGATTAATTAGAAAGTAAAAATAAATAAGCAAAAACAGTGGAACTGTCATTCTAGTTGCCTCATACATTTTTTCACATAACAGGAGAGCTTTACATGAAGAAGGTATATTCCTAAATCCTCTTGAAAGAGCATACAGCAGGACACTTTTCTCATTATGGAAAATGTGATTACATATTCATTATTTTCAGCAATATTTTTGGCTTTTGACATGAAGAGGATGCATAAACTATGCTGAAGTTGTCTGTATTGGTATTTTGGTTTTCGATTCAGAGTTGTAGTAGTGGGAGCTATAAGCAACCTAGCCTAGAAATTAGCAAATTTCCAGTAGCATTGTCCAGTAGCATTGATTAGCAAGGACATAAAAAGTAGAAGAAAACCAAGAAAACCACTTTTCTTACATGGTAAAATATAATTTGAGAAGAGCAAATAGTGCACCCTGAGTCTTTTCATGAGATAAAATCATAATATGTATTGATGGGGCACCTGGAGCCTGAAGTGCTCTTGGGCTCTGCAGACCAATAATCAAAACAACCACTGTAAGAACTTCTCTCCTTACTAGCATCAGTGATGTGTGAGCAGGCTCCTAATATAGCTTTCTTTGGGTGTCCTGGGCAGTGTGAACCACCCCTAGCCTTTGCAAGCAGCCTCTTGCACGGTGACTGGTAAGCATTTGCTTTATGTCAAATGCTGGAACAGTTTTTCCGGTCACAAGGGAAGAGAATTCCAGCAGTTTGTCAGGAGCTGTAATTGATCCGTGTGCTTGCTAGATAGACCTGTATTCTGTGAAGCACCACAGTTAATATCAGACCTAACTAATTTTGAAGCCATAAGGTCATAACTTCAACAAACCAGTAAGTTAGTAAGTTCTTTCATGAGAATTTAGCTGTTAAAATATTAAATGTTGTGAGTGAGCCATTGGTTTAAGAATTCTTAATTCTTAAAGGATTTGAATTTGTTGCTAAAGTCCTAGCAATCAGACTAAGTCTGAAGTGCTTCATGTGTGGTCATGAGTGAAAATAAAGTAAAATAGCCTGATAGTCAAGAAACTACAAGCAAGTAAGGGTTTCCTGAAATACCTCCCTTAGGGAGCTTAAACTAGGAGACCGGGAGTTATAGTATGCTTCACTGTTAAACTGGAGCATGGAATTATCTAAAGGAAAGATGAACTAGCAACTCATACTGTGTGAAAATCAGTGGGATGAAGCGCCTTTACAGCCTCTTCCTAGTTTACAGTAAGTGGCTACAATCCTCCCTAGGAGGCTTTTTTCCCCTAATACAATAACAAAAAAAGTTCCATTCAGATTCTTCTCTAAAAGGCAATGCATGAATGTTTCTCATTCTGTTTCCAAGCAGACTGATAAATATATGCAAACAAATACATGCCCACAGGGAGAAGAGTCTGGTTCAGCAAGTTAGTATAATTCATTCTGAAATGCTCAATTGTTCTGACTAGAGCACCCAGTGTTTTTAATCTGCCCAGGAAAATCCTTTTTCACATTGCCACTTCAGCAAAAGAAAGCCATTGTAGAAGCATTTTTATAGTTATATTTTTTTTTTGCTTTGTGGAAATAGTTTTAGAGTCATATCTTTAAAATGAGAAAAACCAGCCGCAGCATACAGCTCATATCAATGCACATGGGTCCATGCTGCAGCCACTCACAAATACCCAAACACTGATACGCTACAACCATTTTTATGGATGTTTAGACTAAGTGCTACTATAAACACTATACACAATTTTACATTTACTTTTTAAAAAAATGGTTTCCTTTTTACCCCAAAAGCAGAGCTATGAATAGAAAAACACAGATACAGACCCATTTTCAATGTTGGCCTCAAAAGCTCAGACTGTTGCATACTGGTCTCTACCATTAAAAGCAAAAAAATCCTTTGGTGATGGAATTTTGACATCTAACAAAAAAAAAAAAAGGCTCCAAACATTTTTGCACATGGACCAGGCTTTAGATAGGAAGCTGGCATGACTGCATCCTAATTTATGTGATCTAGTTTACTTTTCTCTAATACTGAGAAAAACACTCAACTGCAAATATAAGTCATAGAGAAAGAAATGTAACCATAAAATATAAATTATCTACTTGCTGGGAAAGAGAATTTGCCATATTTTCTGACTACTTTATTTTGCCTCAGACTGTACTGTTTCATGCAATTTTTGCTTTACAATCTGATGCCTTACATAATTCTGTGAAGTGTCTCTATGGCTCTAAAATCATAATTCCATACGAATTATTATGTTCGATGTTAATAGAAGAGAAATGTTTTCATTACACTGTAAAGAGGTTTCAGTGTCTCAGACATGCACAGCTGCTCTTGGCACAATCTGATGGAGACCAACATGTAGCTGGGGACAAAGAATGGAAATGTTAAGTGGAACACAAATATTTTCCATCAGTAATTTCAGGAATTTGAGTGTTCCCCTCTTATTCAGTCAATTCATCATCCCTCTAGGCACCATTGCTATAGTTTCCCACCTCTCTGTTGACACAATTGTTTGTGCAATTTGACTGCCATGTAACATAAATAATGTTTCTAATAAACAATTATGAATTATCGCCATCACTTCAGAGACAAACAATTTATTTTTATTCTTCTCTCTCAAATAAATTACTAGTTGACCTATGAAGCAAAATTCACAGTTGCATTGCATAAATTTGGAAAAAAATAACTTCTACTGAAAGTACAAGATGCAAGATTCCCAGTAGCACTACAACTGTACAACAGAAGGAAAGACAAGCTTACCCTGAAGAGGATCTGCATTTCGTAATTTTCATAGGTAGGGTACTTGTCTGGTTTTGAGTAAATAGCAGAAAAATGGAAGGATTTGGGGAGAGGCTATATTTGAAGAGACAAAAATTGAGGGGAAGGAGACAGGACAGGGAGTGGGCAGGAAAAGGAAAAAGAACAACAAAATAAGCGGAAAGGAACAGCACTTTACTGGTCTGTCCCTGTGGAAGTTTCTACAACTCTCCAAATGACCTAGCATTCCCTCATACTTTTCTGAAGCCTAGGGTGAAACTCACTAACAGAGAGTATAAATCAGTTGCAGGTGTTTCTTTGGAGTCTGATTTTCTAGGATACCTCTTACTGCAGCTTTATCTTTTCAGTTACCAAACCTCAAGGGACTGTAAATCCTCAATGAAAAACAAAAATCAGCAACATAAGGAGCAGATGAACTCATGGATAAAAATCCTGGGGCAGAAATCCTTAAACTAAAAACTATTTATACTGCCCTGTCATGAAACAGAAAAACGAAAAGAACAGAACAGAAAAACCCAAGAGCAACAATAATGTTTCTTCCAGTAGAATTAGTGAGCAGGAGAGCGTTATTACTGGAATGGCAGGAGTTCTGAAGTCACAGCTTCACACAGAGATGTTTAAAGGTGTCACTGTTATTCAGAACCCACTGCCCACTGCTTCCACCCTAGTGCCAGCACAAGCATTTATGTGGGCATCTGCTGCATTTACTGCTTTTCAACTGGCATGGCATCCTGGGCTATTCTTTATCTGATCCAAGCAAAGAAGATCCACGGAACCAGCCTGGCAGAGGGAAAGCCAGAACAGGGCAATGGCAACTTTGACTTATGCTTGTTGGAAGTGCATACATGAGACTACAGCCTAAACTAATCCTCTCACATCTTTCTGTTGAAAGCAGGCCAAAGCAGAAGAGGCCTCCTGGAATGCATATCACTAACATTATCTATTACTGAGAATCCATAAAAATACCCTATGAAATAAAAAGCAATACAAGCTACAGAAGACTGGAAATATTTCAGACTCCCATCCATCTAAGAAAACTATGTTTGCTACAGCAAGTTTAAAATACCTTCTTCACTTGCTATCACTGACTTGCTCTGAAATTATTCTGAGCATTAAAAGTTCTTTAAAAGATCACAGCTGTACAGTACACAGTAAAAATGTTCTTCAAACAGAATATTTTTTCTAAGGTTTCCATGGAGTATTTGTGGGTCATTTGGTTATTACAACCATACACTAAAAACAGTAACCTAAAGTGTGCAATTAATTGGTCTAGAAATAACTGTGGTCTTTCCTCCTTCCCAGAGCATGTTTGCAGTGATTTGGAGTTTACTTGCCTTGTTTTGGCAGGCTGTCTCTGACTGAGCTGAACAAACCAGTTCTAAAGAGTCAGCTTCACTCTACCTGAAACATCTGGCATTTTGGTAAAACAAGAGCCTATCAAATGAAGTTTGCATTTAGAGCTACAGATTTTTTGTTTCATTTAAAAACAGTCACATAAAAAAATACAGCTATGTACTGCCAAGAAACTCAAATTGTAATGCACTATCACCATTTCACATGTTCTGTGCGGCTTTAGCAGCCTTATTTTGTCATGAATAATGCTTATCTACATATATAAGTTGACTTACATACAAAGTCGACTCCAGTTCCAGCAAACTTAGATTAGATACCTAAAACCTGACTTCTAACAGATTGTGTGAACTCTGTGTGAAGACTGACCTCCAAATGACCATGTGAAATGAGCCTCGCCAGTGAGACACCTACTCTACCCCACTGGAGAGATAGTGGGTTGTTCAGATTTGCTCCTGAAAGACAATGATGTAGAGCAGGTAATTGTAGACCCAGTTCTCGGCAATCAAAGCCAAGAGAAAAAGATCCAGTCTTAATAAGTTTGAATCTGTGAAGAATTAAAAGCACACAACATACTAATACTTGTGGAGTAGCAATATGCTGTATCTATTCCATCAATAAACATACAACTAGCTTGAGGGATGCATCTTCAGCACAATGGTCAAATAAGGAAAATTCAAGAGCAACAGCCAAAAAATCTGTACCAAAACTAAGACGAATGTGGAAGTATTTTCCAGGTAAACACCAGAAAATCAGAAGTGAACTCACATTTAGCACACCTTATGCCTAGCTCAATGACTATCATATGCAGTTTCTAAATTGGAGAGATTGAGGTTTCCTTTTGAGTACTGCAAAATATTTTTAAGTAAAAGAATCTTCAAAAAGGATTATCATGGAAATACACACACACACATGCACTACTACCCAATATCATAACTACAGACCTAATCCAATTACATTTGAGATAATTTTTATACATAGAAGAAAGGATCTGGTAACCCTATTATTTCCACATTCTACAAGCTGTGTGTAACATCATTGTTCTAAGGACTGGTAAAGGGTATAGTTGGATTCTTCTCCAAGCAGCACAAGACTCAATCATCTTTTGGGAGCTTAGAACTTACAGAAATTTACAATGGTTTGCAAATAATTAGAGGAGATGAAATTATTAATATCTGAAAAACCCACTCTCTTTCTTTCTAATTTTCTAATTCTTTCACATTTTCTAATTCTTTCATGTTAATATATACAGCTCATTTCAAAGGGTCTTGTAGAAGTCTTTTCCTTTCCAAGAAAAAAAGAAAACAAAAAGTATTATTTACTTGTATCAAACAAGAACAAAATCCATTGGAATTTCTGGCTAAAATAAACTACAATATTACTGGGTTTTTAGATCTCTTTCCAAGAATCTCCACATACATGGGGTATTAAGTAGATACCCCAGTAAATCCAAGGAAAATCAGAGTCAAGTCACTGCAAATTAAAGTGGGGCTGTGAAAGTTTATGGTTTTGATATTTGTGTAGTTTGACATTGATTACTACAATAAAATTTACAAAAATACCTTTGGCTTCTCCAAATTGTTTTGGCATTTATATCAGATGTTTTATGTTTATAATACTTCTTTCTCATTTTAGAGAGAATAATTCTCTCATTCTCTTTTTCTGAAATTTAGGTGAATAACCTTCTTTCTAACCACAAGTTAAAGCTGTAAAATACTTGGGTTGAAAACCAACTGCTTTCTGACAGCTTATGAGAAAGCCTTTGACCATATTAGATTCTAATTCATGTAGCATACTAGGTGGCAGAAAGCAATAACTAGAACTGGTTACGTTTAAAAGTATATGGATTCCCATACAAATAAGGGCAAATGGGTACAGAGTACTCACAGAATCTGTGCTTATTTTCAACAAGGTTAACAACCAAGAGCCAACATCCAAAGCTGACAGAGTTACAGTCTGAAATCTGGACTCCTAATAAAGTTATTCTGTCCTTAAATAATGCTGTACTGCATTTTCCCTTGGCAAAAAATGTTTTCTCTGAAACATTCCATGGGTGAGTAAACATGAAATATACAAGTGGTATGCAACAAATTGAGTATAAACAGCTATTTCCTATCCCTAATATTTCCTTTAATAAGTTACATTCATGTTGTCCAGATCCCCAGTCATTGATTTCACAATGTTTTCACTAAAATTATACTCGTACTTATCTGTTACTACATATTAACCTCTATGTGAAAGCTTTACAGAATATCATTATCCACAGCACTGTTTTCAAATGTTTGAGTCCAAATATTGCCTGGTCAGGCTTGGCAATCCAGTGCTTGCTCTTTCACTGTTTGAGTATAAAATGGGATTTAGATGTGGCTTCAGCAGGGGTTCTTACCACGTGCATGCCTTTTCAGAAGAATTAGATTTAATCTTTCAAAACTGTTCTTTTTGTCCTAAATAACTGTCCTTTTAGTCAGTTATTTTTTGTCATAAAGGACATAATATACCAAGATTTGTTACAGAGAGGTAAATATTTTCTAAGAATTTACTTCTCGCCATTACTGATACCAGTACTAATTGTATGATTGCAGTAAAAGAATATAAACACATTTATGTACCTCACATTTTACCAGAAAATTCTTTTTCTTCAGCTATAAAATCTTATGAATTGCTGAATTAATATTTTCAGTATTTCATCCTTTAGAAAAACTAAAGGATGATTTGTGAAGTTATCATTTGTTATAGTAACTCGAAAGTTTGCTGTTTATTCTGAATTGTCCTTCTCTCATTTTGGAAACAATGCCATCATTTATTTAATGGCTTAAATCAATGTCTATTGTTAGAAGCACCATTTCAGCGAGCTGCAATCTCTTTCTTTCTCTCAACTTACATAACATTATACTTTTCTTAAATAAGGGTTAACCTTGCCTTGCTTTAGTAAGGCTGGTTCTCTGGAAGAAATCAGAGAGGCTTGTTTAGAAAAGGATTTGACATGCATGCTCTATCCTGGTCAGAACTGGCAGGACAAACCTCTTATAAAAAGCCAGCTACATCAAAGCCTCGGAAGCTCATCCACTTGTATATTTAGCTTACTTTAAAAACCAAACCAAACCCAACCCCTTTTCTTTGTCCTTTGGCTACCTTTGATGAACTATACTTTATGTCCCATAGCATTTCTTGCAGATAGTTCAGTTAATTACCAAGCAAAACACGTATGAGTCTGTATTTTCTCTAAGTTTCCATACTCATATTCAAAAGCATGTCTTAAATATAAAGTTTCCAGTATTTTAAGTTTGACAAATTTACGTAAAGCAATTAGATATCTTAAACAAAGATGATTAAATTCTGTCTTTCACAATTTTGTGTCCAGTAACTTTCTAGTAATTTTTCTCATTCTGGCACTAGAACAACACACAGCAAGGCTATTTAGATATGCTTTCAATGTCTCCTTTTTAATACTTACAGAGAATTGGGAGGATATTTAAAATATCTCTTTACCAATCAGAACGGAGGATTACTGTGTTTTGGGTAACTTTTATCCCTGACTCAGGTTAAACTGAAATGCTTTCCTGAAAGTCACATATGATTTTTTTCTAATGAAATCATCCTGTCATTTGTATATTGATAATTTGTTAGAAATTCATGTATATTAAGGATAAAACAATTGTCCTATAATGGTCCTAGATTTCTTCACAATAGTCTTCTCTCCAGAGAGAGAAGCAGATTCTTAAATGAGGTGTTAACGGCCACACTATAGGAGGATTCTGATAAAAAATGGAATCCGCTGCCAGATACTGCCTACAACAATGCAATAGCAAACAACAGGAAAATTTGAACAAAAAATTGCTTGTTTATAAATGCCATGGTAGATGGACATGCAATATTCTGAGTGAAAGAAAAATCTGGACTAGTCATTGCTCTATAGTTTTTACACAGAATCATTAGAATTTAAATAATCACCTTAGCCATAAGAATACCATGGAATAACTTAAGTAACTGATGATAATTCAGCAGCATCTCTAATAACCTGCTTTTGTTATTTTGACACTTACCAAGAAGAGAGGAGGTTTTTCTCTCCAATTTTCCTCATTCTCGGAATATTGTGAGAATAGTATTTACTATTTGCCCTAGGGTGACTTTATGATGCTTGGATCCCCAGTCAGCTGTTCTGTTCATGCTGGATATTAAGTTCTGCCCCTTTCAGACTGGTTCTGAGAGCGAAGGGGAAAAGAAGCGTGCAGTTTGTTTGCATGAAGGGCGTTTGCTCCCCGGTGTTCTCTCTCACTGACTGTGCTGTCTGCAGCACGGACAGTGAGAGAGAGTGCTCCTTTGCTTTTAGTCACTGTTTTTTTAGTTAGCTGAGGCCAGAAGTTTTTTGGAACTGTTCAATTATTGTTCGATCTGAGAAGACCAAAGCCATGGTCTGGGGGAGCCCCCCAAGCTGCACTGTGGCTGGGACACCAGACCTGAGCCCTAGAGAGACTGAAGGAGACCCGAACTATACCACATGGAAAAGACTCTCTGAATTTGCCATTTCCTCAAAACAATTAAAGGCTACATTGTTTAATATTACTCATTTTTTCATGTTTGTGAGTACTTTGCTTGTTAAATAAACAGTTTTTTCCTTTTTTTCCTCCAAATAGATCTTTCCCAAACCAATGAGAAAAAAGGGCTACTTGAATTTGCTTTCCAAAAAAATGCCATTCAAAATTTTCCTCCTAAATATGCCCTAAACCAGGATAATTACTTTTTGGTGCCCAGTGTGTGGCTTGAGAAAATGGAAAAAAACCTGTACTGATTGCATTTTAGTTTCATTTACTCTGCAGCGGGATAAAGCAGTCAGTAGCCATGTTACTTAAATTCATAATGTCTCTCTGGGTGAAAGCCTTCATGTGTTTCTGGTCCCTAGATTTTTTAAAAGTTTTAATACATTTCTAGTGCCTAGGCCTATTTTCTTATCTGGAGATAGCTCCAAGGTTGTCCCTAACATGTAGCTTTTACAATAGAGGGACACGGGTTTGGGGTGCTATTGTGCTGAGCATAGTAATAATGGTTTATAAGGAATTAAAAAAGGTGCTGAAGTTTGTTCAAGATATGTATGGTTTATGGTTTCTTCATCCTACCCTGCGTCCTAGTTCCAACAGCATATTTTGGGAGTTTATTTTAATTGCACCCAATTTGTTAGAAGAGGAGCAGGGAATGAGGCTTTTCAGCCTTTCCTTCCCCTCCCTTCTTCTGCTTTGAATCTGTTATGACACTTTTTGAGGATGTTCAATTTCCCCTGAATGTAAAAGAGACCACTTTCCTGGTATTTTATTTAATGAGCTTCCTCTGTATAGTTTGCAGCTTGTCTAAAATGAGGTCTAATATGTCCAGAAGAGCTAATGAGATGCCTGACCCAGGTGTGGACCTAAACATAAAAAAATCATCCTGAGTGATGTGGAGAATGGGAGGATATGGGCCAAACCCTGAAAGAATTTTCTGACCCTATAACCTGGGACTTCCACATAATACAGAACCCAGCTGAAATGGGAAATATCTGAAAGAAAAGTGCTGTGATGATTTTAGTAAAAAAAAAAGCTCATTGCAATAAGCTGATGTATGCTTATTGCACACTGCTAAATACTGTAGAGCAGCAGATAGAGGCAGGGAGATAAATCAGCAGCTACCCCAGTCACTCAGGCTTCAGTCAACACCCCAGTTACTCAGGCTGCAGCTAAACCAGACAGTGAGCCTCAACCAATGGCTGCTGCTCCTACCATGAGAGGTAGGAAACACACAACGAAAACCAATCAGCCAGTGGACAATGATGATCCAGGGGGAGGGACCCTCAAAGCCAGCTCCATCAACTGACTCATAATCAGTAGTCATATTGAGTCCTTTTCCATGAAAGACCTTAGTGGCCTTAAAAGGATTAGACTCCATGACCTGATGAATCTGTAATTAATTGGTTAATGCATCTTTGGGATGCTGCAGCCAAGGCTACAATTCTGGATAGTACAGAAGCGAGGCATTTGGGATCCCTGTCACATAATCCGATTATCGACCAAGGAATGATGAGAGGGGCTAACCCTCACAGTCTCTGAGCATGGATCTTAAGAAGTGTGAGACAAAGATATCTGTGTGCAAATGATCTCTATATGCAGCAACTGCCATTTCATGATGAAAAGAAATTATGAAATATTTTTGGGAAACATAAAATTAAAAAATTTGTATCTGTAGCCTTCTGCAATAAAACACATTGCTGCAACATCAGTCAATTATGAAGCCCTATGAGTTAGTGATAGAAAACTCAAATGCTCTTGTGCCTCTTGTCTTTCTACTCTAAGAGACAAATATTCACATAGGAAAAATAAACTGGATAGAGCAAAAGTATCAGCATCAAAACCGCAGAGTCCTCTCTCAGGGACCTTCGCATTTGTACCATGCTGTTTTTAATTAAATTAGCAATTCTTTGTCTTTCATTTACACAAACACATAGAAGGGAAAAAAAAGAACATAATATTTACCTGTACTACAGCAATAGCCAGGCTAGACATTTGTAATTCTGGATATTTATAAAGGATTTTCTTGCCCCCACCCCCCAAATATTTTGTTTTGACTCAGGTGTTCTGTATGCTCTGCTGTGACATATCATCAAATTCTTCTGTGACTTTAATAAAGCAAGGAGGAGGCTCATTACTTAATCCCAATGGCTGTGGCTGCTGAAAGGATGTTTCTGCATATTGAGTATTTTTTTATGCACATTTCCAGAGCGTTTGCTCATAACCAGCATTATATTATGTGTTTTAGTGGAAGCTGAAGTCACACAGCTCTGTCTTCAGGGGCTGACTTGGCAACTTCACTCAGACAAGAATTTACTAGATAACAAAGTCTGGAAATATCACTAAAGTCCATTTTAGACTGTGTTGAGAGTTAAGTAAACATGATTAGCAAGGGAACCAAAAGGGTAGCTGTGAATTTCTGCTTCTGACAGAAAACACTCCTTATCTTACATTACTTCAGGGAGGAAGAGTTAATTCCCAGTGAGCATTATAAAAGTAAACAGAAGCTGAAGTATATCCAAAACTAAAAATGCTAAGCAATTTTAGCTACTGAGTAACATCTAAGTCAATATAACTATTTCCCTAAGTATTTAAAATACTACAGATACTAATTTAAAAAAGACAACATGAAGCACTTCAGAGGACCTCTCACTTCTGTATAATCTCCAATGACAATTTTATCCTGTAAGAAGTTGCGAAAATTCATGAATTTTAAAGATGTAATTAAGATGCACATTGGAGAAATTGGCTGTAAAAAAAAAAATCAGACTTTTACAGTAATGTCTCCCATTTTATATGTTTTGAATATTTAATTATAAAATAAAAAGCATTTTTGTCAAGTGTGACACAACATAAAAAGTTATTAGTGAATTCTGAAAGCTGGAAAACAAAGATGCTTCCATCCTTTAGGTGAAATCAGAGGCAAACTGCTGCAATAAAGCTGTTGCCACTTCTGACTGCTTGAGCTTTCTCTCTGCGAGTATTAACAGGTCATTTTATCAAAAGAAGGGTGGTATCTAACAGACATTAAACTTTCCCTAAACTACAACAGCAGCAATCCATTCCATTGTGCTTTACCTTTTGCAATATGCTGCTGATGCTTCAATTTATTCGATTGAAGGGAGAATACCTATCAGGTATTCTGCTACTAAACCACAAAGTTGCATTCTTCGACCAGATCACCTCTTGCATACCTGCTGCTATTCTTGAAACCTGGAGAGATTCTGCAGAGATACAGGATTTGTTTACACAAATCCTATCATAGAAGCTGAACTAGCAAGAGGTGGCATTCAAGTACTCTGAATGCAGGTTCTCATTAGGACTCTCTGGGCTTTAAGCTTAGTCAAGCTTACTTTCCTCATTCTCTTCCAAATCGTAAAACTAGTAACATTGTGCTGTACTTGCCAGCACAAATAAAAAACCCAAAGAAATCCTTAGTTTAAGAAATCACTTACAGGGGGAAATTAAAAAAGAAACAGGTACAGATAGGAATGGTGGAAAAATGCCAAAGGGCTTGCACAATGCATTTACTGGCAAGGTACTTTATGAAGGTCCAGGAGATAAACTTAGATAAATTGCCATAAGATCAATACCTGATAAAGTTTGGCACATATACTGCACACACACACAATAGTATACATGAGCATTTACTTCTAGGTTCTATGTCAGTTTCTAACACCAACAGAATAAGCAGAAAATTACATAATGAGAAAGTATCCTTCTGCAATCAGCAAGAAATTTTAAATAATATCCTATATACCACTTGCAGGTTCAGATATGTTTCTAATATTTTACTACTTTATTTAGATATATTTAAAACTAGAACCAAAGTTTTGCGTGTTAAACTCACACCTGCCACAGTAACAAATTATCATCAGTTTATAATTTGCATGGCAGGTTCTTGGGTAAACAGCTGGTTTGTGAATAAGAAAATATCTCACCTAGTAATTGATGAAATAGGAACTGCAAGTATACTTTTGTGTGTGTACATTGATATCATATCCATTTCTGCATGCACTGGAGAGGAAGCTCTGCTTTTACCAAAAATTTAATCCCTATATGCCTGTTCCAAGAAGACAGTGGACTTTATAGGTGCTGTATGATAGTTTTCATATTAGGAAGCTGTAACAGCTTATAAGCGATTCCACAGCTACATGTACAGGTTTTTTAGATGGTCAAAACACTAACTGTTTCACAGGCATGTATTAAAAGTGTAATATTAAGGCATAGAAAAATTATAAGCACTTGCACAAACCGAGAACATCAGAACAACAAATCAGAACACAGTTATGGAAGAACACTATAGGTGAGATTAATAAAAAAACAGAACGGATTTTTCACTCAAATAGGTAAGAAAATGACTTAATGATTCAAACTCTAAGCATACTGTTAACACAGTAATTTCTAAAAAACTAAATACAGGGCCTTGTAATGACAGTTCTATTAACGCAAACCAGTAAAAACATTTAATATTACAAAAAACTTACCAGGAATCAAAAATAATTTTCCATACTGTCTTTAATAAAACCTCTTTAATCAGAATTTTCACATTAAAAATTTTCATTCTACCCTTTGTCACCCAGTGAGAACTTAAGCAATTTGATCTGCATTTTATAAATCTATCAGGGTCATGCAAGTATTTAATTCCTTCAAGCAGGAAAATGAATGCAGCAGCCCAACAAAATTAACAGAAAAGGAATTTCTACAGTAACTCTGACATTATTGTATTTGAAATGGAAAATTTGAGTTTTTCCTCTGATTCTGCAAAGAACCCTTTGAGGTCTTGTGAAGACATGATAGTGCAATAAATGCAAAACAGTCCTTATGCTGAATTGGTGAAACTTATGCTAACAGTGGTTGATCTGTCTGAATGGTGAAGACTTTAATTGTTAAGACTTTCCATCAGAAGGAAAGTGAGAGAGAGAGAAGTGAGAGCATGTATGACTGAGAAAGCATGAGCAACAGCAAGTGAGGGAAAGCGAATGAAAGAAAAGCTACTTGAAGCTCTAGTTATTTTAACTTCTTTATTTCTATTACAATTATTTTAAGAAAAGGTTTTAAAAAGAGAAATTTTAGGAAAATCTTTCCTTTAATTGCACTTTTCTAATCCAAGAAAAGAGAAATTTTCCCTCTGAATTGTTACTATTCCCATTTCCATATGTCTCCCATTTTCATTTTTCACTGCACAAATACATGAACAACTGCAACAGGATCCGAGTAAACTACTACCACTTGTAGTAAATTGACTTTAATGAAATGAATAACAGTGAGAAAATAGAAAATGTTTGTAACAATTTGTCAAAAGAAACAAAAATGCACTGCCTTTGAGAGGTTATAAGAGGGTTGCCAAGATCTCATCCTGGAAGCAAAATTCTCAGTGTTTGCCAGGTGTCCAATTCCATTAGCTTCATGTATGCTAATTATTTTTCTTACTAAATACACTGCAGATTTTGGCAAGGATACGTAAAGGCCTGACACAAGGTAACAGGCAGGAATTCTAGAACATTCCAGGTATCAACCAAGTTAGGTTTTCATGAGTTTTTGGGGGTTTTTTTAGACAACACATATATACTATATACTATCAAGTCTCTCAAATGATAAGAGACTGATTATATTTCTAGTAAACAATTGTTCTCCTTGGTGCTAAGGCTAACCCTTCATCATCCCCTGGAGGTATTTCCTACACCAGTGGTGAAACTATTGTGTGTAAATACAGCTATCCTGGCCTTAGCTTTGGGGTCTTTTCTGGCTTTCCTATGACTAATTTCAAACCAAATGCTGAACTTCTTTGCAGCCAAATTCTAGACTTGTGCTTCCAATTTGGTGTTTCTCATAGGATATAGACAGGGCCTCTGAAAGTGGTCCAGCCACTGTCTCTTACATGGTTTTGTCAGTGTTCTAGAAAGCATCAATTTATTTCCTTGACAGATATCTACTCAAGCAACACATTCCCTCCACTGGACAAGCCTTTTCCATTCCTACCTCCATAAAACCTCTAAGAGAGCAATAAGGCTTCTTGGGACAAGAATAAGGCTGACAGAGCAGGACCTGAAGCACTTGCTCAATTCTTAGGTCTTTGGTATATTTAGTTACCTCTATTGATTCTGTTTATGACAGAAAAAAATTGCATATGTAAATTCTGTTGCCAAGTTTCATAACATGCTCTGAACCAGAAAAAAGCAAATGGCACTGAGTTCCAACCTCTTATTTTTGTCACCAGAAAACATTTAACACAGAAAATTTAAACACAGTTAATATAAGTACATGCAAGAGATAATGGCAGATATACCTGAGAACAAGGATGAAAACTTGAAATGACATACAAGAAAAGTTTATTAGTACAATCACAGATAGAAGAAGCATGGAAACCATCTGAAAATTGTATAACTTTAATAAAAAAACCTGTCATGTTATGAGGGAACAGAAAAATAATAAAATCAAGTAGTTATATAACTATGCGAGTTTATGATTAAAATTCATGAGCTAGCACCCTATCCAGCAAGTCTCCTTACTCAAGGATGGGTTCACACTTCTGCAGAGCTTTTTAAAGCATGGGCATGACCAACTGCAGGTAGACGGGTAGGACTAATTGCAGATGGTTTCTATGATAAGGTAAATTCCACAAACAAGTTTATTAAAGAGTAGGCGCTGGGAGTTTGAGGGTAGCCAGCACCTTAACAAGTTTGTGTTTAGATAGTTTAGCTACTTTTTTGGCTATATATTAAAAAGCATGCAGTAAATTAGCTATTCAGAAGTTATCCTTGCTAAAAAACATCCTCAAATTACCTTTTTTAAAAAATTTCTTCAAGGAAAGAATAATAAAGTAATTACTAATCAGTCCTCATAGTGTTGGAAATTTCAATCAAAGGTCACGTAGCTTTGAAATCCCATTCAAACATAATAACTATTTAACCCAACTACCATTCACATAATTATGCTTGTCTATCATAGAGAACTGTAGTGTCCAGAATACTTTGAAGTTCATGTTATCAAAAGGAACTTTATATTTATCTATCTGGACTCTACTAAACACATTTTCTAAAGAAAGTGAGGATTGCCAGAACAAGCTTTGGCCAGTTCCTCTCTCTCTCACAAACTGATATTGGTTGATATTTTATTTCAATTTTTTGACTAATTGAACATCAGAAAAAGTACTGTCAAAACCTGTACAAAAGGGACAAGCAGATTTTCTAAAATAAATATTGTATTTTTCAATATTAATCAATTTCCATGTCATACCTCAGTAAATCCTTACTCAGTTAAGTAAGGATTTCCAGTCTCTCATTTTGGATTAGAATACTAAGTGCTGTATGCAGAAGTTTTTTTTAAATTTCTCAACAGACCTGGGTGCCAAAGGAAGTGTCAGTACAATCTTCTGTTGTATTAGGTGAAAGTGTTTTGCCTGAATCAGATGGGACCTTTCTCTAGGAAGTCACTCAGAAGGCAAAGATGAGAGATATACTATTACTGAGACTTTAAAATTTAGGTTTTCCTGAAAACCAAATCCAAAATTATGAACACCATCTGTTTCAGTTTTTCAGCTTCATCTTCTACCTTCTACAGTTGGAGTGAGCAGTCCTGGCAAATGGGTTTAACTGTATCAAGACAGAGTAAACAAAGGTGGTTCAAAACAAAAACTATATCCCTTCTCATCTACCTTCCTCCTCATAACCAGCATAAGATGATACATTTACAATTTCAAAATTATGTGTAGACTGGATATTTACATGGTTAAGGATGAAAGAATACCAAGGGAAATGTGGCTGCATGCCATATTCAAAGTCATGTAAAAATTAAGTACATATGATGATTAGACTGCAAGGATTAGCATGAAGGGAAGCATTTAATCATTTTGTTTGAGATTTCTATCCTGTGATGCCAAGAGGATCCTTGAATGTTTCTGCAGGAACTTCCTATCCAAAAGACGCTGAGAACCTCCCAGAAAGAGCTGCATTTTAGAAAAACTGACCACTTGGATTTCCTTTGCTTGATAATTTCCATGTATTAAATCCACCCAATTATTTAGGTGAGAAGGAAAGAAACAAACAAAAAATACCGAACAGAAATGTTTAAAAAATCAAAATGTTTCATTTGAATGATTTTAGTTTATGATTACCAGAAAACTATCCATAAACTGTTTGCAGACGGATAGTACAACATTTCCTGCCATATTTTCTGGTTCAAAGGTGCCTCATAAACTGTTGGCACAGTATTCTACTCAACCTTGTTACAGAAAAAAACAAAATGCCTAAATACATAATCCATCCCCCAGCCCCAACATTTGCTGTCTTTTTCTTAGAAAAAATCCCACTCTTGGTACCTTGAGGAGCTGGTGGTGTCGATAACAAAGGTATGAGAGAGGCAACAGAGCTATACAGCAACTCTCAGGCAGAAAAGAGAGGGAGAACAGTCTTGGAGGCATTAAAGACTTTTACAAGTTTAAAGCAGCTGTTTAACTGAAAGCTTAAAATGCACAGGCTCAAGCAAGGGGCTGAACTTGTGCACTTGTAGCTCAGAAGACCAACCATATCCAAAAGAAGCATGGCCAGCAGTTTGAGGAAGCTTACTCTCCCCACTCCTGTGAGTCCCCACCTGCAGTGCTGCATCCAGCTCTGGGGTCCCCAACATAAGGAAGACATGGACCTGTTTGAACAAGTCCAGAGAAGGCCACAAAGATGCTCAGAGGGCTGGAGCACCTCTCCTGTGAAGCTGGGCTGAGAGAGCCAGGGTTGCTCAGCCTGGAGAAGGTTCTGGGGTACCTTAGAGCAGCCTTTCCAGTACCTCAGGGGGGCCTATGGAAACCTGGAGCAGACAGGACATACAGGAGTAATGATAGTGATAGGACATGGAGTAATGGCTTTAAAGTGAAAGGGGGTAGGTTTAGATTAGATATTAGGAAGAAATTCTTTACTGTGAGAGTGGTGAGACACTGGAAAAGGTTGCCCAGAGAAGCTGTTGCATCCACCATCCCTTGAAGCATTCAAGGCCAGGCTGGAAAGGGATTTGAGCAGCCTGGTGTAGTGGAAGGTGTCCCTGCCCATTCCAGGGGGACTGGAACAAGATAATCTTTAAGGGTCCTTTCAACTGAAACCATTCTATGATTCTATTAATTTCCCTCATGCCCCTGCTTGTCCTATAAACTGGATTACTTTCATTGTTAAAGTACAAATCTGAAAAAATACCAAGGTCCTGTTGTTCATACCATGATGGTGCACAAACAGTATATGTATTTCATTACTCTTTCAAGGATATTTGACTTTTCTGGTTAAAATACTGATTAGCTTTTATGTAGGCAGGATGTACACTTAGGTGTACATGTCTCCACCTACTTGGGTCAGAAAACATCAGTGCCAAAAGGAGAAAAATCAAACAAAAAAAAAGTATCACCTTTAACCTCTCTTGTTTTTCACATCTATTGTTAGAAAGGTATTCAGACTTCTATTGCTGTAGATTTTAAAAGGCTTAAAGTTCATTTGTGATTACCCTTTGACACTATGTTAACAAAGACGCAAGTAAAAAGGAAATTTCTCAGCAATAACTGCCACTGGTTTTGGGTCATGCTATTCCTTGATCTGAAATAGGCAATGAAATGTGACTTTCAAACTATTTTTCATAACACTTCCTATTTCCTCTCTTCTGTCTTCCAGTGGTCTCAGAGATTTTCACAGTGATCCAAGATCACCAAAAAAAGACAAGTAAAGCCATGTTTTAAACTTACTGTTTTCTACTCCATTCAGTCCACAGGTGTACCAGGAGAAATTATAACACTGCATATTCATTTTCAGGACTTGAAACTTTTGCATAAGAAATGAGTCTGAGAAAATGGGGAAAAATCCTATTTCTTAGTACATTCTCTCATAAAGCCTCCTCTATTTTCATACATTATTTGTTATTAGTAAACTATTAAACCTAGTCCAAGTGCCTGATGATCACTGAAATGGAAATGCTTCACTAAACTTTTCCTTGTTTTAACTCCATTTCTATTAAAAATGTATTGGTATAGAATATACCAATATGAGAAAATGAATGAATGAGAGGGAAAAAAGCATTACAAATGAAACATCCATATATTAATTGTGAAAACAGATGCAGAAAATGCTCTGGACTTTTACTATTATCAAGGGATTAACCTTATGTGCAGTTAGCCTGCTTTACATTTTAGCAAGTTTAGTTAGCATCAGTTATTTCTACTACAGTAGAAAGTACATGTAGATCAAGGTTTAACTGGGGGTAGATTTTAACAGCAAGATAAAGATCCAAAGGTCCTTATCAACCTTGAGAGAGCAGAGCAGATGAAACAAAAGAAATGGATATGGATAGACCTTTGCTCACGAATGTAAAGCTACATGAATCATTGAACTGCTGCCTATCCTCACATACTGTTTTTCTATCCAGCTCTTCTCAATGTACTCTAAAAAGTTTCTTATTGCATGTAGATATCAAATACAATTATTATGGAAATTATAAACTCTCTTTAAGCCTTTATTCTTTGTGGTCATTGTATACGACGGACTTGGATAACACTCCAACACAAAGAGGTTGAACATGAGACAATTGCAGAGGAGCTCTCTGGTCAGGTGTTAGAGTTCTAGACAAGTCAGGAAGCTCTGGCACCACATTTTAGTTACATTGAGTCAATGAACTTTAAAATGATGGCTTGTTACAAAGCCAACAAACATCACACAGGTACATCCAGTAACCATATGAACACCATCTTTTTTTCTCTTACTGTTTTAACAGACACATGGAAAAATAACAGTAATACTTGAATGGAAGTTCTTACTTTGAAACCATACACATGTTATATGGTAAAGTCCTACAGGACAGCCTTGTGTCTTTTTTGCAGACATTCACAGTGAGGATCATAAGGGGTTTGAGGTAGAACTTTCATATGCAGACTTCACACTGAAATTACTATTAACAACATTTGCCTGATTTTGAGAGATGCAAAATATCTTAACTTACATTGCTTCTGAATCTTCTGAAACCTCATCTGTGCATTGCACCATTATGGACTGAAAAGTCCAAGGCACAGTAATAGCTCAATCTCCTTAAATACGTTGCTGCAGCAGAGATCAGAATCACAGAAATCAGGGGGTTTTGTCTCAGTTTTACAGTCCTATCACTCTACAGAAACTCATGTTGCAAACAAGACAGCGCGAAATATTGGGCCTTTTAACCATATTTAGAATTATTATCTTCTAGATTTCACTTTAGCAAAATATCTGGCATTGATTACTTCCCCAGTTAATTCTATATGTATTTTCCTCAGAATTTTTTATATTGTCATATTAAAGTCTTTTAAATATTCTTAGCACCAGACTGAAGCAACAACTAATGATGCCTTAAGGATTACTAAACTGTCTGTAACCACAACCTGAATGCTTTTTAGAACTTCAAAAAACACTTTTCAAGCCTGAAAACAACTACGGTAACTCTCTGCAGCATGTCCACTCTTGCATTAGATTGAATTTATGTGATAAATCATTATTTATAGGTGTTGATTACACCTACACTGCCAAAATGCAAATGTATTTCATACTTCAAGAAGGTACTCAGTCTCTCATTCTTGTTAAATTAAAAATATTAATAAAAAACACAAAACCAAAAACAGCCTATCATATTCCCAAACTCTTTGCAATTGGTTTCAGTGTTGGCTGAAGAAACTGTTTTCAGAGAGTTCCCAGAAAACCTGTTAAGTAATTTATAATTTATGATAAACTTGAAAACAAAAGATTATTTTGGAAATTTAAAACCAGTCTTCCTGAAAAATAAACCAATTAATGATTTTCAGAAGCTTAAAGCTCTGTCTATAGTTAGCAATTTAGAAGTTTATATAACTTTTAAAAAAGGTTTTAAGTGTGCTTGCTCTAGCACACTGCTATTATGTGCTGATTCTGTCATGTCTATGGGCAGATACAATTCCATAGATGAGTTCTTTTCAAGAGAGATCATTCTCATGGTTGAGAGAGCTACTTTACTACTCAGCTAATTTTAATGTCATTATTTTGTTCACTGTTACTAAGGAAGCAGTTTTCCAAATGCTGAAAGCTGATTTCAAGTGTCAGCAGTCAGGCATTTCTTTTTCTCCTCTTGTTGGCACTCTTTCCCTTCCTTATGCTATCACTGTTCTTGGGAGCAACATACTTGGCTGAGGAGAAGGCAAGATTTCAATTTCTGACAGCAGCACAGACTTCCACTACTCTTGACTGCAATCAAGATCAGGCTCTTGTGCATCAAGTGTTGTTAATTGCAAAATAGAGGAATCAAGTGTAATTACACTAGGGATTCCAAGGTCATCAATTTGAACATCAGCAACTGAAGGGACTTTTGCAATAGCATCCCTCTCACGTTACTGTATTTTATGTTGACTCTATGTTTAAAAACAAACCAAATTTTGCACACATAGCAGTGGAATATTATACAGTGTTTACACTACATTCTTTCCCTTATCTCAGGCAACCTTGCTTCTGGGAAAGAAAGCTCTGGGGTGAAATTTATTTTTAACTGCTCTGCTGGAGCCACTATCTCCTTTCTTCATGAGAAGGTCTTGCAACAGATATGTATGCTGGGTACATGGCCACCTCTCTCCCATATGCACAACCACCACCATGTACACTGTCATTTCACTACTCTGTCTTTCTAGTTCTTCCACTCCTCCTTCCCTTCTACAGTTGCCAGAGACTGCTTAGAATGACAAAGAGCAGCAGAAAGAAAAAGTGGTGAGTAGAAAGGGAATACTGTTAGCTGACTGTCTCAAATGTGTTTTTGTTCATTTAAATTCAACATGAGTGCTAAAATAGCAACATTTTTATATTTTGTAAATTTCCTGTGAAAACATGGACTAAAGCAAATGACCTAGCTTAAGCTTGAAAACCATGTTTCATGCTTCTTCTTAAACACTGTTTTATAATTTAAAATTCCTTCCAACTAGTGATGCAAATGAAATAAAGTTTTAGTTCATCACATTCCAAATATTCTTCAGGGAGATGGCAAAGAGGAATCTGTGCAAAGTTAAACTCAACCTATAAGTTAACAGGGAGCATAATATTGCTTATGCATAAAGTATCACCATTAACAAAAAGTAAAAATGTTACTGTAACTTTTTTACCACTCATTTTTCTGTCCTTTCCTAGAGCTTTGCCTTCTCAGATTTTTAGCTATAAGAGAGCTATTGTAATCTGGCTGAAAGCAGAACAAGGTATGTGTTATACATAAACATAAGAAATAATAAAAACATTACACACCTGAATATCCACTGACTACACAAACTCAAGCACATGAAGAAAAAAAAAAAGACCTAACCAGTGCTGAAACAGAAATAGCGTCCAAAAATCTCAGCCACTATGATCTTTAGGTATGGTGAATAGGGAAAAAAAGGCACGGAGCAACAGCCACTACAGAATTTCTCTGTTTGTGACTTGCTCTTAAACCTCTCTAAAGGCATTGGGACATAGAATGTACTTCCCTTTGATGTAGCACCACATAAATGAAACCAGTGTCTCCTCTATTCAGCTCTTGGGCACATAAATCACAGCAGCAGAAAGACTGTTCAAGGGACAGGCACCGTGACTGTCCATTTATCTAATGCTAAATCGCTTCAGGCAAAAAGTTGCTGTCAACAAATATCAAGTTTATAGAAAACAAAACCACTCAAAAATACTCACAGCTTTGGTTTGGCAAGCACAGGTGGTGGTTCCTTTGTGGGTGAAAGCAAGACAGCTGGAGGTGGGATGGATTTATCACCATTTGGCTTGCTGTTAATCATTCCATTTACTCCATGAAGAGGATGAATGCCATTTGATTTTTCCTCAGGTGAATTGAGCTGTTGTTGAAGGTCTATCATACCAGGTCTCAACTCAGTGTTTGCTTGGTGGGTATCTGTAGGTTTCTTAGGAGGAAGCTCAAGAGAGCTAATTTCAACTGGAGGAATTTCAACTGGTGAGAAATGATGGAAATCATCACTAGAGCACTCCAAGTTGGCTAAAAGAAATCAAAAAGAATGTCTCTTCAACAAGTCATAGACAAAGTACATGGCAAATGCAAGGTGTATTTTCAGTTTTTTAAAGGTGAAATATCTTTGGTTTTATAAAGGTATTTTTCTAGTCTTCCTATTGATAATTTATGCTGAATTAGATTCATGGGTGGCTATTCATTTTCTGAGTGCGCCTCATGCCAAAGGCATAACTAGGAACCTTAGGGATTCCTCTCTAAATCTATTTCAGGAATCAAGGCACTGACTTTGACAACTATGGACAGCAACAGCTAAAACAGGACTTCCTGGAGTTTCAGGATCACTGAGGAACAAATAATTTAAAAATGCTGAAGAATGCATGTATACACGGCAAGTTTGCAATGGCAGCTGGGTTAGTGCATCCCACAACAATATATATGGAAACATATCTCAAAACTAAACATATCATGCCACAGCATTTTGTTTTGCAGAAGACCACATCTAGTAGCATAGTTTCATCTTTTTAATTTTGCCTCTGCTGCCATCTAGTCCTGAACCCTAATGCTTAAGATATGCCAGGCTTGTGGCAGCACTTAAAAATATATATTTCACATTAATAAAAATATTAAACCAGGAAATGAACATAAGAAACACTAGGTTTGCTTTATATGACTGCACTGAGGTTGACAAACCCGATGTCTTACAACAGCCATTTTCCACAAAGAAAGCAGACTGGCAACTTCACAGGTGAATTAATTACGTAAGATTTATGACTAAAAGCTCCTCTTTCTCTTTGTCACTTACCTGAGCAGACAGTTAGTTGTGCACTGCTTGTTACTGAACCATGTTCATTTGTTGCTGTGCAGGTGAAAATTCCTGAATCTTCAGGAAAAGTTTCTGCTATTACAAGTGTACATATCTCTTCTGGAAACAAACAGAAAAATAAAGTGCATCATAAACTATTTAAAGGACCATGTAGTGTTTTTTACACTGTATGTTAAAAGGACACCAGAAAGTAGACTTTTACAAAGAAATACTGTGAGAACTGCAGAAGAACTTCCAACATAAATGGCTTTAAAGACAATAATTTTGCATCTGAAAGAAGTAAATTCATCAAGCTAAGTTTTCAAAACCAGCTTGAATAGTAATTATGCAGTTATAAGTCTGTGCAGTCATTTTACATGCTCAATGTTTTTTTAATGCAAGATAGTACTGATTAATACAAAAGGATGCAATGGTTTCCAGAAACATTTATCTTTGCAAGCTCTTTTTGTGTCTGTAAATAATACCATCAGAACAAATGTCACACAATTCTTTCTTTCTTTCTCTGATTTTTTTCTGTATTTAATGCAACATTCAGATCAAATCCCATTTCCAGTGAAACTAGAAAACATTTTATCACCACTTCCAATTAGCTCTTCTAACCACTATACTAACCAGAATTAAAAACTTCAGATGTATAAATATTCCCCTTATGCAGAGTTTGGGAAAATAATTTCTGTCTCTGTCTGCACAGTTCTGAGAATGGATACATTAAAAATATAATAAAAAACAGTACCCCCAAAACCTCTTCAGAATGCTATGATAGATATAATCTGTAGCCATATTAAATTTGTTCATTCTACTTTGATAAGCCATGGTACCGGATTTCTGTCAGAAAATTTGTGTGAAGTATATTAGGTTGGGTCCTACAGTAACTTTTACAAAATCAATTTTATCCATTCATAATGGGCACACTTAACTGTTTAGGCATATTTTTCCATTTCTTCTAAGAAGTCACTTTATTTTATCTCTACTTGTAATGGTACTGATTTTTTAAAGATGTCACAGTACAGATACTTTAAATAATCCTACTATTTACACAACAGACAGATAAAATTTTATACCTGGACAATTCTATATTGCAGGTCTCCTTAATTAATTCAGAGTTTCTTTTGTTTATGCTGATTTTTTAGTCTCAAAACCAAAGCAAAGAAGTTTTATAATGTTCAGTTTAATTAAAAAAATAGAAAAATGCATTTTGCAATATGGACACTTACACACAATCCCATATATTATCACAAAATCAGCTAATAAAAGCATACTGTAAAGTGAGGAAAAGTACTTTAGAATCTAATAACTTCCATATGAAAATTATTCTGTAGAAGAGGTTCAGTAAGGTCAACTTCACTTTTTATAGTTCAAATAGGAAAACATTTTCAAATAGTGGTTGTTTATTTCTTTTCCCTGTGGAATGACAGACCACTGTCTTATTTAGACAATTAACAAAAAAGTTATGAATTTTTTCCAATTATAAATGACAATGTATTCAAAAGCTTCCTGTACTGGAAATGGGCTAAAAATGAATGACTGACTAAATATTTGGCTCAGAGTTGGTTTTCAGACAGCAGAACATGCCTTTTTTTTTGGCATCGCAAACCAGTCATTCTGTGTAGTTGCAAGAGTCATGTCTGGTAACACTGTAGCACGTTGGATCTTATCTAACACAGATGAAGATTAATGACTCATGAAAGGTCTTATCAGGAAAGTAATGGGTAACACAAGCTAGTTTTTGAACTACTGAGATCAGCTTTTTTTAGAGCCTTGGTGTGTCATAAGCAGTTGAAGCTGTATTGTTAACCACACGTGCGTACTCCTGGACTGAACTGACCCTGGGGATGTAATCTTATACAGGCAGCATTCTAGTTTCCTGTTCATTTAACAGCAGAATGCTGAAAGCTGGGTCTTTCAGGACTGCAAAAGAAGATCACTCCACCAGGCTGAGAACTGCTCTCTGAATGGGGTCAAAGGCAATATAAAACACAGCACCCAGCAGAAGTCCTATTTTTCAAAGAGCGGAGCTAATTAATGCATAACATTCTTCCAGCTTTTTAAGTGTTCAAAATGATCACATGAGAAGATCTTCACTCTTCAGTGACAAAAGAATTCTAATGAATTCTACAATGATGTGCTTTGCTTACTGACGAGGTATGTTTTAAAATTATATATGGGAGATTGCAGCAATCTTTGTAAAAAATTTCTAAGTAAATTAATGATGAAAATAATCAGATATTAAAATTTAGTCTTTTCAACCAGATGAACAAACTGTAACACATTTGTGATCAATCATAAGAAAACTAGCTAAACTGAAAACATGAAAATCCTAAGAACTAATCAAAAGGCAGCATGGGCAAAAAGCACATGTGAACAACACATTGCTATCTTCTTTATCTATTTTCCTCTTCCAAGCCAAGAATCACTCACTCCTTGCTAAACAGCTTACTACTGTGGAACACATAGAAATGAAATACTAATTGGGCAAAAGAAAGGTCCTTTCAAGATTTCCATAGCATGCTCTGGATATACTCAGTGTTCTGAGTATTTTTCTACCTTTACATCCTGACTTATGTAATTATTTTACTTTCTGGTACTGTGCTAAGCAGAATCAGAAGATTTGAGGGGAATAATGTCTGTTCTACTTCCTGGCGTTCATCAGCTGACAAATAACTTCATCACAGAAATGTGTTCCAGAAAGCAGCTCTGAAATGCTGTTCTCAGGGCCTTAAAACATATTTAACACTTGACTAAATGAATACAAAAGCATTTTGTTCACTGAAACATGTAAAATGCTTAGGCATGCAAGTACTTGACTGTTTTGTCAGTTATTTAGAAAGAACAATTACATTTTACACAGCAATTCTTTCCCTTTATGGCTCATGAGTCCATTAGGAAGAATAAACTTTGGTAAGAGAGAAAACTGTTGCATTTTAACAAATTTTATTACTGGCAATGTGTTTACTTCAGAATGTTTCTCTGTATTACATTAAAGGTAGAGCAGTTCTTATATCTGCAACTTCATCTCTGAATGTGACCATTAACTGCCTCCACTGTAATGCACACACAGCTGGGGAAATAAGTACAGTCCCTTGCTGGTAGATGTTCATTCCCATGCAATGAACCGATCAATTTCCAGAGCTGTAGGTTCAAAGCTGTAAGTTTTCTTATACACAGGGACAGTGGGAAGTCACAGTTGTGGTTTCGGAGTAAAAATCCAACAAAACAGAACCCTACCAATTTGTGTCTTGTTCTCCCTCATGTTCCACAAGTGTTTAACTCCAGCTAAACTCAAAGCAATCGGCCCATCCGATTACTTCTCATATAGGTATCTGTGCATCTTTTATAGAAAGATAATAGAGAAGAGAGAAAATAGAGAAGAAGATGCAGAGTAGCCTATTAAACAGGAGCATAGCGGACCTGTAGCTTGCAATAACATAACAAAAAATGTATTCAATTTGCCTGTTTCTGATGATCGCCATCCCATATACCTTTATCCAGTCAGACAGCCATTCTGGCTTATTTAATAGGCTTTATGTCACTTAAGGAATGAAGAGTTAAGTTTTTAGAAGATGCACAAAACTGACTATGTTTGAAGATATCTCAAACAGCATCTACAAAACACTGATAAGAAAACTGAACAACAGCAAATATGATTGTGAGAAATAAAATGCAGTTTTAGGGCAAAGAGCCTAGGTTTCACAATACCTAATCAATAACAAGACGTCTGCTATCTAGCCAGATTGGGTACAATAAATGGGAACACTGCTATGGCAACAAAAACGTTAGCCCCCGAAACATTGCTCAGGTTTGAGGAGAAATTAATCCATTTATCACTGTCAAGGAAAAGTTTATGCTAAAGCTTACCCCAAGGCAGTTATGATACTGTAGATGCCCAAGCCACTTTGAAGTGCAGTTAGGTATAACCATGAATATTAATGCACTCCAAAAAGATTTAAATGTTTACAGTCAGAGAGGAATGACAGTGGTGGGTTTTTTTAAAATCACATAGTACAAAGCAGATCAATTATTTACTTTGAATTTGGAAGCATCAACAAGCAAGGATAGTTGTAGCAGTCAGACTTAAGATGAGGTCACTGACAGGGACAGAATTCTGTGGGTATCTTGGGAGCAACAGAGTACAATTGAAAATTTAATTGACAAGCAATAATATGCAAATTGATCATACCACCTTAAATGAAGGGGAATTTTAGCCTATTTTCAGTTTTTCTCTTAATCTGACTTCTTGAAATATGGCTCATAGAAGATTGCTCTCTCCAAGCCCTTGTTTGCTTCTCAGCAGTGAAAGAAGGAAACAGATCCTTAGTCATAATTCTCTTGTTTTCACTAAAGAGTGCGAGGATCTGGTGTGCATGCTAACCTACCAAACCTTCTACATTTTGAATTTCATCAGCTACCAGAAAGGTGATTTTCTTGGTGCAGGAAAGCAGTATGGATTTCTGTAACATTTGCCATGTATTTTCAGTTTCAAATGTTATGTAAAAACAGGAGGGAATTTCTAAAAGAGTTACTTATAGTGGAGACTCTGGAACACAGCAGTAAAACAGGAAACAAGAAAGCACAATCCAAGAGAAGTGATGACTATCTTTTGAGATGTGTTTTGTGAACATACACAGTATTGTGCTTAGGGAAAAAAAAGCATGTGTATGTGGCAATTCCCTGGCAATTTAAGCAAAATTACTTCATACAGTTTTCTTCTTACATGCTGTTAGACAATTGTTCTAATGTAATTCAATACAGTTTGTGGCTGTCTCCAGACAGCTGAGTAATGGTCAAAATATCAACAGCTGGCAAGTGATTCCATGGGATTTTTCATTCTCAGGCAGCCTGTTTTTGAAGGATTCAATCAGTATAAAGTCAAAATGTCCAAGAAAGAAGTACAGAACAGGTAATTTGACAAACTGTGATGTTGGCTTTGAGTAATCTGACCAGCTATTAATTCACAAAGCAGTCTGGAGGGATTTGCAACGCAAACTGATTTCTGTCTAGACAGAAAAAGGAGTGCAAAACACATTAGAGTAGATAGAGTGTAACAAAAAAAAGTAGCCAAAAAACCCCCTTTGCTTCCTAATTTTTTACCTGTGTGAGCTCATTGAATATTTTTCCTTTAAATCATTAGTACTGACCTATCAAAGGACAACCAATGTTACTGAGTGCTATAGTGTTTATTGATGGTTGGATTTTGGATGACAACCAGCAATTAAAGTCACACTACAACTTGTTACAATTTATGTAAAATTCCATGGACGTTTTGCACTTCAAAAAATTCTTAGAAAACATGTCCATCTTTCAAAATTCTGAATACTTACCCAGCATATGCACGTTTCCATGTCAATCTTGCATATGCATTAACCATCAGCATTGAATAGCAATTATGTGTTTGCTCTGAAGGCATTGTTTAGTCTGGCTTCTAAGAGTTTGAATTACATCACAAACCAGTGCTGCATCTATTACATTTCTGATACCCATATCCAGCTCCCTGTTGTACAAATTTTAAGTTTTTCATGACATCCTAAAACCCAGTGTTACTTACTACTAGTGGTACTACTAATATACAAATCATTGCTCATTATTTATGCCAAAAGGAAATATTTACATTTTGCCCAAACTTTATTTACATTCCCTTTGCACGCACAGTGTCTATTCCTACACAAATAAGTCAGTAAGTGTACTGCCATTAATTTCTGTAGTGTGTAAGACACTGCACTTTTAAGATACTACATTATTTAATAGGGCTTAGTAGAAAAAAAATAAGTGTACAAATCTTAAGGGATAGCATAGTACTTAGCTCCATGATTCCAGGGAAAACAAAATACCAAACTGAAATTCTTTCACAGAACGAAAGCGCAGTAAGGTGCTCATAAATAAATATTGCAACATAATTACAAGCATGAAAACAGAAATAATCCAACAACAATTCAGACTGTAGTCAGGCATTCAATACTGTTATGTCTATAAAACTGGAAGAATACAGATACCAAAACTGTTCTGAGATGTCTTCCTATTTTTGTCTTGCCAACTCCCTTGAGAATGGTATGAGATACCTTGACATTAAATAACTTTTCTATACTTGAGAAGACTCAAAAAATGCACCTTTCATGTAAGGATTCATTCCCTAGTACCCTTTAGAAGACTTCAGGTATCTTCTCTCAGGGTCAGCAAGCTCCCCAGAAATGTGAAGGAGAGTGTTCAGCACTTTCAAAATGATAGTGCAGGTATGTGAGAGGGCTGGCAAAGTGATGATCACTTTGGACTCAGAATCTCACCTTCTGTTTCCTATTTCAGGCAGCAGTTATGAAAGCAAGTTAATAGTTTCATGAATTAATACCAACATCCTTACTTCTTCCATAGCAATAACTGTCAGAGAGGCTACACAATCCTTGCAACTAACAGTATGAAAATTAGTTTGTGAAAAAAAATCTTCTAGCACTCAACTATTCACACAAAGGAAATATTTTCTTTCTAGGAAAAAAGTACTTCTCCTTTCTACTAGATGATGCTGCATTCCTACTCTAAAATATTTAGTTCATCTAGCATTATACACATTAGGTTTATTAAAGAGGGTGAAAGGGTAAAAAAAACTTACCAAAACTAAACAAACATTCATGACTATGAGTTTTGACAGAAGAGTCTTAAATTGGATACTAAAAACTCTAAGATAGGCTGGAAAATTTATACTTCGTAGAAACTTTTGTGTAAAATTTCCACTCCTTTCAGATACTATGTATCATTTTAAAGGACAAATTGAACACAGTTCAAGTAATTTTTTAGGAAAGAAGCTCCTAGTGAGAATGAACCAGATATGATTCTGATAATGTTGGTAGATTAAATCTAGAAAAGATTTTGGTACTTTGACAGGAGAAATGTTCCTCTGAGAAGGTGAAAAAAGTCAACCTATTAATCAGATTGTTTTTTCTTTTTAAGATATCAAGAAAACAGCTAAACTGGGAGACTTATTCTGTAATATGTATTACAGGAAAATGTTCTAAGATATAGAATTAAACATTTTAAACATATTATCCTTTATTTATTTTCATATCCCAAGGCTTGATATGGATATATCAAGCCTTTGGATATATATTGAAACTCTCTTCAAATTGTTTTGTACCCTAACCTACAATATTTAAACCCTAAAGTTTGTGTTATGACTATAAAATACTCCACTGCTAGCATCCTTCAGAGACATACTGAAATACTCAGATCTGAGATAGAAATCTTTTCTGCTTTTTTTTTCCAGTGTCATAATTAAAACTCTCTCCAAATTCAAGAATATTCAAGCGCAAATGGCCACCCTCTTAAAGCAAAGTTCAGACTGTATTGCTGTCTTCTCTTCTACATGTTTGACTTAGAAACATTAAAGAGCATTCTCAGTCTTTTAGCATCCACTTGCTATTCAAGAATCTCCCCAAGCATATAATGATGTATAATGGGAAAATGAAGCAGACAGAGAAAACCTGCAGCTGGAAGAACACTTTTTACTTGTTGAAATCTAGGACTTTTATCTTGTGAATTGGCTAGAAAAATTGAGTCAGTGCCTTTTTTTTTTTTTTTTTTTTTTTTTAGGATCAGGTTTTACTTGTGTTTAAGACACATCACATCTGCCAAGCTAGATTGGTAAAACTAGCACTTAGTGGTTGGGTGTTATGTAATTCTTATGAGCACCATTTGGGTAATGGAACTTTGTGGGACTTGTCCTTTTTCCCTCAGAAGCAAGCAAACCATTTACTCCCCTTGCTGGTCTAAATGGAATTTACTGTTTAACTAATAAAGGAATTGATGTAAAGGACAGAGTACAGTATGGGAGGTGTGATAAAGCAGCATTGTCTTTAAGGGGGTTTCAGTTTACCACTGTTCAGCAGAAACACTTTTCTATTTATGGCTTCAATACAAACTCAAAGAGCTAGTGAATCAAGAGATTATTTTTTCATATGATTCTTACCAGGTTCAGTTGCAGATCGTGGCTCTGCATATCACATCACAAGGAAGGAAAACAAACAAGAAAAATTTGTTAGAGATTAAATTAATAAATATCAGTTTACTGAATGAGCATATTAGACTAAAATACTGTAAATAAGTAGAGAACCTGTACAGACATTACAAAATCAACAATATTTAAATTGTTTGTCAGTAGCAGCAGTTCAGTTATTACTCCTAGCCATTAGCACTGAAATGGGAAGAGGAAAGGACTCCGTCCAAAACTGAATCCTGACAGACTAATTTCATGATTTTTTTCCATCCTGTATTAAAAACAGCCACTTCAGATTATTGCCTGCACTGCTTTTGGCTGAGCGCAGCTGTGCCAGATGTGCTAGAACTTCAAGACGAACTGGAGTCAAAGGCAGCCAAGTGGGATGCCACAATTGTGTGGCATCACGTCACCAATGTGTTTTTCCTCAGTCCCTTTGGCAGCAGAGTGCAGGCCAAGTTGACTTTCACTTGGAGAGGTGTCCAGTACATCTGGAATTGACTGAAGTGAAGACAGCCAGAACCTCTTGTTGCTAGCCAGGCTAGAAACAAGGAGAGGAGTTAATTGTAATATTAAATCCAATGGGACCATGGGTGAAGATACCTTTGAATTGTTGTAACCTGTGATTTGAGTTGCATGTTATAGGAATTACCAGGAACAATGTGAAACAATTGAGGAGAAGCCCTCATAAGAGGCAGCGCAAGGGCAGTGATGGCCTGGCCTTGGCTGGGTTTGGTGCTCAGTAAGTCCATGCAACACACCACCTCTCCTCTCCTGAGTATCATCATAACAGATGGAGCCCAAAGATATGGACTAACTGATCTCAAAGTAGGCTTTGTGAAATTTTACAAGGATTTTACTCAGGGAATGATATCTGTGTACTAGACCAAAGGATGAGAAGTGGTTGGCTAGTACGGGACCTGAGCATGACATAAATGGTATGGAATAAGGGACTGGAAAATGTCCTGGGTTTAAGTAGGGTAGAGTTAATTTTCTTCACAGTAGCTGGTATTGGGCCATGTTTAAAATCTGTGCTTATAACAGTGGTGGTAATACAGAGACTCTTTTTTATAAAGGCCTTTTCTGCTACTTGCATCTTGCTGATAGTGAGGAGGCTGGGGATGCACAAAGAATTGGGAGGGAACACAGCCAGGACAAACAAACTGCAATGATCAAAGTGATATTCCAAACCATATGACATCACGCTCAGCATATAGATCTAGGTGAAGGAAGAAGAAGGGGTAACATTCAGAGTTAGTCAACATTCTTCCCAAGCAACTTACAGGTAATGGAACCTTTCTTTCCTCAGAATGGATAAACACCTGCCTGCCCATGGGAAGAGGTGAAAAGATTCCTTGTTTTGCTTTGCTTCTGAGACTTTTGCTTTTCCTATTAAACTGTATCTCATCCCATGAGTTCTCTCACTCTTACTTTCCAATTCACCTCCCCAGCACACTGGGGGAGAGTGAATGAGGATCTGTGTGGTCCTCAACTGCTGGCTGAAGTTAAACCATGACATTGCCTTACTTTTTTGGAGAATTCTGAAGTCTGGAGAATCTTGAATTTCAATGCCCTGTCGAAACCACTTAACATGAATGGGAGGGGGTCCTCTGACCCTGCATTCCAGTACTACGACTTGTCCTTCAGATGCTGTGGCATTTTGTAGCTCCTGAAATGTAAACATCACAATTAAAATAAACCAGAAGCACTTTACATTCTTAAAAATAGCATTTTCTTCCCTTCGTAATTCAACTTTACTGTGTCATTACATTTTTGCAATAGACATTTTCTTTCATTCTGATTGAATTTCATATGTCTATATTGGTAAAAATTATTGGATAGGTTATTTACAAATACATTCTTAAAAAAGACCGAAGATTGGAAAAGTGCAGAATTATTTAATTCCTCAAATTAACACAAGCAGATCATTGCAGTTTGAGATTTCAATTTTTGTTCTTCCACAAACTGAAATGAAAATTCTGGAGCTAACTATGCATTGGTTGACTTGATCCTGAGAGAGTAGCTGAGCTGCTTTTGGGTCCATCTCTAGAAGGTCAAGCTGCTTTTCATCTGAGCCATATGTAACAAACAAAGGAAAATTAGATGACACCAATATGATTAGGATATATTAACTAGTGTATGGATACCTTCTGGGACAGTACTCTGCCTGTAATAAATCCTTGTACACATGTGAAAAATTTTGGAAGAGTCTAGATCTGTAATGAAGAGCTGCAACCAGAGGGAAACACAATATTTTAAGTAACAGAACTGACAGGTGATAGCCACTATTTTTACCTTTGTTGTCTATTTTAAGATTATAAATCAAGGAGTCCTTTTTACTCTGCAGTGGCTGTCTCATTTCCTTTGCAATTTATTGACAAAGTTTTAGACCTTACTGCAGCAAAGCACTTAAAGTCAGGTGTAAACTCAGAGTTATTCTAGTTTATAGTCACAGATCTCTAGTTAATCCAATATAAGAATTTTTTTACATGGAAACCTGAAAATCTTTGAGCTGTTCCCTGAACTTTGCATGGGGAGAAATTTATGTCAGGATGCTGGATTAAGTTTATATTTTGTTGCTCATATCTGGTTTGTTTCTTCTTTAATTATTTTTTTTGGTTTGGTATGTCCCAGCTGTCTTAATCAAGTTAGTAAAGAATTTCAGGGACAAGAGATATGAGCACTAGGAAAAAACAGCAGAGTTTTGATTGCTTTGGTAGTCTCTGGATGGGGGATGGACTTCTTCTGTTTCCCAGTCTTACCTGGAAATTGCCTGCCTCCCAACCTTGCAGTAACCACATTCTCTAATCTCCTGCACCTCCACTATTCACCCTCTTGTGACACCAGCAGTATGGGTGCAGAATTATGAGGGACAGAATCAGACCTTTCTAGACATGAGACAGGAATATGCTGGAGCCAAGCTAGACAGCTGTAAAGAGCAGGGTTTACTCTTACTCTTATCTCTAGGCAAAACTTTTCGCTGTCCATATTAATTTTTAATCAAATATTTTCCTGAAGTAATAACCAGAAATACTTCATTTTGGCTTCAGCAAGTAGTGATTAAATAATAATCACTACTATGGAAATCATTGTTTGAGGCAAATTGAAATAATATTTTCAACTGAAGCTGTATTTTATAGATAGGGAAGCATGCCATCCTTTTTTTGCTGCTAATTCCCAGTTTTTAAGTTTGATCTGGGATGACCGTGAAGATAAATATTGACTTAAGTAATTACCTTAGAAATACTGAATAGAATTTTCTGTATAGAAACTTCTCTTCTAAAAAGTATGATCAGGAGAAGAAAGGATTGGCTCTTATACTAAGCAGCGGTGAGGCTGCAACTCGAATCCCATGCTGAGTTTTGGCGCCCTCAGGACAAACATTGAGGTGCTGGAACATGTCCAAAGAAGAGCAACGAAGCTAGTAAAAATCCTATGAGAATCCTATGAGAAGCAGCTGAGAGAACTGGGGTTGTTTAGTCGTGAGAAACAGAGGCTTGGGGGGTTGTATTACTCTCCAGGAATTTGTAATGAAGTGGGGGTTGGGGTCTTCTCAAAAGTAACACACAATTGGACAAGAGGAAATGGCCTGAAGGTGTGACAAGGAGGTTTAGATTGGATATTGGAAAATTTGTTCAGAGAAAGGGTTGCCAAGTACTGGCTACCCAGGGAAGTCACCATCCATGGAGGTATTTAACAGCCATGTAGATGGGGCACTTATCAACATGGTTTAGCAGTGGGCTTAGTCGTGCTGGGTTAATGGTTGGGCTTGATGATCTTAAAGGTATTTTCCAACCTAAGTGGTTCTATGATTTTTAACTTACAATTTTTTTTTCTAAATCAGAGTTAAAAAGCCTGTGTTATTTGTTCTTATCAGTAGATAAATTATTGTGAATGAAGCTTTGTCAAGACTATTATTAGTAATTAATACTTACCTTGCTATATTTTACAAAGATTTATCAATGGAGAGCAGTCACAGGCATAAGAAAACTCATACAGAATATTTATTTTAATCCACTAGTCGAATGCAAAAGAACATTGTTGCAGTGGAAAAGTATTTTCTTAGGAAGTCATTGATACTGAAAAGTTTGAGCTTGATCAAGCCTTCCTGCATTAGGATACATAATTTTAATATTTTCTTTTGGACCATAAGAGTATGATATAAAAATAATGATGGGTAAAACATACCTTTGTAAAAATAGGTGCAGAATAGATAGGCTTGGGTCCATCCAGATGGTGCAGGTATGAAGTAGGGCTTTGAGCCTGCAAAGCAATGCAAGAATGCTGTGAAATGGAAAGAATACTAATTTCAATGATACGGCCCCCGCATATATGCAAAAAGGCAAACTCTCACATGTGCAGTCTTATTGTTCTTTCTACCATACTTCTTGGAAGACATCACTATTTCACATCTGTTATATTCTGAAATCAAAATCTTGAGGGCTTCTATACTTCCAATAAGAATTTTGTGTCCAATTGTCTTTGCCTGAAAGTATTTTGAGGATTTGACTCCTGTTAATAGATTCAAGTAAATCTTTTGCAAAGAAGCATTTTTGCTTCTCCTGCTCCTACATCCCTTCACTGATGCAGTGATAAATAAATCCAGGTGCCTAAAAGCTTATCAAGGTTAGTTCAAGGAAGGGAAAGGAATTTACCATGTATAGGATGACAGAGATTTTAATTTTGTTTGTATTTTACAACTTACATGTAAACGTATAAAGTTAGCCACAGCGGCATTAAAGACTTAGTACAAATTAATGAGCGTGATTTTCTATATTTAACATCTAGATAGTAAAATTTCTTTTTCTCTAAAGGGCCCAAAGAAATGACAGCAATATTAAATTTAATAACAAAATTTAAAACTTTTGCTAAAAAATATTGCAGGCATTCATTTATAGTACATTCTTTTAGGACTTGAACAAGTCACTATTAAGTGATAAACTCTGTAATTTTCATCATCACTAGATCTGTCTGCTGCTTAAATGCTGTGTTACACATTGTGTAAGAATCCATATGTATATTTACTTTTATGTCCCATTTAGTGGATAAATACGTAATTTTTAAAAACCATAATTTTTAATATAGTAATGCAAGTTTATAGTTTAACAATATGATTCCTCAAAATGACAGAGTTTTTCAGATGTTGTAAATCTTGGAAGAAAATCTGAAACACTTTTACTAATTCAAAAATTATCTAAAAATACCTGCTGACTGGGCATGGAGATAGGTTGAATTACAGCTGTGGTCACTCCTGATTTTGGTGTAGAAGATCCTATTGTCAAAGAAACAGAAGTGGTTTTCTTTTGGGCCCTGAAAAATAAAAACCCAGGAAGTGTTTTATAGGATCTGAAATGAGAATGTGTTAGTTTTTAATATGTAAGCCACCTTGTACTTTCTACATATTTAAATATGTTATTATCAACTGAAAAGATCAACATGACTGCTGAAGATCAAGATTGATGAATGAAGCTTGAGTAGAACACAACCTTTGGCTAATTTGCGCTTCCTCACACAATAAAAAGTACTGATTTAAGATAAAACTAAATTTTTTTTTCTTTAATTGTAGTCCTCTACATATTTCTTTGGAGGCACTGGATTGGGTGACTACAAATGAAAACTTGGTTAACTTGAGTTTACTTTTGAATATGAAAAGTTGATATCAACAAATATGTTGTCAGAGTGAGGCCAGCCTTCTCTGACAGAACAACAAATTAATACAATTTACAGTTATTATTCTACACATTTATATCACATGAGAGAAACAAAAAGGACAAGGCATACACAAGTGTACCCCAGATGCTTGTTCAGATTGTAAAACCAAAGATTTTCCAGTATCCCTTATTAAGAACATTTACACAATATTGGTAATGCTTTATACACTTACTGTGGCATAGCTCCAGATTTTAACTGGAAAATTAAACTTTCAGTCTCTGAATCTGTAGAACTGGCACCTGGAAAAGAAAGTTTTTTCAATAATCTCATATACTTTTATTGATTTATTTAATGTTTAAATTCCAAAGGAAAAACTATGATACTTTTGCATTTCACTTCAAGAATTGACAACCCTCTGTAACAAACTATGGCAGTTTTTTATCTTATAAAGATTGTAACTATGTGCTTTAGACAGTTACAGAAATCATAGCCATGCCAATTTAATTGCACACTGCTTTCCCTGGGCTCCTAGCTGTCTCCCTTCATATTGAGACAAATATGGCCAAGACAGAAAAAAAATGCTGAGTGCTACTGCTCTACGGGAAATGTATAATTTTATTTACTTAAATTTTAAATTTGAAGCTTAAGCAAACATATGGCTTATACAGATAACAAATCTTCAAACTTCAGTAAGAGCAACTCAGTATACCAAGACATTTTCAGACTAAACTTGCTGCCCATGATGTCCACATTTCAGACTATTTACATTAACCTATGCATAACATTTATTCTCTGCTATTTCTTACCAGTGGAAGTCTTGATATAATGTATGTGTTTGGCAATACCCCGAGCTTACTTAAAGAAAAAAAATATGAAAGCATTTATTCCTTTTGTCCTAATTTTTCCTAATAACAGATACTTCACACATTTATTCTAGACATTTATGCAGTACATATTATTCCTCAAGGAATTTGTGCATATATATGGATAGCTGTAGGTTTAATGCAAACCATAAGCATTTCATAATCAATATGCACAGTATAGAATGGACAGATTCCAATGAAACAATGCTGGGACTAAAACACCCAAGTACCCTATTGATTTACAAAGTTTATGCTGTAAAAAAAATCAAAGCAATAAGAAGAATAGAACAGATGAGAAGAGAGAAGCAAATGTCCAGTCATCAAAATGGGTCTACATGAAAGGATTTCTTAAGAACGCAGAACAACCAGGTCTTGCATGGCTGGGCCTGCTGCACAAAAGAAAGTATGACGCATCAGTGTCATCAAGTCTATTAATGTACAAAGCACTGCTTGTGTGACAACCTGTTTTCCTTAAAAATGATAGGGGATGAGCCTAATGACTTGTACAAGTCTTTCTCTTTCAAAGTAATATGTTATAAAACTTCAAGATAGGACTTCCATATAGCAAGACTGGCAGATGTCAGAGAATGAATTCTTTTATTCATCTTTTACTGTTGCTCCTGTTCTATAACCTCACACAGCAGTATGTATTTGTACTACACCTGAGTATTATTTTTGAAATCATGATTACTACTGTAAAGCAAACTCCTACTAGAATCTGTAAGATTCAGAAAAGTCGTGGGGATTTTGCTATTATATCCCAATGGCATATTAAAAAGATCTGAGAATAAAGAGCATAATGAAATAAATCTTATAAAGGCTTGGTCATGATTTAGCTAATTAAGAGCAAAAAGGGTTTTTTTTTGGTTGATAAAAATCTATTTAATAATTTTGGTGTGTCATTATTCAGATGTCTTATGACTATTTCTTATGGTAATTTATTTTATGATTTCAAGTGACCATTTTAATTAACTTTAATGAATTACAAAACTGGCAAAAGAATATGTAGCACCCAATTTTTTGGGAGATGTATGAATTAAAATAAAAATTGATATTCAGTTAAGATAATCTTGCCTGAAATACAGTTCTCTACTAAAAATAACTTAATAGTAATGTTTAGTAGAGAACATTAACTTTTCTCGGAGAAAATATTACTAATTTTGCAGTCAGGAAATATTTTGACAATAACTAGCAACTGTTTGTGGACAAAACCAATATAACTGACTTTAATCTGACTTAAAATCAGTATGCCAAAGATAATGGATTATAGTATATTTACACATGACTAAAGATGACACCAAAGATGACTCATTTTGGGCAGCCACATATATTTGCACAGGGAGGCAGATATGTCAAAACTGAGATGGGGATTACTGCTACCAGGAAAATCATTATTACTATCACTAGTAAAAACTTTTACTAGTGATTTGCAGAAGTACTGCTTAAAAGATAATGATATGCCAAAGTTTTTGTTCGTTCCTCCTATTTCATTCTTTATCTCTTTTCTGCCCTAAATAAATAGCAATCTACTTAGTGATTCCTGATACATTCCTTGAAATATCTGAATTAATATGATGTGATGTTAAAAATGTGTTGTGTTAAAGAAAAGCAGAGGAATACCATAAAAATACCACCATACTGAATGTAATGTTAAGATAAAGAACAAAAAGTAAACTTCAGCTTAATTATATTTTCTTATATGCATCAAGTATTTTATTATTGTATCTCTTACCTTCAATGAAAATTTCAGCGGATGTGCTATCTGAACCAAAAGAATTTGAAGCCAGACAAGTATAGCGCCCAGTGTCGTCTTCAAAGGCTTCTACTATAATTAGTGAATGAAGTCCTCCACTTTCAGAATGGATCTGAATGTCAGGGGAATTCTGGAGTTCTTTTCCTTCACAGAACCATCTGCAGCCCACACACATGTAGAAAGACAAAGACAAAAAGAATATAAAGGATTGGTTCAGGCTCATCGCACACAAGAAGACATTACACTCTGCTGCAAAAATCTAAATTGCTACTGGAATCAGCACATGGTGCTTTGAAGTGCTTAACAAGGAAAGTGTTTCACAAAGAAATGACTTGCTAGAATAAACTTTGTTTAAAAGGTAGGGAGACATTTCTAAATACTAAGAAAATTGTACACAGCACACCTACATTTTAAAACTATCTCCTGTCCTGTTTTGGTAAATGAGTTTTTCCTTCATATCTTGTGTATTGGTTTGTTTTGACCACAGTCTAATCCATTTTGATATAATTTAGCACTCCCATCTACCTAAACTCCACTGATTCTGCACACAAAATATCTGAATTTGCAATCAGTAGCACAGGGTCTAGCTGGAGGCCTGTCACTGTCACTAGTGGTGTCCCCCAGGGGTCGATATTTGGCCTAGTATCAATGGCTTGGCTGGATGAGAAGGTGCCTCCTCAGCAAATTCACTGGTGACACAAAGCTGGGAGGAGTGGCCAATACCCCAGAGGGCTGTGAAGCTCTTCAGAGGGACCTTGGCAAGTTGGAGAGATGGGCAGAGAGGAACCAGCTGAAATTCAGCAAAGGCAAATGCAGGGTCCCACATCTGTGGAGGAATAATCATGTATCAGCATGGGCTGGAGGCTGGTGGACACAGAGCTATCCAAGAGCCAGCAGGGTCCTCGTGGCCAAGAGGCCAATGGTGTCCTGGGGTGTATTAGGAAGAACATTTCAGCAGGTCAAGGGAGGTGATCTTGCGCCTCTACCCAGCCCTGGTGAGGCCTCGCCTGGAGTGCTGTGTCCAGTTCTGGGCTCTTCAGGACAAGAGGGACATGGAGCTTCTGGAGCTCCTGTTGAGAGGGCAACAAAGATAATTAAGAGACTGAAGCATCTCTTATATAAGAGTAGGAGATGGGCCTGTTCAGCCTTGAGAAGAGACAACTGAGACGGGACATCATGAATGTATATAAGAATTTGAAGGGAGGGTAACAAAAGGACAGATCCAGGTTCTGCCTAGTGGTGTCAACAGGACAAGAGATAACAGGCAACTGATTCACAGAAAGTCCCACCAGAATATTAGGAAGAACTTTACTGTGCGGGTGACTGAGTACCAGAAGGGATTGAAGAGAGAGGGTGTGGGGTCTCCCACACTGGAGGTAGTCAAGAACTGTCTGGATGCAATCCTGTGCCATGTGCTCTGCTTAAGCAGGGAGGCTGAGACAGATGACCCACTGTGTTCCCATCCGTCTTGACCCATTCTGGGATTTTTGTCCATCTTGCCCAGTCAACCTAACATGATCCCATGACACAGGTTCCATATTGGTATGCTTTAAATGGGTTTACTCTTGCTTTAGATCAAGAACATAAACAGGTTTCCCAGAGCTGGATTTTTACGCATGTAAGTAATACATCTTCCACTACCAAAAATGTATGTCCCAACGAAAGGGATGGATTTAGGTACAGACAAAACAGACATTTATCTAGGGTGACTTATAAGTATGTAAAGCATAATAAGTATGTAAAGCAAAGCATAATTTTGTTTGCATCAGGTCAATCAAGCATTTGTCAGTGTAAGCTACTCTCTTTTCTCAGCCCATACTGTTGCCATGAACGTACCTGTTCCCACTTTTTTTTCTGTTTGATGCCCTCATATCAGGTAGTCCTATTACCCTGGGCTATGCCCTGATTTATCTCTATCTCTGGCAGCCCAGCAAGTATGAGAAATCAGTAATTCTTAGCTTTTAGAGTCTGCTGTGCATTTTTGCAGAGAGCAGAGGCAGATTGGAGAGTCATTAAAAGAAAATCACTCATGAGCAACCATTCTTCTGTTCTCAAATTGTCCCTATATCCTGAAAACAAATTTTGCCAAGCCTTGCCAGGGCTGTTATTCCCATTCCAGTCCTGCAAACCCACTCTGATCTTTACCACTCTTTCTTCCCTTCTTCTCACTCCATAGTCCTAATCTGTGTTTTTCCATGTCCTCCCCTTCCCTCCTTTCCCTCTTCTTCCTTTGCCACCCCAATATTCAAATCTTGTTCTAACAAGAACAAAATGAGGAATTATTAACAGCAAGCTTCAAAAGGGATCTTCCCCCCCAGACTTTTAGTTTTCTACTCCAGTATGTTTTTAAAAAAATTAACAAAGATAACCTCAGAAATTTATGGATAGTCAATTCAAAGTAAAAGATGACCAAATTATTAAAAATAATTTTTAAATATTTAAAATTTGCCGCAAAAACTTGGCATTTTTCCTTTAATTTTTATGTGTTGTTGAGAGAATTTTTGCAGTTACACCCCAGTAATACTTCAGATTTAAATTTTTTTCCCCTCTATCAGATGACTTCCCATTACCCCCAGAAACAAAAATAACCCCAAGGAGCTTCTACCTATTTAGGAAAAGCATGCAACACTACAGGATGACAGATACTATTAAATAACTATCAGTGAGGAGTCTTTAAAATTGAACTACCTCACTTTTATTGTTCTTTTTAATTACAAGCTTCATGTAATTAACATAAATAAAAAATGGTTTAAAACATCCTTCTGAAAATATTGTGTTGTAAAACTTGAAATGTCATGGTTATTACAGAATGCAGAGTTAAGAAACCTACCAGGTTTACACATAACACAATTCCCCTTAATAACATAATAATTGTGGGCAAGCTCACTGTGTTAATGAACAATAGACGTTTTATTTCTGAAGGCAAAACACTCAGTTTGTAGTAGCATTAAAGCTATATGCAATTGTCTTCAGTAATTAAAATGCTAACAAGTTCTTTTTCTGTCTTCTGTTACCTAGATAGTGCACAGAGAAAGTATCATTTTTGGAAAGAACTAACAAACTTCCATTTGTTTACTCAGCAGACCCCTTTGGCCTACTTTTACAACTATTTGCCTTGGAGACAAATCTATTCTGTCAGCTCTACTGCCAAAATTAACATTTCTCTTCCCCCTCTTCCCCTCCTTTCCTCTTGTCACAAGTCGTCCCTTCTACCAGTGTGAGGACCTCTGCTACTATTTCTGATTATTAGACCTTCAGAGTCCTAACCTCTGTGTAGCCTTTCCTAAGCTGCATTTTAAACAATATGCACAAGAGAGAAGTTAATTCAATTTCTAGACAATCACAGACAAGAGCCTGTAATATGAGGCCCTACATAACCATTTGTTCTATTTTTCTTTCCTTTCCAGAAATATCCTGCAAAGGAAAACCTCTCCTCCAAGCCTAATTATTTTCTCAGACAGATCCCATAGTTTCATGCCAGCTGTATGGCTTTCTATTGTTTCCTAAATTCTATGTTCATAAAGTGCTTAAGAAATTGTCTTAAGCATGAGAACCTAAAACAACAAAAAAAATCCATTTATATATTTTTGTCAGGTAGTATTTAATAAGTAAACTGTTTTCTTAGGAGGACAAGTTCTACGTTGTCCCTTGATTTGTGCATACACACGGTCAGTCTCAAGTAGTGGGAGCTATTCCTCAGCACTAGCTGGGATTAAGACTTGTTGTATCACATCAGTGTCGTACTGAAAACAAGTCCTGACCTGCTTCATCAGACACTGCCTGCCCCAGAGGAAAGCACATAAGTAAGCAATTCAATACCAAATTACCTCAGCTGTCACTAAGGCAATGTTTGATGCATGGGAAACACACCTGGTGTGGGACTCCACTGTTTATCGTGGAAAGAAGAATTCACCTTTATAATTGGCAAGAGCTCAGGTATTTGAAACGATGAACACTGGAAGAGGCTTAGTTGTACTCTCTTTCCATTTCTAATTGTATTTTCTTTTCTGTCTACATGTTGATAAAAGAGGACGATTACTTGTCATGAATTTCTTTTGGTGATTACATCAAAATTAGGTGAATAAGAAAATACTCAAATACTTATTCAGCAATAACTTTCTGGTTGCCAGTTCAGATCAAGAGAGTTTGTGAATTCAAAAAGGGTCATCAAATAAAAATAAGTGAAGTATTTTTTTTCCAAACACAGATTGAATGCCATGTTTTCATCTTTTATATATTAATATATTTGCACAGTCAGCCTTACTGCATTGCAATCAGAATAATCATAGAGGAGAATTTTCTGCTCCTAAGGAATGAAAAAGATTCAAAGACAAATCTTTGAAGCATTCCCTCTTACTGCGAAGGGATCACTAAAGCAAGCAACAAATCACTATCAAAGGGAAAATGAGCCAAAGAAACCAGGACTCATGGCTAGACACAGAAAAATAACCACAAAGCAAGTCTTACGAGAAAATTCCAGTTTTATGCTAACTAGGGCAGCATTAACTCATGTCCAGTCTATTCCAGCCTACTGATCCTCTTGGGGATAAGAGGATTATTTTCTAGCCCTGAGAAGACAGCAATACCTCTGGAGAGTTAAAATACACCAAACCAAATCCAACCTGAAAGAAAATAACTCAGAGGAACAAACGCACGGCAGATGCTTTGAGAAAAAGAAAATTCTCTACACAGAGACAATTGTTTAAAAAGATACTTCTTTCATAACTTCGGGATACCAAGTGTAAAATCATCAACTCATTTCCCTATCCCTTTGTTGCAGTTTCTCTGCATGCATCAAGTGTGCAAATAGGAAAAAAACCAGACAGAGACGCCAACAAAAGGGTTTGCAGAGGTGTGTACATATCAGTCCCCAGAATAAGTCTTCCAGCTTGCACTGTGAGTGCGTTCCTGCAGGCCGTGCTACAGTTCATGCAAATGTGTAGAGAACTGTCCCCTTGAAAAAGAACAGAAACTAGCGTAAGATGTCAGATAAGGACTGACCAATTTAAAAAAAAAAAGAACACATACACTTTTTATAACTGAAATAAATTTTATTAGTCATTCTCTATCTTGCCCAATTTCAAATTGCACTGCATTTTTCTGCTCTTTCCTATTTTCTTCTTCATTCTCTTTCCACCATTTCTCTGCTTGTGTGCATTTCCACTCTTTGCCTTGCTTTTCTGCAACCATGCTTAGTTTACACCTACATTATATCTCCTGTATATTAAAATTATAGCAATTAAATATTTAATGCAGACAGTGAAACAATCACTAGACTGGAAAGTCAACAGACAAGGAAGAGTTATTTTGGTAGCAGGGGAACAATGATCAGGTACTCATATTTCATGCTTCAAACCCTCTTTGCTTTTCTACTGGCTACATTGCAGCAAAACCAGAACAGCAAACAAAAAAAATGACAGTCAGATGCCAGGTAAACAGCAGCTCATGCACACTGACATCAAACAGCAAGCCACACAATGTGCCTTTCTATTCACTCCTCTTTTCTTTATGCCCTCACAATCCTCCATGCATGGAAATACATAGGAGCACGTGTGTCTGGGATTTTAATGACCCTGAACAAAATATAAACAGAGTTGAACAGTACACTGACTAAGTAAGCACAAGGGTCTTAAGAAAAACAGTTCAAGGTTCTCTCTAATGCATAATCCTGCTGGAACTTATGTTTTTTGAGAGCCACTGAGGAATAGAGAGGTTTTCCTCTCTGCACACTCTTAAAGTTAATTTAAAATGGCAGCTGAAGTGAAACTTTAAGATATAGCCTTAGGGAGAAATTATAACAGGGAACTCTGACCACTACAGAAAGTGCAGAGAGATAAGTTGTAAATTAAAAAGTAATTTTATCCTTAGTGGTGTTAAGTATGTCCAGCAAGAAAAGTCAAAGTGAAATACTCTGACATTCTCATACTGGCAGAGTCAGCATTTCCATCACAATACTGTGTAACTCCCATTTTGCTTTTCTCCATTGAAACTAAGCAGTGCAGCACTTCCAGACTATAAAACATTACTACCTAAAGAGCTTGACCTGATTTTTAAAAGAAATCAGCTTTTTCATAAAAGATTTAGAGTACACTGCAGGAATAAAATTATTCAGATGCTTACAATTCTCTACATACTGCCCAATATTTGTGCAATAGATATTTCATTATTTGTATAGGTAATTCCTAAGAGAGTTACCAATAACAACATCCATACTTTAAATATTTATATACTGTAATTCTAAGGGGAAAAAAATCTGAATATAAATGCTGGTGCTTTGGCTGAACCTTCAGTTAAGCAATTAAAAAAATGTCTCTATAATGAAAACCATAGAAACCAACTTTATAATAAAAAGTGTGTTACATTATAAGCAGTGTACATTAATTTAACTAATTTAACTGATTCTTCAGATTTTGCACAGTGTTCTTCTGTAATAAAAAGTGGTGTAGGAGGTTAAAGTAATGATCACTACTTTCTACACATTTTTTGCAGGAGTAACTTTTTATAAACCTGGATATGCTCACTGTTTTTTTTTTTTTTTTTTTTAACTTTGATTATAAGGAAGATACATAAATATTGTACATAAAACCAATGAAAAGTATCTAGCAGCTTTGTTGATGATCTGGCTTCAAAGTCTCGTAGGTACATTTATACCATGCAGCAAAGAAAGCAGGGAAGTGACTCTTGTTGTTGGCTGCACTGTGGGGTTGGTGCAAATGATATTTCGCAAATGTATCAATGGTATCCAAATGAGATACCACATTTCAGGTAAACCTGTTTCATCATGTGGATCAAAGACATTTGTGCAGCTGTTTTTATTCAACATGAACAGCAGGGAGATCATATTTCTTTAACTGGCCAAAAAGCAGTCAGTATTAAAGGAAAAATCTGTATACTTACCTCTCTAACCAGAATGAACAAATATCTCTTAAAGAAGTTTCTTCTAAAACAGTATTGTTTTTGTTATAGTCAACCTTCTGAAATAAAAGAATACTGAAATGCATGCTGAACAACTTATTTTCCATTTTCAAAGCCCAAAGTTTAAACCCTACCTCACATCCTGTTTTGATTTATCTTTACCCCTTTAAAAGATTTATCTTTTTTCCATATCTTTGTCCATTAACAAAACACAAAGGACTTATTATTCTTGATCTTAACTAAATGTTTTCTGAAGACAAAATCATTGTCCAGGTGTAGGTGCAACCCACAGATTTCATATTTGCAGAAACCTTTCACAGAACTTTCTTTTCCCTCTTTGGCCACTAGCCTGTGCAATAAAAGTGTCACTTGCAATTTAACTGACAAATAGATGTAGATAAATAATACACTTTATTCTACATTTTTGCAATCATCACATCAAGAAAGAGTGAAAATTCTGTGGAATTCAAGGACTGCTTATGTCTTATGAACTGCAAACCACCTTTTCTACAACAGGCATGTTGATTATTTGTGACATGTAAGCTACATATTCAAAAATAATTCATTTCATCAAGCAACTTTTTAACTAGTGAGTTTGGACATAAAAGTTATGTGACCATGTTCATACATGTGAAAAAAGCACGAATTAAAAATCGATGAATAAATTACATGCAATTTAAGATATGAAGTTTTCAACATTTCTATTTGTCAGACATTTTTGAGGGCTGTTGGATTCATTACATAACTGCAAGCTAATTTAGTGAGATTCTTTACATCAGTTTTCTTCAGAATATTCAGAAAACATTGCATTACAAGTAATTTACAATATTTAATGTATCAGTTTCCATACATCATCTCTTCTTGGACAACTTATTCTCACTTCATTTTCTGGAGCACTATTTTGTACCTGACATCTAAATGTTTATAGAAGAATATTTTTTTATCATCTATTTGACTAAACCTGAGTTCCTGCCACATGTATGCATACTACCAGCACTTACAACTCAGCCATACATTTGGGATAAATCTGAAAAGAGGTTTTGAGATCCAGTGCAGTCTGGGCCAACATAGCTAGAGCCTCTTTGTGAGTGTCTAAGCAATAACTCTGCTGTCTTCCAGGCTAGCTGCACTGAAGAAGGATAAATCAGAATAACTGAAGAGAAAACTTCTGTTCTCCTGAAAATTCAGAATATGCACTTTCTGGCACAGCTGAAGAGTCAAAAGAACTCTTTGCTTCACTCCAAATACAATTCAGTATTTCAGTAATGAATGTCATCACTCAACAACTTAGATGGTTGCGCTTGACAATATTTAATTTTTTTCAAGTTTCCATTACATGTTGAAACTGAAATAAATTTCCTTCAGAGCATAGCCAATATTGTGTCACAACAAAATACTTTCAACTTCAGGTGGCTAAATTCTCTTCCCATCACTGGAATTTACTCTCCTCTATAAGATCCCAACATTTAATTATAAAAGCCTGCAAATATAATGCAGAAAAAGGTATTGCATTGAAAATACCTTCAATTTGCAATAACTCAACATTTTTATTACATATATATATATATATATATTCAATATCATTAAATATGAGATATGGCAAAATAATTGAATAGTTGCAAATTCCCACTTGTTCTTAATTCCAAGTGATACCATTTACTTTGGGAAAGTGGCTGTTTGCTTCATAAATATAGTAATAAATATATCTGTAATCTCTCCCAGTTTCATTGGTTTCAGACAAAAAAAAAAAAATCACAAATTAAGACCTGTGGATTCTAAGGAGTTACAATCTGGTCTACAATTTCCAAATTTAATTAAAATGTATTGAAAAGGAAAATTCTTTAGTCTTCTGACATATCTACAAATGCAATTCTCTATTATGACTCAGTAAAAACAAAAAAAGCAAATGAGCAGATACAGAAAGATACAGAAGAAAACTGCTCCCATACTAGTTTTTTTGATACATTTACCTGCATCTCAGATGTCTTTACACTGAAGCTGGTAGGTGATATAAGCAGGAAGTGACAGAAAGAATTAAGTGGAATAAAAGATCAACTTACATTCATTTATAACCTTAACATTCCACGTAACTTTCTCATTTTGTATTTTTAGGTTTCATATTTCATGGCAAATTTTTTTTCTTCTTCTGAAATATCTTTTACATTTTGATCTCCACTGCAATAGCTTGCCTCCAATGCCAAAAAACCTGGAAGCTGTTTCCATGTGTCAGAGCACAAAGAAAGAACAGTTTATAAATGTGATGAATGAGCAAGTACAGTCATAAAAAGTTTGATAATAGCTGGCTCTGCAGTTCTGTGCTTAACATTACTGTAGATGCTTTCATTAATTTTTTAATGTAATTCAAATTTAAATTATTACCAGATAAAGCCATTCATTTAACACCCTTTGAGAGTCTTATACTTTCAGAGGACTATCACAGAACTATGAAACATGTTACACAGAAGAATTCAGCACTGAAGAGAAGAAAACCCCCAGCACCTGAAACACGCACTTATTGCATTCAACTAGCTACTACACAGGAGCTCCTATAGTTTCAGGGCATGAAAAGCCAGACACTGAGCAATAATTTCTTCCATTCTGACAGGTAATTAAATTGACTGGTTTTGTACAACTTCCTTCTGGGGCCTGGAACATCTTACCCTGAAGTCAAAGTGTGGTAGACATTATCTGCATTTCAGATTGTTCCACTAATTCATTTGTCAGTAAGTCAAGCAGACCCCTTCTGCTTGCGTCTGTAGTTGTGCCAGCAAAAAAATTAATTGATTTGCTGTTTTGTTTCATGCAAAGATTATCATCTCTTCCCCCCAAAATCAAAATGTTAGATTTCCAAAGTAGAGATGCTGCTCTGTATTTTTCACCCTGTAGCTAAAGGATTTTGCTCTGCATGGAAATACACAGATACAAATCTTCCCTCCAAAATGGACTTGAAAGTTAATTCAGGAAACTCTGCCTGGTTTATATCCCATAAAGCATCCTCAAATATTTGTTTAAACAAAGTTGCAGAAAGATATCCCAAACATACTCAAATGTTATCCTCAAATGCATCCAGGCCTGTACTGAGAGTACAGTAGTGGCATATAAAGCATATAAGAACAGAGTTAAAGTTTAATGCTTCAGAGAAAACACACATATGGTATTAGAGACAACATGCCTGGTTCCATTCAGATTGTCCTCAGCTTCAGAGCATGCTGGAAGAGCCCACTAGAGCAGCATAGCAGGCCTCCCTCATTTTATTCCACCATTTCCTCCCCCAAACATTTTTCCCATTCCATTAAGTTGGGCATACTCTTATGTGTATTTTCAGTAAGAACATTCACCATAATTTTCCACAGTGCCTAGCACATGGCACAACTTATTGAATATAAGCATTGGATTACCTGTTAACAACAGTCTAGACAGAATCTAATTGCACAATGAATGTTCTTGCGTCTGCAGGAGCTGAATAAAAATGTTTCGCTAAAGAAAAGCTCAATTAATAGATCTTTAAGCACTGAAATTGTAATTGGACATGAGATAATTAGATATGTTTTACTCTTGAGAACCGGAGGTTAAGCACTTTGTCCACTGTCTCCCAAGAAGGCAAGAGCAATCTTAGAACTCAATTTCCACTATCTTAACTCGAAGGCCACCTTCTATACATTGTCTCTAAAATATGAGCAGATTCTGACCTTGCATTACCAGAGGTACTGCTAGCCATAAAATTATTCAATCTTTTTGGAAGCTAGCAGATTGGCTTGAAGAGATGGATGTAAGTTATTATACAGCCCTGCATGCCAATGAAATACTGGAATTTCATTCTTAGGGGTCTGCTTTTCTGTTGCAGAAGGATATTATGTGGCCATCTTCATGAAGTCTGAAGGCAGTCATGCACCTAAGCCCTGTAAATAGCTGTGACTTTGTTAACTTAGATCACATACCATGACTTGGTTTATGTTGACCTATGCTTAAATGAAATGACCACTTCTGGTATTTGATAGGAAATTAAGAAGATCATGGAAGGGAAGGAAAATAAAAAAATTAAAGGCAGTGAAGATGGTTAGAGTGGGTTAAAAAAAAGTATTTAATAATCCCGTGTGAAATGCTGAACATTTTTCAGACACAAAGAACTGTTGAGGCTTGTAGGATTAACATGATTCCTTGTCTAGCTGAAATGGAATGCATAGTGCCTATAACTGAAATGCCACTCTTAGGTATCGCTTATATTCCTTTGGCCAGAAACGGATTTTCAAAAAGCATGCTGTCATTATTTTGCCTTCATGGGGAAGAGTACCTATTATGGAATCGCCAGGCATAATCTTCCAGTGAAATACCATTTTGAACTTTGAGAGAAGGGCTGTAAAGAATTAGAAGTAAGAAAAAAGATGTAAAGTTAGAAGGATGAAATTGCATTTATGCAATTTGAATTCTACACATAATTGTATTTAACATGACTGTGGTGAGTTAGTCAGTGGCAACTCAAGGCTGACAGCACACATGTCAGATGAAGAAGTAATAATTCTTCCCAAAACCGTAATACTTACAAAGTGGAAGAATATGAAAACTGTTTAAGACCAACCACTCTAGTCCACAGAAAACAAACCAACGATATTAAATTACAAAACCTTAATAACTTGCAAATCAACAATAAGTAAAAGGAAACCTCCATTCAGGATGTATAGTCTTGTTCATACTGAACAAATGGAAGTGGCAACCATGGAACTTGTTGGTTTATGTTGGAAACTGGAAAACATCTTTAGATGTTTGGACAGGTAGAAAGCTCTTACATCAACTGTGACATACATTGCCATCACTGTGCATTTTATAGGCCAACTAAATGATACCTATAGAAGACAGTTATCTATAGGATAGTAGCTGAATAGGTCAACTTCTAATTGGCACCTGTAATATTAGTTAAACTAGATCAAATTAAATGTAAAATGAAACTCTACATAGACAATACAAAAGGATTCCATTTTTATATGGTACTATTCCTACTATCATCTCCCTTTTTCTTACTCGATTATTTCTAAGCTAGAGACAGTCAGTATGAGTTGGCTGAGCAGAAGCTAAAATACGTGATTCATTTGGGTCAGGTCAGAAACTTAGTAACTGACAACAAAGCAAGGGAGCTGTCAGCAGTTTTGTCAGTGCCTTGCATTAAGTATGACAGCATCAAATTTACTCAGTGAGAATTTACTCAGCCTGCAGAGATTGGCAACACTCAGCAGAGTGCCATAGGGTATAGAGAACAAGCACCTCAGTCCTGCTCTCACCACTGTTTTCAATACTGGCAACAGGTCTTGGAAGGCTGGGATGTCAATGAAGGAAACTATCATCAAAGAATTGAAGATTAGGATGATTTATATTCAAATGGATTAGGATGCCCTAAATTCACAGGAAATTTATTGTCCTCAAATGTTGTTTATTTCATGTATTTACAGATAGAAAAACCACCATTTTAAAAAGTTAGTTTCTATGCCTACTAGTCTGTAGGAAACTGAAAGCCTTCTGAAGTAATTTCCAACAAATTAGCAAAACAATACTGATAATACCTGTTCTGATTCATAATGTAATATTATCAAAGATAATTTTCACAGTTGCTCATGGAAAAAAAAAAGCTTAATCTCTACGTAAATAGCCATAATATTTACAAGGAATGTTATTTTTCTGTAGCAGGCTATTTTCTTATATTCTATCTCAGAGGCAAATCGGATCATAAATACAGCAAAAAGTTATCCATTAAAAGAGGTAAAATAAGATTCAAGACTTTGGACTCTGGGATAACATCTGTGGTGTCCTAGGACAGATTTAAAGTGTGCTGTATAAAAAGGTCTCATTGAAACAACAGATTTAGGAAAGAAAGAATGGAGAAGGAAAATTGCCCATCTTTGGAGCCTCAAGTGTCCCAAAACTTATGCCACTTTGTCCTCAGCATCCTTCACAGAGCATTCCTTTACTGAAATCACATTCCATTGATTTGCTCAGTTTATAAAATGAGATACCTGTCATTAGGGTTAGCTGCTGCAGTACTGTGCATTTTACAACACAAAAGCAATCTTCTTTAGGGGAGGATTACATTCACTTCCTAAGCCAGGTCTGAGGACTAGCCGTCACCTTTCTCTAAATAAGAATGACTGACTTATGCTATCTGTTCAGATATCAGCTGAAGTGCCTTTACACACTTCATTAGCTGCAAGACACAGCCCTCACTTCAAGGCTTTAGTTTCAGCTTTATCAGGCAAGCTTACATCCATGTTTGACAGCTGTCAATATGGTGTGATCCTAGTGCATGCATTTACCCATGTTTTGTACTCTGGTGACTATTTTCAGATTTAGGACTACTGCCTGCTTGCTCCAAACACTCATTTCAAGATTATTTTCAAGTTTTCAAGATTCTTCCTACCTACTGACATACACTGGCCTAGCCAGCCATGCCTCAAAGAATACCATGCGTATTTTTCACAACTGTTATGAAGCCTGAAATATGAAACAATACAAAGAGCAGGTTTGAGTGGAAAATCAAAAGTTCCTTAGGAATCCAACAGGTTGAGAGTCAATACTCAAGACTGCTTTAAGGTTTACTCCTCTTTGCAATGACTCAAGTTTATATATGCTTGCTGTGACCCTTGTAAATCCTTGAATTCCTTGATTCTTATTTCCTTTCCCAATGTGCCTCTCTCCATTGATTGAGGAACTGTCTGAAGAGAGGGTGTCTATTTTACATATGCACAGTGCAATGTAGACTGCAGCAGCATTACAGTCAGAAAAAATTGTAAGTAGTCATAGTTTAGGAAGAATGACAACTTTCAATCTAGTAACAGATGAATAACTGTATATGTACATACATATACAGTATGTAAAGCTGGCCTAAAGATATTTCAAAGAACAGGATGTTCTGGAGTATATGTGAAGACACAGGAATATTCCCACCTATACAACACAGCAGAATCTTGTCACCTTTGCTTCACTTGATCTGTAAAGCACTGAGGGGCTCTGGAATTTGTCAAGGACTTCAGGCACAAGATACATCTTTTAAGACCGGGCATCTTAAAGGCCATGCTTTCTTGTGTATTTCTAGAAAGACCGTACTGTTCTATCCACAGTACAATTAGGATTGTGTAGTATAAAACCAAATCCAGTTGATTCTACGTATTTTATATGCATTAACTCAGTAAAACTGAACACTGACACAACAAATTAACATACCACAGGCAGGAATGTCAAGGCACTGTAGTACATATTTTGACCTCCGATTAATTCTCACAGCAGTTACTCAGAAATAATAATAGCTTTCCCACCTACATTACACACTTCAAAGTTAAAAAAAATCTGCAAATAACTTTTAAACATTTACATTGTAGTTTATGTGAGGAAGAAATTAACTAACAGTGATTCATGAACTCTGGTTAATGTTTGGGTTTTGTTCGGTTATATTTTTTTGTTTTTAGCCTTTTTTAAAGTTAAGAACAAAGTTCATGCATGGTCTGTAAATTTGAGAGAGATGTAACATTAAGCAAGGAACTAGTTGAAAGGGATGCACATAGCTATATGACCGATATTTTCTTCTTTTTTCCCATTTCCCCCTATCTAAATTTATCATCCCAATCCTTAAAGACAGCAAAAAGCTCATAACTATTGTTTATTTGGTTTTCTGTTATAGAATACTACTCCTGTATTATTTCTAGATAAATTACAGTTATTTAGTGTAAGAATTGCCTTTTATCATTACTCCACCTTCCAAACAGACGCAAGAATGAACAGTGATTTTTCAATGCTGTAACTTCTGATTTGCATTCTATGTTTGAAACCCCTTGGAATTTCTTACTAGTTTTTTACTAATTTCAAAAGTATCTGTACAAAATAACATTCATAATCTAATACTCTCATTTGAGGGAAATTTATTAGGATGAAAGTTTTACATCAAAGCTATGCACCAGTTTATGGGAGAAATATAATAATTGAAAAGAAAGAAGTGAGAGCACTGAGGGAAGAAATAAATTTTCCGAATAAAGAATATGCATGAAAAGAATATAGATTACTACCATTTCATTCTTCACAGATACATATACTGTATGTAGATATTTACAACAATTTAAAGAGAGTTTACTTATATAAGCTTTTCAAGCCTCTTAAAAGCAGCACAAAATGCTGAGTAAGCAATTAACTTTTATGCAATAAAAAAAGGTCTTTCCTTTTTACTTTAGGTATTTTCCATAATATATTTGGAGTGGAACATATTTACTGTGATTTATGACAGGGAGATCTTCCCTTATCTCTATCCTTCTCACTCTCAAATCAGGTCACCAATTAGCCTGTAGTGTCCAAAAGAATTCTTGAGATACATTTGCTGTCTTTTAAGAAAAGCATATTTTCATCCCATGCAAAATATTCAAAAAACTATTTTTCATTTATTCAAAGAAACACTAGAAACTATTTGTTTTAACCCTGACCTTGCCATTAAATGCTATGACCCAAACTCTCAGCCTCTAGGCAATTAAAAAAAAATAAATCGTTTGAGTACATCCAGCCAATGATTTCCATGTTAAAAGAAAAGTCTAAGTTGGAGCCATGTGGTCTCAATCAGGCAGTAAAAACTCTGTATTTTCTTAAATGCACAACTGCAGTATGCCCATAACCTCTCTTTTAAATCATCTTAACCAGATCTGAATCATTCTCACCACAAATGATTCGGTGGCCCTGGAATGTGCTGGGGTAGACAGAGTTGCTCTGCAATGAACATTGAGATATTTCCCACTTTCCTAGTGTTAAGAGAATAGTCTGCAGAAAAAAAAAAAAAAAAAACAACCCAATTCTAAAAGGTTAGAGCCAAGACAAAAAGTGACATCACAGTTCAATCATTCAAGAAAAAAATGCATCCACTGCCTAATAAATCAGTGTTGTGTGCCACAAAGCACAGTGAGCCAACACAGCCAAAGAACAGCTTTTCTTGCTGAGGCAGGGATACCACAAGCAGCTGGCAGATGCATATGTAATTGTATTCACAGAGAGCCACTAAATCCATTAAGCTAGCCAGAGTAGGAGAAGCTGATCAATTAAAAAAGCAGAATATACACCATTTCAGCAACAATTTGTGCAGCCTCCTACACCACATTACAGTCTTGCCATATGCCACCACAATTTTTTGCAGTTTAGTATATACATATATGACACTTTCTTAACACCTTATGGGCAGATCACTTAGGATCAAAAACCATTTTGAGGGATCTGCATTATCTGAATGTATGCTGCTAGCCTTCTTCTCCGATCTCCTTAAGCAAATAGAAAGGACAGGCACAACACCACCTTAGCTTCCCCAGCACATCTCAGAAGGAGTTCCAAAATATTACTTACATCTAAAGTTATAACAGAGGAAAGGGAATGTAGGTCCTTGGGGGCTCCTAAAAGTCACATTTAAACAGCAAATGAGCAAGCTTTGCTTAAATAACTGTAAGATTCTTAAATGCCATTTCCTCTTTAAAACTGTGTCTGGAGCCTGAAAGATTTCTTTCAGTCTTAATCACCTCAAAAAACAATTTAAACATGTGGCCAAAGCAATGTGCATTTAAAACAGGAATAGACCAGAGCCAAGACATTTGGATCCAGTTATTAACCTTCTTATACTTCATGGATGTAGGAATCCAGGGATTTTGGTACAGGCCCATCTCTGAACTCAACACTCATTGCCAAACCTCACAGTCAATAGAAAATATGCTTTAACATATCAAAGCAGGAAAAGCAGCATAAAGATGTCAGATTTTTCCACCACATCAATGAGAAAAAATGTCATTATAGCACCCATGTAAATTGTGAAACTGAAAGCAGCTGCTGAGGCAACCTGACATGGTGCCATTGGCAGAGGGGGGTCCAACTGAGGAAAACAATATTCCATTTTTAGCTCTGAAACACAATCTTTGCTAGTTTTAGTGTGTAATTCCCATTCAGTGAAGAACTTACCATAAACAGAGCTAGTAACTACTATAGAAAGAAATGCAGAAAGAAATGTCTTAGTACCTGGCAAGCAAAGTGTACTAAACATCCCTAACATCCCAACTAATTGCACACTGTGCTGCTGAGCACTGTTTCACAGTCAATCCATAGAAATATAATTTAGCAAATAATTTTTAACAATTACCACACCTAAGTATTCTCCCAAATGAAGGGTGAAATTCAGAGTGACAAAGCTTTGGGTTTGAGTTTCTAAATTAGAAAAAGCAAACACACAGACCTCAAACAAACAGTTAATTGATTGTGACTGCTATACTTCACACATCACATATTTAACCATTCAGCATATTTTTCATGTGGCTAGGTTCACCTTCACAAATACTTGATCACCAGCAGTTAATAACTGGATAGAGGGAAGGGAACTCTCACTTTGTCAACAAAAAATATTTGAATAACTACTTGAAGTAACTGATGGAGCCAGAGTTAAGGCGAGGGAAAGGAATTTTTTACCCCTTTTAAGATCTATTGTCCCAGTTAGGTTTCTTTGGACTTTTAGCTCTAAAAGTATGTGAGTACATTCAGTCACCTGGTCTTTTCCCTTTTGTCAAATTTATTATACAGTTGACTTTCTGGACTTCAAGGGTTTCTTATTTATCACTTTTTTAAGATAACCCACGGAGCAAGACATAATAGCAAGCTGATAGCAGGGCTTATCAGTACTTCTAAAACAAATGGGTCCCTGCAGTGAACTTCCTTTGACAGCTAGATGGCATTTCTGAAAGCAATGCATTTGGATTAACCTGCCTCGGTTCTGACAATTATAAAACTTTTCCTAAAGACAATACTGAGAGAGAGAAAAAAAAAAGTCTTTGTAACAAAGCAAACCATTTTGCTAGTAAACTTATAAGGCAGCAGTCTTAGCACTTTGAAAAAGCAAGAACAGCGAAATAATTTTGCATTTTGGAAGAAAGCAGTCTCTTTTGCAGGACTCCTGTCCTCTCTCAGAGTCAAACCTACACTCATTTTACGCAGCACACTAGCTTTCACTTGCATGCCCTAGAACAGCAGACTCTCAAAGCTTTTTTGTTTTTAAAAAGAGATTCACTTTGCTCCTAATAGCGGGAAAGGAAGGGGGAGGGGATGCGCTCAGAATGAATGCCAGTCACAAAACAAACTTATTTTGGGTGCTTTTAAACTAGTCCTGGGATGCATATCATCCCTTTACCCTCCCCATCCTCCTGAACTTTAGTTCTACTCATATCCTCTGTGATGGAACACCTTTACTTCCTCGGTTCAGCTCTTGCACTTAAAACAAATGAGTTACTCTGCCAGTTAAAGTTACTCTGTACTTCTCATGGTTCAAAACAAAACAGGTTTGCAGCAAACCTAATAGTAAAGCCATTTTGGAAAGTTTTCCAAAATTGTACAGACACTTATGGATTTTTTTAAAATAGACACATTCTTATAAAGCTTATTGGAAAGGGAAAAATGAGGAACATTTTACTGCTAGGCACTGTTCCAAGACCACTATAACAGCACACACTGTGTGATTCACTCGTACTTTCCCCCTCTCTCCTATTGTAGTAAGCTAAAGCTCCTTATGGTTTCCTACACCTTTATACACATTTAAGCATGGCACTTACCGTTGTGGCACAGAGGGACCCCACCCCCGCAGAGAGGCTGAGAGCTGATGGTCTCTGGGTCCTTGATTTCTTGCCTAGCCCCGGCTCTTAGCTTTGCTGCTCTAAATTCATTCTAGTCCGCAGAGGAGCACAGAAAAATTTAATAGACAGCTGAGCTGCCAAATTCCAACCACCACGGCCGGCAATGAAGACGTTCTCCCTAGTTCTGACTGAGTCCAAAGAACAAAGCCTGCTGGCAATGAGGAAGCGGAGTTTAAGTCCTCTGGCTCCAGTCCAACTGTTGCTCTTGCTGCTGCTGCAGAGTACGTGAGAGTGTTTGCATGAGCTTGTAACGCGTGCAGGAGATGGGGGCTGGGGGAAAAGAGGGTGTGTGTAAGGGGAGGAATGCTAGTCATATCCAAAAATAACATGAAGGAAGTCAAGTAGTGATCCGTCTCCCCTCATTCTCTCTCCTTATCGCATGTACCGAGAGTGTCGCTACCCTAAGATTCTGATCTCAAGGGTAGGTAGAGAAAAAATTCCATTGTGACTTGCAGCTCATATGATTGAGCTTTTAAATTGTAACTGGGGAGCTGTACACTTACAAGAACACGTCACAAAATGCATGATTTAGTAGCAATCTACTTGGTGATACTGCAGCCAGCAGCATTTCACACTGTGTGCATTTGTTTGCAAACTGAAGAGAAAAACCAGAAACTACTAACATAGTTTACTGCACACCAGAAAAAACAGTGTCACGTTTGCCTGTCCAGAAGTACCTAAATGCCAGTCCTAGGTATTTCTAGCTAATGTTAGTGTTGATTTTCAAAATAGCAAATATTGCAAGTTTACAATATAATGGAGAAACAGAGATATAAACATCTTCATATAGTTTAAATTTGACTTGTATTTTTACAATTATTTTTAAAAAAATCCACATACAGAAGAGTATTGTGTCAAAAAGAAAATGACACCTATGAGACAACACAAACAAGCAAACCCCATCTAAAAAAAAAAATAAAAATCCTTCCTGAATAATCAGAAAGCTATAACGTAACTATTGTGACTTTTCTTATTCTGTTAAAACCCTTAGAATACTGATTTCAATAATTGTGGGCTTTCAAAAATCTTAAAAATAGTCATTAACAAATGAAGAATAAATTAAAGGAAAAATATTTTTAAGCCATTAATCACAGAATCTTCTGAGTTGGAAGGGACCCATAAGGATCATCAAGTCCAACTCTGAAGTGAGTGGCCCATGGAGGGAATGGAGCCACAAACTTGACATCACTAGCACCATGCTCTGATCATCTGAGCTCATCTCATGATAGCTCCAAGATTATTTTTAGTACTTGTAGTTAACTTGCTTTCTGTCAAATCAGCTTGAGGACCTCTAAAACTCTTTATAAACTCAGGAAGAGCCTCTATCACTAGTTAGCATTTCTGAAGAATCTTTACTCAGTCAAGTAGGACTTGAGTCTCAAGGAACTCCCTTCAAAATACTGTAAGATAACACAATGCAATTCACACTTTTATTGCGATACTCTCTGTGAAGCATTTAATTAAGTTTTAATTTAAACATTACAATATAAAGAAAGTTCAAAGCAATTTTGGATTTAATTTAATCTCATGCAGATTAGTACCTCATGATTCTGAGGTATTTGATGTGGTGCTGGGTATATAGGAAAAACAAAACTGTAAACTTCAACGATGAATGGTTTTGAAATAGTAATTTTCACAACAGAAGTAACAGTGGTAAAGAAGGCAGAAACTAGTTAGAAAATAGACTCCAGCGTGTTGGTTTCAACAATGACAGCATAAACCAGCCACCTGTTTACACAAGGCTTTGTTCCTCATAATGGGAGACAGTGTAGATCAGACACAGTGATTTCCATATCCAGGGTCAGTACTTGTGGACCTACCCCTGTTTTATCCTTTGGTAAAAATAATGACGCTTTGGATAGGAGCTTAGGTTTTATAGAACAGATATAATACATTTCCCTTCATTCCCATTACATTAAAGAAATGACGGTTCTTTTCCAAAGTTACTAGCGGAAAATTTTTTATGATAAATTTTAAAACTACAAATACATTTTATGTTGAAGGTAAAACTCAGACGCCTATGGAAACCATCTGGAATGTAGGGAAGCTATGATGATTTAAGTTTGCCTTCCTGCATATTCCCTAGAGACTGAATTTCAATATATTAGAAGGCCATAAATGTTACAGTAAATCCAAGTTCTCTATCAGGAAGTTCAGTCCTACTGTGTGATGTACTTTCCTGTGGGTACTTGGTGGCATTACAAAGCTTGGCTTCCTTTGTTGTCTTGAAGTTTGCCAGCCAAAATTTAACCTGACAAATTTCACACGTAAGGAAAGATCAAGAACAGATAAGCTTACCTGAGGGCTTTTAGTCTACACCTCATCCTATCTTGAACATCAGCTGCACTGAATTTGCTGAACTGGCTAATTACAGTTCTAACTTGAAAAACACTTTTCAAGCGGACAACAATAAACCCACATTTAGTTAGCTATGCAATCCAGACTCTACACGAGAGAGGTTAGTCCAAAACCTAGTTTTAGTCCAGACATTTGAATTTGTTTTGTTATTATGGAAAAGCACAGGCCTGAAAGAATACAAATTCAGCAAAATTACACAACAAAGACAAAAGACAAAAAGAAAAAGCAAACAAACAAAAGAACAATGGGGATCTGTCACCTTCTTTTCCTCTGTCTGTTGTCATAACCAGACTCAAAGCTGTTTTCTGGAGAATTTGAATCCAGACAACCCAGAATTCCAATACTGTATGATAAATTAAGGTTGAGTATTTCAGTAGCTGATACTCCACAATGTTTAGCCAGCCAAAAAAATTATTACTAGCATAGATACTACATTCTTGTTATTCTCTGATGTCTACGTAGATGAAAGACATTTAACACATAAAAATGCCCCAAAGCCTGGGTTTACGTTATTGGGTAATTAGTGAACTAGAAGATTGAATTTTTTGGGGGTCTGCTTGCATAAACTATTACAACACTAATATTGCTGTTATTTAACTCAAATATAAGGCAACCCTGTGACATTTAGAAAACTTCAAATAACTGTATATTTGCTAAATTGCAGCTGATCTGCTCCAAGCAAGGTCTTATTTGCTTCCTACAAACAATTTAGCTGCAAGATTCAAATTCTGATGAAGATCTGCAAGAATTCAGCTTGTTTTCCAACTGTTCTCATTTCTAGTTATAGAAGGAAGAAAGAAGAAAAGATATACATCAAAAATTCTTTGATTGAAATTTCATTCTTGTTACATGCAGAAATGAGGAACTTTGTGTTAGAAATGCTTTGACTGGTAGGATACAGACATCACAAATTGGTGCTCAAACTAGATGGTCATAGTAATTTTTGAAGCATTAAGTAAATGCATCTAAATTATAAACAGCAAAAAATAACACATTTTAAAAAGTCTTCAAGTGTGATCACCAAGTTCTAACTAAAGTATGAATTGAATGCTAGCAGTAGCATCAATATTTTCTCATATTACTCTATGGGAAGGTTATGGCAGACCCTCCTGGACTATTTGCATCAAGAAGCCACCACATTTTAGTTTTTTTGGTCTGCCAAAAGAAGAGTATAATAAAATAGCAGCCATGTATCTAGAGGAAAGAACACATTTTACTGTCTTTTTTTTCACCACTTCCTAGACAATGGTAAATAGGGCAACTTAACAACTACAGTGTCATGTATTCCGTACACACAAATAAATGTGTTTCCAATATAGCCTATGCAAATTTGGCATTCGGCAGTAAAGGTCACACACTGTTTAGATGTAGGGAGCACTTGCAAGACAAGGGCTATAATCTAATAAGAGACAAGAGTGGTGAAAAATGCAAAAAGATAGAAGACTGAAGCCAGACAATTTGTATTTTCCTAAATCAAACATTTTCCTTTTGGGATCTACATACCTAAATTGTTTAAATTATGACTTGGGCCAAATTTATCTTTGATTATAAAATATTTTAAGGTTTTGCTTTTTTTTATCCATACGTCCTTTTCATGGTTTTTGTGGCTACTTACCCAAAGCCTGCTTTTTCATTATCTCCTTTGCTCTCTCTTATCCTCCTAAAAACTTATGTTCTTAAAAAAAGTGAAAAGTGGCTTGTGGCATAGGTTTATGGATAAACATTTACTCTGTAAAGATAAGGTATGAAGTATTTGCATGTTCTGAAATTATTTAATGTTGAAATTTCATTCTCTAAAACTAAAAAGGCCTTAAGAGCAATTAGGCTTTTTTGAAAGTTAGACTTATTATGTATTTTTAATTTTTTTTATCTCAGAGGTATGACTTAAGCTAGTTTTTATTTCAGGTAAATATAACTTCCCTCCTTCCCCATTTTTTTCAATAAACTTTCACAGATAATATGATTTGAATCAGAGGAAAACAAGTTTTTCATAGTGTTTGCTTTGTATGGATATTTTCTTATTTTAAAGACAAAAGAATATACAAAATTCTGTCTTGGTTGTCCAGTGTTTCTATTTGTTGTTAATTTATAAATATAAGCCATAGAGATGGAGAAGAACAAGGTCTTAGAAGCAATTGTATACTCTATGTGTAAAAAGGCATGTCTTCAGATATCTCAGAGTAAGTTAATTAATGAGATTTCTTCCGCACAATCCAAGGCCAGAATTATCACTACACCTAAATGGGAGTTTTAAAGAAATAATAAGATTTTTCAGAGTCAGTAACTATTAGAACTAATGGTACCTATAAATAAAATGCTCTCCAACTTTATAGCTGTATCACACTAGCAGTATATGATCAGACAAGCTTGGTTTTCCAAATGCTCCATAGTTGCATCATAACATAAACTGAGAGAAATACATATTTGCTACAATTACACAAATAAAATCATCCTCATCTGTACTTAGGCTTGAATATTAGTCGAGTAGCATGACTGATATTTCAGAGCAAGAGAAGAATGTAGGAATCTGCCATTTAAATGACAACAGGAATTCCTCAAAGATCAAAATGCCCATGAACTGTTTTATTAACCATTAATGATTACTCTCCAAATGAGAAGCTATATCTGATTTCAATGGAAATTCATTTACATTTAAGGGGGATATATGCAGGCATCCCAAGCCCAAACAAGTCAAATAGCTGAAGTATTTGTTCCCAGAACCTCAAATAGCTGAAGTATTTGTTCCCAGAACCTCAAATAGCTGAAGTATTTGTTCCCAGAACCATCTACTTCTTTTTCCTTGTTTTGGAATCCATTGTAATCTCAGGATAAGTATATAATAATTAGCCCTGAAAGAGATTCAATTTTAATTGCTTAGTGATTAAATAAAAGCACTTTAAAAGGATGTATGGACTAGGATAATGGTAGGGTGGAGATGAGGGAACCAAATGTTTCCAAAACTCAACTAATCTACTTTAATTCATTCACTGTCCATATGATTAACAGAGTTCAGATATTCTGCTTGACGTTATTGCTCATAGGAATTGTAGAGTATAGAAAATCCATGGTCACATTACTAAAGAAACAGGAACCACAGGCATGTCACAGTCTTTCTTTCCAGGCTGACAAGGCAAATGGCTGGGACAACTGACCAGACTCTAAGAAACATCAATACAACTGTTGTGCTCTGTGGAAGCTGAGCAACTGCTATCAGTTCTTAAAATAAGGCTTCCAACACTATCAGTACATCCTTCTCTATACAAACTGATGTCAGCTGATAATGCTGCTGCCAACTGACCACCAATTCCATTTTAGCTAAGAAACAAGGAGTCAAAGTAAGAAGAAGCTTATAAAAAATTTGAGTTTAAACTCAGAAGAAGTAGTTTTCCTTAAAGTAACAAAATTTTTGTTAAATCCTCTACAATATACTCTTTTCCCCTTGTTCATTTGCAATTGCAAGAATCTTTGAAGAACACAGTCTGTGAAGGAGAACTATTTATATTAGTTCTTAGCATAGTTTCTGGGTTTATTTAATGTGTTTTTGTTTGTTTGTTTTTAATATGAGCAATGCCAAAATCATTATCTTATGATCTAGTAACTGTCAGGAGTTAAATAATAATGTAGCAATACAGCAAGAGGTTTGTGAGGACCAAACCCTTCCACCCACCATACATCTCATATTCTGGTGAGATTTTTTGTTTGCTGGTTTATTTTTAAAATTACAGTTATTTTCAAAAGTATATGCATTGTTTTATCCCATTTTAGTTGGTCCTTCAAAGAATACATTTATGCAGCATCTATTAGTGAAAGAAACAGTAAATGAAACAATCCAGAAACTGCTGCATTTCCATTTAAATAAAATTATATTTAACATTGAAACAACAAGCATTTTGAAAAAAATAGAATTAAATAAAGCGTAGCTGACACAGGAAAAGATCACTCCTATTTTTTCTTGCATCCTAAAGGTTCAGTTCTTGAACTGTGATCAAGGCTTTAACTGCCATCATCTGAAAGTCACAAGGCATCTGCCATCATCTGAAAGTCACATAACACCTATTAAAAATTAAGTTGCATTATTTACCACAAACCCATGCAAAATTATAACCATTCTGCCCCTCTCACCATAAAAGAATAAATCATTCTATTATCAGCAAACAGCATGTTGAGGACCAGCAACCAAGATCTTTTAAATAGGAAGAACAACCTCCTTTTAAAGAAACACAGTGATTAGCTTAAGCCAAGTGAAAAATGCTGCATTTTTGCAAGATGTATTTACTAAGCAGTAGAAGCATTTAACAGATTTGATGATTAGCCAGCATTTATAAATCGCCATAAAGAAAGCAGATTCATTGAAGGGAAAAAAACCCCTTTATTGGGTTCTGATGTTAAATTTAATCAATACTCTTGGAGTTCTCATAGTCAGAATACCAAGACAGATTTCAAAAACCCCAATGATTCTTGGGATTACTTTTAACAGAAAACATAAATTGTTTGTACAAATGCTTTTTGTTAGACAAGAGTAGAATCTAAGTAAGCCAAAAATCCATATCCAACTGCTATGGGGTAAGAGTAGTATTCATTTCTACTTATGTAGAAAGAGAACTATCACTACTGGTCTTTTAAAAGCAAGTTACAAAAGTAGCCACAATTTTTCCTTCTCATACTTTTGTGACATTATATTTTGAGACATATACACATATTTCTCTTTAAGTTTAGAATATTTTATATATCAAAGAGACAAAAAACCATAAATTACATTTAGATATAGAGTATAAGGACTAGAAATAACTTAGGAATTAATATTTGGCATAAAGGGAGCATTAATATCAACATAAAATGAAATTAAAAGTAAATTTAAATAACATGCCAAAAGTATAACTTATTCATAAAAATTTTTAAAAATAAAATCTCATTCTTTGCATATTCACTTTGGAGTTGATGTGCAATTTTTTTAAACAAACTATGTAGTGCCTCAAAGGATGATTTCCAGAAAATATATTTTGGCACAAACACTAAGGATTAGGTTTGGGTGGAGGGAAAACCTCCCAATAGATCACCGAGCAGAGACTGCTGATGGGATCGTAAGGGGGTCCCAGTTCATGCATGGCCTGGAACACACCTCACTTGAGCATCAATCAATACTTTTTATATAGATTCAAGCTTGCTTTGGCTGCTTGGATAGCTGTGGAGTGAAGGCTGAGTTTTACCAGGCTGCTTGCTTCACCTACTTGTGGTACAAATCCCCTTTCATGATTTGAAAAAAATCTTAAAAATGCTATTCAGATGGATTAACCATGCAGCAGTAATTCTTCAAAAGTAACTTGAGGTAAACCACGTATTTCTATTCCTAAATTCAGAGGAAAATGAGTTCAGGAAATGAACTCATAGGTAAATTGAAAAATAAAATTAAAACCCTCCAGAAAAATCATACTAAACATATGATGCTGTTTCCCTTCTAATGCATTGCTTAAACATTGAAGAAGAGGATTTTTGGTACATAAATGCTGACACCTGGATTTGATAGTGTTTCTAGACAGTGGTAGCCAATGCTGTACTCAAGATTCTTTTTGCCATTATTAATTAACTTTAAAATTAAGGTTTTTCTGTAGTCCCTCAGTATGATGAGCACCAATAACCAGTATCCAGAAATAAAAGCAAAGAGATTTGCATGGTAGAACCCGGCCACATTCTCCTATGCAAGTTCTGAGCTAATTTCATGGCAAATAGGATTTATGGTGAAAAATGGATACTCCATGCATACACTCTCACAAATTTCTTAATCAGCAGATATCCTGCTGCTCTTCAGAACAGTATCTGTGATCTTTGCATACCTTCAACAATAGCCTCACAAACTGGAGGGCAAACTGCCCAAGCATTTCTGGAAACACATTCTTTGAGTTTCCTTCTTGCAGCATGGCCAGCTGCTCTATAGCAGCTGATGAACAAATGCAGAAAGCATCCACAAAGCATTCGAACACTCCTGAACACTCGTTGCTCTCTCCCAGCTTCACTGTGCACAAAAGGGTTAAGCTAGGCTGAAAGGACTAATGAGTAATGCAGCTGGCAAGACTGTTCTCCTTCCCCTCTCACTGGAAAACTGGCTTTTGTTTCTGCCTTCAGTGAATGAACTCATGCAGCAATACCTGTTGGCAAATTGAGGCTTGTTGTATTGTTAAGATACAGACAATGCTGCCAAGTCCTTGATGTCTTCACAGATCTTTGCTACACAGATTGCTGTGCCAGGGACTCATCAGATGATCAAGCCCACACAGTGCCAGCAGTAACATCCAATTGCCACATACCAGTCAGAGCTCTCAGGACACAGACAGATCATCTCTTCTGTATATTCACAGGCTGCCCTCTGGATACCACTGAAAATGCCAAATTCTCATTTAAAATGAAAAGCATTTAATCTTATGCATGTAGCGAATTAATGCAAAACTTCTAATTCCTTTTCCTTATATTTCCCCCTTACTATACTGAACATAGATATCATTAATGTTGATTTCTCACTACTTCTTGCAGTGATCAATGCATGTGGGGAATTGGAATAAATTTACATTTACTTGCTTATCTATTTATACAATCACAAACACTGAGGCTCTTGACTTGGTGAAGGCAGAAATATACTGCTATGCTCTAGCCTTACAAAGAAATTAAAGTTGTTAGGAAATAATGCTCCATTTTTATATGCAGTTTAACCACTTTGAAAATAGCCAAAAAGCACATAAACCAAGTAAAGCCTGTCTGTGCCACTGTTCCATCAGCAGCTCTTCTGTTCCAAGGGCAGCTGTCTCTAGGAGACCTCACATAGTAAGTGCCTTTCAACAGAAGTGTCTTTGGAAGGAAACCTGGGCATTTCTAAATCTGTCAAGCATGTAGCGTGCTGAACTGCATTCACCCTTCTAGTCTGGGGAGGAAGGGATGAGCCTGGCTGGTTCTAGATGGTTCACAGACAGCCACTTTGTATTCCCTCTTATTTTATTGCTTTTTGGGAGAGTAGCATGCTGCTGAATGACAAGCAAAGTCAAGCGAATGTTGCTCCAAGTACAAATTACTGGGGATATGAAATAATATTCTAATATAAAGGGCAAGCAGATCAATGCACGCAAGCATGAACAATATTTTCAATAAAATTGCTAGTACATATCTAGAAGAATTTATATTAAAATGCATGCATTTCAAAATGCAACATTGACTAAAAATATGAGAGTACTATCTTGTAGAACTGAAGTACTGGAGAAGACTGTAGAGACTTTGAGCTACTTAGAGCTCATGATATGATTCATGTAAAGCACCTCAAACTGCACAGTCTCAACTTTGCCAGCATTATATCATCTCTGTATTAAAATATTGAAGATCTTCCCTGTAAATATGCATTCAACACCAAGAAACTTTTCTGGTTTCCTTTCCATGCTTATCAGATCTGAAAAGAGAGAAAAAACCCAAAAAACAGATGCCAGCCAATAGGTAAGAGAAATAGTCCACATCCATTATTAAACTCATATTATGAAGTCAGAGGTTCAAGAACTTGCTTCTCTATAGCAAATTCCTGGTAGCAGCTCATAGTTAATGCTGCACTGCTTTTTAAAAGGAGAGCAAGACTTTTCCTTTAGATATATGTATACATTTTTAAACTGCATATAAGATTGAAATATTTATAGGAAATAAAAGTTATTTGCTTTCTGTTCATAGTGCTTATCAGAAACAAAGCTTAAAGACTTTTTCTGCTGAGAATTTAAACTTTTTCCCTTTTGCAATCCCGCCTTTCGCTGCTTGAAAGAAATAGTTAGAACACAGAAGTGTATGTTCTGAAGTGTTCACTAGAGAAAAACACAGGTTTAATTAGGATTTAGTTTACCTTTTTAACAGATATTTGTATTCTAGACAAAATTTGATTACATACACAGGAGCCTGAATGATTGACACAGGCTGTGGGCACACACAAAACTATCTCCATCAGAAGCGATTACTTTTCTTTAGATTTTGCGCCCCTTGTGTAATATGGATTCTCATGCAAATGTTCTAGCTATCCCAGCTCAATGTCACCACAAAGCATGTCTAGCACCATTGGCACCATTCCCTAATCAAAGAAATGCAATGATAAGCTACCCAAAGGTCAGATCCTTTTGAGCACCTAAGTACAGGCAACATTACCTCAAAGTTAAGCAGGGAAATATTGAAATCTTTCAGGTGACTCATTCTGAAAAGCTGCATTAGATCCCTGAAAGCATCAGCACACAACTGAAAGCAGGCAGTTTGAAGTTCCAATTGTTAACATACAGTCACTAAAAAGTCTTTTCAATAGTTGGCAAATCTCAAAGGAGGAAGCAAAACACAAATATTACATTTTGCTTTAATGTTAGTTATTTTGTATCGAAAACCAAGAGGGGAAAAAACACCTTTAGACATCCAAAAGTCATGAGAATTTTGGAAGTACTGCGTGTTAGCACAGGATGGGGGAAATCTCCGGGCAGTACACTAGAGTGCAGTAGAGAGGCACGTGAGGGAGCGCTTGTCCTGCTGCTGACGAGGACAGCGTGGAATGAAGATGTAACGCTTCGAGTACTTTCATCTGGCAAAATGGTATCAACAAGGCTCTGAAAGTCAAGTCAAGGGAAATTTAAAAAGGGGATTAGGTATAAACAACAGTATGCCTGCAGATATATTACACAGGACACAAAATCCAGGCTGTAGGAGCATAAGTGATCTGCAAAGGGCTGACAATCTTTCTGCCAAAGACATCCTTTTAAAAGCATCCAAGATGAGATGTCCTGCAATTGACTAAAAAAAATAAAATCTGACATTTCCACGTTTTTAGTTAAAGTTTTGCCCACCACATTTAGTAATGAATACAAACTAACACACAGGAGGATAAAACCAAGAATTGAGCTACACTTGAAATACACCTGCTTGCAGCTTTCCTTTCTAAGAATGTGTATTTACATAACATTACCTAATGGCAGTGATAATGCTGGAGACTGGACTATCAGTTTTCAGTTATCACTAGAGAAGAAAGGCTGATACCACACCATCTAAAAGGACAGTCACATGAAATGTGACATTACATAATTCTTCCCCCCAATAAAAGGTGATGGAACCAATATCTATTAAAAAGTATATTGTACAAGTTTCAATTTAACATGTGGACTAAATACCAACAGCTTCCTCCAGCATCCTTGAAGTGCTACTTAAAATGGGTGCTGTAATGTTTAAGAAAGAGTAGCAATCTGAGGCTTGCTAGTGTCAATATGCAGTCAGCCAAAGATGTGACCATTGAGAAAGACTTGGCTGACAAATTATTTAGCTCTAAATCGGAATGCTACATGCATCTGCTGTTCTTATACCAAAAATGCTAATTTGTCCATGGTGTAAACACTCTTCATTAAGTGAGACTCTAAGATATCACCTTTAAGTGTTTGGAACCCTGACCATTCAGAAAATGGTATAGCATTTGCCCTCCCTGGCTGCAGTGGTTTGTAACATGGACTTGGTGGTACAGTCAGATGTTTTAATTTTTACCTTTACTGCAAGAACATTCCTGCAGAACAAAGGGCATCAAATTAACACTTTTTCTTCAGCTTTCTATTTTTCAGGAGATGAAATTTCAGTATGATTTTCTCAGCTGTGCATACCTAAAATTAAATGCTTCCCTCATAATTTTTAGGTAGATGTGTAGAAAACAAATAATTTTTTATAACAAATTTGTATAACAAATCTTTATGCAAAACCTTATGGAAGATAAAATAGCATTTGCAGCGTCTTCAGGTAATTTGATTTTACCTACACAGTCATTCCCTTGTAGCTTTCATCCACTTTTGATTGAACATATACTCTCACACCCACGTATTTACAAGAAGGAAAACATGTACTTAGTGGTCTGGCCAGGATCACTCTTATGCAACATGGAAAACAAGGGATGCTGGCTATCAAGATCTTGTTCTTTCATGAAGTTTCTTCTTGTTCAGCAGCAATTATTTTTGTTATGGAAAGTCTTTTGCTGTAAGATTTCTTCTTTTTTGGGCTAACAGAAAAACAAAAGGCACATACTACAATCTTGTTTCCATCCTTCTGTTGTCAAAATGCAGAGTCTTCCACTGACAAAATGCTAAAGACCTATTGAGGCTATTTTGGGTTATGATACAAGACAGCATTTCATATGATCAGCTGGGAATTACCTTCTTTACTATAATTTGAGACCATTCTTTTAACACTTATCCTGTTTCTTCTGGTGCTTATATACGCATTTTTATTCATGCTTCATTCATAGCAATCTTAAAATTTCATATGAGTCTCTACAAAAGTTATTTCCATATTGATAATGCCAAGTCCCTACCACCTCCTACCCTGTGAGAAGATCCCAGTGCTACATTGCATAGGCCTTTGCCTTGTAGGATTGGCAAAAAACAAAAACAAAATTTGCTTTCAAAATCCTATGGGTATGGTTACTGCTGACTGATAAGTTTCCCAACCAGTCTGTGCAGTATGCTTTGAAAACACTTCTAGCCTTCATTGCCAGGGCAGGGTCAGGAATATAACAGATATCCCAAGTGACAACTTACGGTACATAAAAGTACTTACCAGACCAGACTACAGATATATCCATACAAAGAAGCACCCAGTTTACTATTAATACATAATGCATAAGTAACTCCTGCCCAGTTCCTGCTTACCAATTCAGCACTCTGCCTTACTCCCTATACTCCTACAGAATGTGACATGGCCTTTCCTCCTTGATGGCTTTCTGAAGGCAGAGCTTTAAACAGTCCCTCAGGCCCAGGACTTCCAATACTCTCTGGAAAAAAGAGGGATGTATTCATGGAGTGCACATTGCTACTCTGGAAAAGCTAAATACAAAATGGATAATATTCAGTAGAGGTTACTGATGTTGATTGCACCTCTTCCCAATGAATGTAGGTACCTCTAAGAATAAGATCATGGGAGCTCACTAGCACCTGCTACTACTCTAATTTAGAGGGGATATCCAGGAATAATAACAGCTATCTGCCAATTTTCTTTCAAGCTCAAAAACAGCTTCCCCTGCATTTTCAAATGTGGCAGTGTGATAAGTACTCAAATAATTGAAATGCCCACAACTCCAAAAGGCAAGTTGAATTCAAGTATGCTGCAATTATTTACTGCAATTAGTTTCACTGAATTATTTTATAAAATATAAACATTTAATCTGAGATGCTATGACATACAATACAAATAGTTGTAGTCATAAAGTGAAAAAAAAAAAAGCCGAAGACCTAATTGCTTACTACAGAATTTTCATTTTGTACATCTTTCCTGAGCCTAGGATAGATGTTACTTATAATAGATAACTACCTATAAAAAGCTGAATAAAAGTGTTTAGGTGAAATATTTAGGTATGCAATCACACTTGCCTTTTGTTTTTGTTTCAGTAGCACTCAAGCTTTCTGCAGCTATGAAGCTGAAATGGTTCACAACAAGTCAAAAATCTAAGTTCCTAATACATCCAAATCCAGAGGTAAACAATCAATAGCTTAAAAGAAATACTGTGGAAGTTTGTTATTAAGATCTTTAATCTAAGAACATTCCATGATCAAATTCCTTTCTTCTTTTGTAACATTCAGGCTTAATAAAAACAGAAGTTTGTCTACCTTTTAATCTTATTTTATCACTCTGCTGGTATGCTACTCTGTCATCAAGATGTGGAAATCAGAGACTACAAATGTTAATTAAAATAATACAATTCAGTTTGGATCCAAAGGAAGCCATACAATTCAGGGCTTGAATTTCTCTAAGTGCTCTATGGGAAGGTCAAGATCAAACATGTATAAATGCAATACATAACGACATCATTTTGGTGTTGCCATAGTGAAGAGGGGAAGAATTGCTGTTGTAAGATGACACACATTTCATATGAAAGGAAGCTCTTGCTCTCTTGCTACCACACAGACTAAATCTATTTTGTGTCCTAATCTGAGATATTTCAAACAAAATTTGTCTTACAAAGACCATATTTATGCAATTCTGGTACAATTAACGAGCAGCATGATGACCCTTACAGGGTTGAGTTCCTCCAGGAAAGAACATGAAAACAAAATGCTTTGTGACCACTGCTTTTACTCTGTCTGCAAGGAAGCTTACTGATTTCTTTTTGACATATTCTTAATTTTCATAGTCTTTAAACACTCATTTTACTCCTTTGTTTTCTGTTTAATATTCTTTGTCAGCAGTACAGCGTGGACATTGAAGTTTTAGACTTTTACATCCCAACCAATTTTAAATTTAACTATGTGACTTGTGTTTAAGGACTGAGCAGAAACCATTAAATCTCTGAGCTTTCTGGTCTTCAGGAGAAGTTGACCGATCCTTTTAAGTGACATACTAAAATCGCTAGGAAATCTGTACAATCAGCAGGAATCAGAACAAGGACATGCTCTACACACAATGAATGACTTTATGGCATAGGAAATTATTTTGTATTAAAATTTGCATAAGCACCTTTGTATGGACACTGCACATTTAAACAACTGTTCTTTCTGACTTCAAGAGAAAACATCTGATAGACTATACCTCCACAGTACTGACTGAAAGTGGTCCACAGCAGATAGCTTTCAAGAATGTAATCCTACTGGTTTGGATTCATGTATGAAAAGTGGCAGGTTTTATTTAATGAATTTGAAGTCAGACACCTACACTGAATGCTAAAAAAATTAAACTTCAAGTAACTCTTTAGATTCAAAATACCTCAGCTTAAAATTTGAGTTTAGGATTTGGAAGAAAAACTACTTTTGTATTTTTGATATATTTGGACCTTTGTTTCTACTATTGGCATATATAGTCTAATTTCACCTCTCTCCTCAAATCAGAAAGAGTATCTTTAAAACATAAAATAACTGTATTTCTAAAAGAAAAATTAAACTAAAAGTAAAGGTAGCATTTTCCCTATTGGCCCCAAAGGACTTAAAACCTAGATTCCCTACCATATATGCAAAAAGTTCAAGATATTATTTATCCTATTCACTGGTGCAATACATACCTATTAAAACTTCTACTCAAAAAACTCAAATACTGGGTTTAAACTGAAATTGTGATGGAAGTCTCTAGAATAGAAATTGTTTTTATTTAGAAAACACCATTAAATGAATGAAAACCTATAAAAACCGCCCATGTTAAATGTCCCAGTGCTTGCTGATTTATATAGTTCATCTCTTTGGATACATTAAGTATTTCCTTTATAAAGATGCATATTCCATAGTAAGAAAGTATAAAAGGAAAAGAAGGCAATACAGTATTTCATAGTTTATTCTTCTATCCAGAGTGAAGTAAGGGCATTTCAGCCACAAAATGAAGAGTTTCTGAACAAAATGAAAGAAGAGTTACTAGGTGGCAGATGTTAAAATCTTATAAACAATACTAGTGAAAAGATTTCTTTTTTCCCCAGTCACTGCCTGTTTATGAACAATAAAAAGTAGTTGAGTGCACTTCCACTAAGAGGCCCTAAGGACAAGGAGGACTTGCAAGCACTAAATACTGCACACACACTCTTACTGAAATTAGGAATAAGTTAGCATAATTATGATTTTTGGTAAATATTTGTAAGTCATTAACAACATAAAATTAAAATTGCTTCCTGCCTAAATTCTTCATGAAGCAAACCTCAGCACTTTGTAATACTTTCCTGTCATAAAACTGCCAAGTATTTGAGATTTTCAGATGAGATCATACTCAAAAATGTTCACATCCGTGAAGTGGGGAGGGGGTTGTCGGGAGGAGGAATTGCAGCACAGTGCTATGGGCATGAGTAAAGCTGCCCCAGAGTGCCCCGCCTCTCACTGCCTGCTCTGGACCACTGGAACAATATTTGCTGGTTGCTATGTAGACAGGAGTCATTGCCAATTCATCCCATTAACAAGACTGAACCTGGTTCTGGTTGATAAGAATGGGTATTGTTTGAATAAAATGTGTGGATAAAATACTCCCCATAGGTAAAACTGGTCATTTTCATGTGCTTGGAGAATGTTCAACTCATGCCTCGCAACCACACCTTTAGTAGAAACTTTTATTTCCATACCATTGTTGTTGGCCTTTCTTTTTAGCAGATTTGGGGGAATGATACCTCATGTTTTTTCAAAAGGCACATCGAATTTGTAGTGTATTTTAATCTTTTCCAACCACACATTAAATGAGCATTCTAAAAATAATTTTACAGTTTACTGGGTTTTTTAAAAAGTCAGTTGGAGCAGCTGTATATCTGACAAGCTGACTTTGTGCATCTCATGAGTAATGACTGACAGAGGGTTCTGAGCTCTTGGTATTATATTTGGAAAGAAAAGGCATTGCATACAAGCCTAGTGCATTAAAAAGCATTGCTAAGAGGTTAAGCACTCAGATGCTAGGAAATGCCAAATACCAAACACATACTCCGGAGAGAATCAGCTGAGCAGATAATGGTGTTTGGGAGAGGAAAGGATGGAACTGTTCATTATGAGGCTTTTTTTCCAACATATACTAATAGCACAGGAGGGGCAAGAATAAAGATCTGAGAGACTGAAAAGAGCCTGTTCTCTCTCCATTTTATTTCACTTTATATATCCGTGCCTATCCCTGTTCTATCTCCTTCAGAACCTTGATTTCATCAAACAACATTTGGACTTCTTTGCTACCTAATGTCTACCTACTTTTAAAACTGTTATAAGTATTTGTTGTCTTTTTATTTCCCTCTACATGAACAATTCATAAGCAACTCCTTTTCAGAATAAACAATGACATAAAAAGTGCTATCGGTGCTTATCAAAGGAGATTGCAAAATTCAATATGAAATATTTAGGAGCTGGCTTATTCAGAGAGCAAATAACGCAGAATGTATTTTGAGCGGAATTTCTATTTGTTTCAGTTGCAGCTGAAAACACTGACCTCATTACCTAGAATAATGTGTAATCTTCAGTATTCATTCGATAACTATGCACATTCATTCAATACCTAGTTTTCCAGCTCCAGCAACAAACAAAACCTATGAATCCCATAAAATTCCTTTCTTGATTTTACCCCTCTACTGTATCTGCTGAATAAGACCATGCAGGGAAGGGGACGGGGGGGAATGTGGTTGTATAACTACATCGTGTAGTGCTCTGTTTGAGTGAAACTTGGTTTTCTACATTTTGAGTCATTAACTTTATGACTTCAATAATTATTTAGAACTCAAAACAATTTTATGCTTCTTGGAACAAGCCAACAATGTAAGTTCTATCATACAGTATTACAAAAGGCATGAAATCACATCAGAATGTTTTGATCTACTATGAGAAATTCTTACTAAACAGCAAGTGAGAGTTAAAGGCTTTTGTCTCCACCCATCCTAGTCCCATCTTTTACATGGTTATATCTTTTTGTATAAGCAGCCCTAAACCATTTCCTAGCAAAGCCTCCTGACCTCTCATTCAGTTTTCTGTGTTTTCCATCTCCTTCCATTTATCCTTACTGAAGTGCAATTCCAGCATTCTTAACCAGGCACTCTGTCCTTCCCTCTTGATCTGATTTTCAAGAGCTTTTATTTGGTGAGTTCCCAGCTTATTCACAGCTCCTGACAGTTGCCTCTTGTCATTCAGTGCTGATCCTAAGAGCACTCTATACCCCTGGCCAAAGCTTCTCTTCAAACTGTCCCAGTCTCTTTAGCCTAATGGAGAGCATAGAAATCCACCAGCCTATAAAGGTTTATGCTTCTTGGATTGGGTTCTGAGATGAACACAGCAAGTACAGTACATAATCTTTGCTTTAGGGCAAAATTCCTCAATCATGGAAATACATACAAATCCAGAAAGAACTGCAGGTTGCAACTTGGCCAGCTCTGAGTGGATTTTCATAGGAGTGGCAAAAGGCACATCTCTAGCACAAAGGTTGCCCTGTATCAAATTTCAAAATATGCCCTAAAGAACTGGCAGGATAATATATATATTACCGGGCACCATTTTCTTTTAATTCAGGCAAACTAAACACCTAATTTTCTGCTCATTCCTCTCTTAAAAAGAAAAAAAACTAAAAATCCCACACCCTTAGCAGTCACAAAATTCTTCCCAGAACCTTTTAATGGGTTGGGACTTTTGAAGTTAAGGGATAACAAAGCTGTAATCAGCAAGTCTTCAAAGGATATAAATAATTAAGGGAGGTGTGGATGGCCCCAAAGAAATAATTTATGATGTGATGTCATTACAGTATCTGGCATTATGAACCAGAATGCACACAGAACTAGCAGGACTGATGCTGATTCTCCCATGTTATCCATGGTAGAACATCTGCACAAGACTGATAAAGAAGAAGGAAACTCACATTCTCTCCAAGACACTTTCTGTTGCAACATCCATCCTACTCGAGCAAGAGAGGGGATCAGGCTGCCTTGATGGAATAGAATGTTTGTGTCTAAGTCTTAACTCCCTCTACTTCACCATGAAGTACACGAATATTGTGATTGTTCAATTATTCACTAAGACAAGAAATAATCACCGTCACAACTCGTTTAACAAATGTAATACAGGTAGTGAAATTTCAAAAGCATTATAAAGTGGTGTGCTTCCTAAAACAGACCTTTTTTAGTACATAATAACATATTGTGGTAGCTTTGTCCCCACAAGTAGAATAGTAGTCAACAATTTCCAACTGTCTTGTGCAAAACCCTTTTTCACTGTTCAAATTTTAGCAGCATGAAGTTTTCTGTACAATAAATAACAGTTCTTTTAAAGGTTCAATCAGTAACCAAAATCCTTTCAAGATTAATTTGTAATCCCTTCAACCATCTACAGCTTTCTCCTTCATCCCTGCTTCTTCTCCTGCCTTTGTCCTGTATAGATTCATTCATGCAATGGTCTTGCAACAAAGACTTTCAAAAAAGTGGACAAACACACTTGGTAGAATAAACAGGAGAAGCATAATATAATTTCAAGACCCATCACTGAACTTTTCAGGATTTATTGCTGACGTTGACTGTGCCAAGAGTCAGTTCTGTTAAGTGAAATACTGCAAATATGGTATTGGAGTGTTTGACTTTATGGTGACACATTTGTACTACAGTCATGAATAATATATGCTGTTCTCTAGTATATTTCCCAGTATGCTGCTATGCACTAGTAATAAAGGTTCTTACTAAAACAATGTTATTTCGTAGTTTTCCCCCTCTTCCCTATCCAATTAAAGCATATTTTAAATAAATACCAAAAAATAGTTAGACTGCAGTCAACTTTTCAAACAAGAAGTTCTCTTCTTTAAGGTGACAATCTAATTCTAGAAAGCAGTGTGAAATGAAGTTAGTGTCTTTAAAAATATATTACTTTTCAAGTTACTCGATACCTTCACTCTCCCAGAGAAAATTTCCTGTTCTGGCTGATGGCCAAAGAGATTATTTAGTAAGAGGCCTTTTGCCTTTCATTATTTAGGCAATATTTCATACTACTACAATGTAATCAAAACACTTCCTTTCTAGCCAATATTTGGCCCTAACACAGATCAACATTTTTTCCATTGGTATTTTTTAGTAGCTGCTCTGAAGAAAAACATCATTAAATCTCAGCATTTCTTCATTTTGCCTTCATGCTGTGATAAATACCAAAAGTATTCTGTTAGATCTATGATGACTGCTCTCAAAGGGTTCTCAGGCTATAAGGTTTCATGAAACATAAAATTAGAAAAGTGAAACGGATTCAAATATTAAGTGAAAGGGTAGTTTTATTTCTCTAAATCCAAAATCTAGAAATAATATAACCACATGCAAATAAGAAAAAACATTCAGATACATTTTAAAAACTTGCAACAATTGTCATTTGTTTTTCTCACATCAAATTCCTTTCCTGATTCCTGCAGAAAAGCAACAAAAAAAAAAACAGTTTTGTTTTCAAACCAAGACAAGAGAATCTCTACAGAACTTGCTGGGTTTAGTGAAATTACACAGAGCATGTCTAATTTGTCTTCCTGGAAGAAATGGGGTTTTTTAAACATCAAGGGGCCAATACAGAGGTTTGCATGAGCATGGTAGACTATCATCTTTTCACAACAGTGTCTGTTTGTATGTATGGGACGGACTTCAGCAGGCACAGGCAGATTTGTTAACAAAGAGCAGAATAAAGGGGTCAGGAGTTCTAAACTCTAATGATGGCTCTGGAATGGGACTTGATGCTCTGGTTACAACCACCACAGCCTTGTCATAGTCATTCTCTACAACAGAATGACTTCATGAAGTTCTATATCCCAGATGAGAGGTGGCTATAGTGAAGGTGCAGTAGAGCTACAAAAATGCAGTAAAACTCAAGTCTAGTGAAAACCTCTCGCAAGATTAGAGAAGTAGTAGTTAATAATAACAATAATAAAAATAATGGAAACCCCAAGCTCCATCCAACCAGCTATGCCCTATGCTTACAGGCCTGAGTGATACTTGCCTTTTTTGCATTGTGTGATATCTTTGTGGTCCATTAGGAGAATCAGTAACTGAGGGACCATGAGGTCTGTTGTTCTACAGATTTCTTTAGTTCTGTAAGCTTGTTACATCAGGAAGAAGGCAAAGCCCTTTTCTGTTCACTAGCTTGCCCTGCTCCACAGTTATCTCTCACTAGTGCCCATGTTTCATTACAAGAGTTTAAGACTTGAGAAATAAGTGGAAAGTACCTGTAAGACCTGTAAATCTGTAAGACCCTTGAAATCAGTCTCCTAGCTTTCTGCTTATAACACTGTGTTTATGATAAAGGGCATTTTGAAATTGGAACTAATAGTGCAACATGCTTGCTTTGTTGAAGCTTTAAAGTATGAAAGATTGTTAGAATACTGAACTAACAGTCAGGAACCTTCCTGTCCCTTGCTTGCTCTCTTTAAACACTGACAGGCTTCAAAATCAATCTACCATGCCCATGCAAATTCCTCTTGCTTTACTTAACTAACAAATGAGAAGTGGACACTTCCAAGCCATTGCAAAATATGACTGCAGACTCATCATGGGCCTGAAATAAGACCCTTTGCAATGGAGTCCTTTTCTACATATTGTGCTTTTCTATTTATTCAGGCCCTTGGGTTTAAGAGAACTCTTTGGTACAAGAGCTTGCATTAAAGGCAGTACTAAAATAGCACTTTTCTCCCCTCCCTGCCAAACTGTGAATAACTAGCAGAATAACTAGTAAAACTTTCCCAGAGCTATTACGTAGAAGAACTGCATCTATCAAAAATTAATCTCCCTCCAGCCTAAATGGTCAATCTCAAAGATTTTGTCATTCCATTCTTCAGCAAGCTGAGAAAAGGTTCAGTTTTATTCTATAAGATTCACTAAATAAACTAGCAGAACATCTGATATAATTGATCTTATAGCTGAAGCTATCCTGCTTCAGCTTATGCAAGAAAGATTAATTTTAGAATACCAGCTGCCTGCAGCATTGTAGAAGCCTCAGAAATTCTCCTCCTCCTTTTTTCCTTTGGCCCACAATACAAGGTTTTCTTGGAAGTCAAGATGATATGTGCCAGATTGAATATTTGATACTGTGTGTTAAATATTTTTTTTTTAAACACAGCAGTTCTTTAAACTGCCTCATAGGACTTCAAATAGATGACAGTCTCATTTGCACTTATTCATATATTTTGTTTTGGGGCCATAAATTTCAAATAATACTGGTGATACACTAAGCACAATATGAAACCTACATTCACTGAAATAAACATGGAAAATGACTAATTAAAGTCCTCACAGAAACATCTATGCTTAAAACTGAATAAATAGCATCTTCTTAAAATGGATTAGAAATATGGTCATGTATGTCAACCACCACTCCTTCATTTTAATTTCATGTTTGTTTCAGTAATCTTCAATATACCATTCAAGTTGCTCCATTGTTGCTGGGGTTTGTTGGTTTTTTATTTGGCTGGTTGGGTTTTCTTTTGTTTTGATACTTTGTTGTTGCTGTTTTTATTTTTTTTTTAAGTAAGGAAAAGCAAAGCACAGTTCTTTATGGTAAAATAAGTGACTTTCCATGAGATTGACAGTCATGCGTCTTCCCCCCCGAGAAGATTGTGTTAGCCCTTGATACACTGCAGAACAAAGAACCAACAAAGAAACTCCACATTTTAAATAGCCTACTGTCACTCTAGACAAAGGTGCAAACAATTATTTTATAGCAAAGATTACATGTGTGTTAAGTCGCCACTGAAATCCTTTCTACTTCAGATAGTGGGTGTTAAGAATTATCATTACACTTTTCAAGACTGGAATGAAAAGTTCAATGCCATGTTTACACCTAAGATATACATGTAATATACATGGAATGGGTAACGGAATAGTGTTAAAAACCCCCCACTAGCTCCCATGCTCCAGTTTCTTTCAGAATTGATTTCACATATTCAAAGTTTTTGATGCTTCCATTCTTAATGTCCACATGGATCTTGTAATCTTTACTTATTTTTAAGTCAGCCATGAATTTAGTCACAGTTTTTTAATGACCAATAAGGGAAAAAAGCATTTCTGTTCAAATCTATTATTAGATGCCTCCTATATGACCAACTATTTTGAGGGAGATTATATAACTAACTAGATGGTTTCCATTTTGAGTACAGGGAAAGGTACTAAGAAACTGTATTTGTGCTACTTACTTGGAGTAAATGAGCAAGTAAGAAAATAGAACCAATATAATACACAAGACAAAAATAAAATGGTGTGAAGCTATGCCCTGTGCACTACTCAACAAACAGCAATCAAAAAAGAATTCAAAGGTTGAAAACTTACTAAGCAACTAAAAGAAACAGAGTTCTTCTAAAGAACAACAGAACAGCATTTTGATGAAAGTCTTAACACATTTCACATATCAAGAACTTCATATTGAGGGCGGACTTGTTCTATTTGTGGGAAGACAAGAAAAATCAGCATCACTCTTTGGAAATGGAGGACAGCCCACGTTCCATGTATCTAAATGTACTAGCTCAGCTGAGGCAGTTAAAAAGAAACAAAAAGACAGCAAGAGGCTAAAGTAGAGGTACAACTACTTGAAAGTCTTAATTGTATTCTAGTGGGAGCAGAATTAGCATCTTAGTAAAATACCTTGCAACACATGATGGAGCTTCCTTGTTCTAATCAACCCACCTGCAACTGAGCTTCCATAGCCTGCTTCAATGTCCAAATTATATTTGAAAACCAGACCTAATCTGAGGAAGAAATATCCCTAGATTTAGATTCTGTATCCTATGTATGAGTGGTATTATTTTATACTGTGAAAGAGAAAAGTAGGGAGAGATGAAGACTCTTGGTAGACAGACATAAAGGGTTATGAAGGCACTTTATTTCTGAGAGACAATTGCCCTTCTGAGAAAAGAAATTGCTGTTACTTGAAGTACAGGTTTTAGGAAAAGCAAAAAAAGGATAGGCACAGATAGTAGTATTAAATGCTTTACCACAAAAAACCAAAAGTATCTCTTTTTTTGTAAATTACTAAAATCAATTTCTAAAGCAGAATACTCCATTAGTAATATAGACAGAAAGTATACAGTAAAACACCAGGAACTTCATCTGTTCTGTTCTATGTTTATGTATCTTTATAATGTTCAACTTGAGGTTGAATTAGTAGAAACAAGTAAAGGATATTTCTATTGAAAGACAATGTGACTGGCAGAAAAGGAGTCAGATTGTAGTATTCCTTCTAAATCTGCTCCCAATAACCTCAGCTTCATCACTTATGAGCAGGAGGTAAGATTTTTGATGATAGCAGTGGGAGTCCTAAAAGAAATGTCAAAACCAGATTGTACTAGCAAAGAAAAAGTTCCAGTAAAGGCTGTGCCTTAGGCCTTTCTCTAGCATTCCAAAGCACTGGCTGTTTCTTCAGTTCTTTCATTTCATTTGCATGCAGTGTAGTTTTCTGGCACTGCCAATTCACAGAATGCCTTAGTCATATATGGGAAGAGCCACACATAGGGTCTGTGGTTCCTCCTATCTCCCACTGTCAGACATTTGCATTCCAAGAATCCTTATTAGCTGTGTGGAGAGCCTTTCTAAGGAATCAGGCGTTGCTTATTTTGTCTCTGACATTCCTTATCTAATGATGCTATTGCATGGGTAAGCACAGATAGCTGCCAAAAGTGCAGCTACAGTGTTGCCAGCAAGCACGATGCAAATTACAGTAAAAAAAGCAGACATTTCACTTTGAATTGCAGTGAGATGGATAAATTGTTCTAATCTACGTACCTTGGTACTAGTCCTACAATTCTTGAGGCAGAAAAGGGCAATCTATTTACCAGAACAATGGTTTTGCCTTCAGCTTGTTTCTCAAAACTCCTGGGGACTGGAAAGAAAACTTAATAGAACAGCATGTAAACTGGGTGTAAACAGAACTTGAACTTAAGTGAGGACTTCTGTTTCTAGACTGCTATGCTTTTGTTTGTCCCATGTTTGTTCTTGCAGCTGTATAAACCCTATTACAACACTGAGTCAAGTTTCAGGCTGTAATAATCCCTGATGCAAATGATAAAATTAGTAAGATTAATTTTTTTTAAGAAAAAAAAAGAAGAAACATACTTAGGTCTACTGAGATGGCTGCAACTGCTAGTTTCATTGATGTTGGAGAGTAAGGAGATCTGGCAAGGTTCTGCACAAAACAGAGTCAATAACAGATTTATCAGGTAATGTGTTTCAGTTGGAAAAGTGAATTCACTCAAGTTCATAGAAGATTCATAACATGTCCCATAAAATTGCCTGAATAAGGGCCTTTCCCAAAAAACAGAACTGAATTTGGTTTTCATAAAGATTGGGATAAATTTTCACTCGAAAATGGGGAACCAGTAGTCTAGATTGAATAACTTGCTCTAAGAGCAATGTGCTCACATTCTCTGTGATATTAAAAGAGTTCACAGTTAGCAATAGGTGCCCATCAATTGTATTATAAATGGGAGATGGATTCTATTTGTCTAAACTTTTTTCCTTGGCCACTTGAAAAGCACAGCTTTATCACATAAGAGGAGATAAAGAAAAGCTGTTCACATATTATGCAAACTGTTTTTATAAAGCACTGCAATGCTCACGTGAAAGGCACTGCATAACTGCAAAGTAAGCTATTTTTAAAATGCTAATGTATGCATGAATTGCAAGTACATAATATTAATAACATGAAACAATGAATCACTTTGATTCGAAGCAGCATGTTAGCATTAGACTAAAGGAAACAGATATATCTTCATAACAGTTTTGTGGCAGAAAAATTTTAGTCTCCTAAAATCTATCCTGAATCTAATCCCAAATATCCTAGCCTCTGTTTTGGCCTGCAGGTAGCTGAAAAAAAAAGAACCCCAGTATTTTAGGAGTCATTCTATCTGTTAATTACCTCCAATCCCCAGGCATTTTAACTTATTTCCCTTTCCCATAGGAAGTCAGATCTATTCAAGTTCATACTACTCCCAGTCCTGAGCTGTGTACTCATCTATGCTGAGTAGTATCACACTACTTGAAGGCAGTGAGGTTCTTGGAGACAGGTCCGTAACATGCACTTTGAACATGCAGTACAGGCATTCAGCCCTTCTGAAACTTACCCTTTGTAAATACAGGTGAAATTATCTAGTTGAATTATTCCTCTTGATTTATTTAATAAGACAGCACCTTTTCTCTATCCAGATTAGCTACTTACTTAAGAAGTATGCTAATTTCCTGATTTATAGAAAGATATCATATTGATTCAAATTTTCAAAACTTAAACAAATCCCTCAGTGTTTCCGCTGTTTGCAATTCTTTTTCTATTCCTACGGATCAGTTCCCTTTTTGTGAGTCACTTCAGATAAGACAATTTACAGAGGCACAGAAATAGAAATTAAGTACATTTCTTAAATTAATACATGTGAAATTTTTTCTTGATGACAAAAGCTAAGAAACACCTAAATCTCTAAGGGGACAATATCTTAGTAAAGATTTATTCTGTACAAAGCTAAGTTTTCAATTTTTTTTCATTCTGCTATCTTAAAGCCTCACTACATAACTACATCATCTTTAAATACTCCAAAGTGTAAAAATCCCAAATAATCTTTTAATCTGCACTTTTGTTTTCTAAAGCATGTGGAATGTGAAAATTCATGACAACATAAAAGGTCTGTTTGATGTTCTTCCCCCACCACACACCTCCAATCGTGAGCAAAATTGTACAAGGTATAAAAACCTCCATAGCTAACTCCTTAACTTTCCTGCTTTCTTTATATCTTTTTGCTCAGGGAAGGAAATATGGATACTATGAGAAGGACTTGAACTTGGATGATCCTCGTGGGTCCCTTCCAAATCAGGATATCCTATAATTCCATTACTTACTTGTTTATTTTCCTATGTTACAGGGAATAGGAGGACAAGGGAATTTCTTTTACTCCTTCTTTCACCATTGCATGGGCTGGAAAGGCAAGTCCATTTACTAGTAAATGAACCACGGTTCCAGCCCACTTAACAGAGCCCTATCAAATTATAACACTTGTTAGAAAAAACACACTTTCCAGATGGGTTCCAGAACCAATAAAACAAGCTCATTATTCACTGCTGTTTAATGATTTTTCTTCTATGATTGTTCTATTATAAGCTTTCAGTCCATAGCCTTTCCCACCTCCCTCAAAGCACTGCCAGCTCTAATAGCCCAAACTGAAGTTTAACATTTTCAGCTATGAATGTTTGCAGAGAAGTCCTATTTGTTCAATTTCATTATCCATGTCTTTAAAGGTAGCTTTCACATTGCCAAGAATGCATTTACACAGCATATTTCAGACATGACAGTTTTTATTGGAAAGAATTTTTAAAACATCAAGTTTCAAAGTTATACTTGTATTTACTTAATTTATATTTGTAAAGCAATGTATTGTGTTTTTAAAAGATATGTCCTGTTTCAGTAACATTAATAAACTGCTATAGTTGCCCTTAAGAAAGTTTAAACAACCCAAGATGTGGCACTGCCTTTAGGCAAATGAGCAAGCATGTCAAAGTGTATTAAGCATGATATTTTAAATGGGATTTGGAATGACACTTCATACCTGTTGAACACTGATAGTAACGATGGCAGAATTACTTCAAACACTTCTCTGTGAAAAGCCTCACTACTCTTTTCTTATTTTTCAGTACAAGTAAAATAGGCCTAAGTCATGTCAGTTCATTCCTGCCTCTGTTCTACTTAGCCGCTACATTTAGTTTTAATTTTCACAGATCACTTCCAATTAGTCCATGACAAGCAGATTGCTAATGTATTTCCTCACTGCCAGACTTCTTGACTGTTGATGCTTTGCACAATACTGGAAGGGCTCTGAGACAGCATATAAGATTTATACAAATAAATTCTGAAACATGAAGTAAAAGCAGCCTCTTGGAATTCTGCCTCTGGCACTGCTTCAGCCCCACTTTTCTGGAAAATCTGTATTTTAAAACTACTTCAATTAAACTTTGTTTTTATACTAAAAATGTTTAACATGGACAAAGCTTGTATAGTGAAAGAGCTTTCTGAAGACATGTGGTGTCACATTGTTTTAAAGTTCATCCAAGTCTCATCCAATTCCTATGTAAATACATGGCAAAATTCCTTTATGTTTTTTCTACTATTTAGATAGCAGCATAATTTTTATTACTTTACTTATAAGCTTTTCATGTAAGTCATCAAGAATTTTGATAACATTTTCATCTAATCTTTGAGTCTTTTTATAAATATTAGTCCATACATTATTTATTTTAAGAGCATTAGCAAGGAACTTTAGATCTGCATTCTTTTACTGAGAGGCAGAGAAAGAAGAATAAAAGAATAAAGGAGTGAACTGAGATGTTTTTAAAATCTCACTAATGTAATCAGAAAACCTAAACCAGAGACACTGGCATTCACAGAGAAAAATAAAATACTTGAGCTGGAATTATCTTCTCTCTCTCTTAAATTCCAGTTTAAGAGAGCAATTCTAGTTCTGATAACTATCCCTTTGTTTTTACAACTGCCTCTTGCAGCACTTGTCTTCATGCACCTAACAGGCTTTATTCTTCCAATTTCAGGATGAAAAAAACCATGCAAAAAAAAACCAAAACAAAAGCATGAAACTTTAGAACCCCAAAATTTACAAGAGCTATTTCCACATTTATGAAAAATGACAGCTCCAAAAAAAGAGAGCCTGGTGATCCACAGAGTCTGTATAACAAAGATGAGGAAATGCTTACATCATGTATTCAAAACTATTCTAGAGAGACAATAAACAAATGAAACATAAGAATAACCCCAGTGTCCAGAATCTACAGATCCTCCTTGGGGCTTTTACAAAACCAGCAAGTAAAGAGTTTCTGTCCCCATAGGCCACCTTCCCAACCACATCCACACATTCTTTTTGATCTTTGAATACTCATTTTGTACTAGATCAGTGGATTGCTCTGCCTGTTTTCTAGCAATTTGTTTATTTAATAAGACCCATATAAATTATCCTGTTATCACTGTCTGAACTTTGTAAAGATCATTTCCTATAGGAAAGAGTCATGCATTCATTCCAGGTACCTGTTTTAAATATTGTACTCCATGGTGTTAGACAGGCAAGCAAGGGAAAAAACCTTACCCTCTCAAACAAAACATTTGGTTATCCTTATTGTGGGTTAACTCCAGGAGGAAATGAAACTCTAAATAAGCCACTCCCCTTTCCCCTGCCCCTTCTGGTGAGGGAGGGACAAAAGCAGAGCCTATGGGTTGAGATAACAATTCAGTGAGAGATGGTTTTCTTAACATCTAAAGAGAATCCAAAATTTTCAAAATCTTTTATAGCAGTCCTGAAAGAGGAGAAGGGAGTGGAAGGCTGGAGAAAATCCTCCTTCTCTGTTCCTCCTATAGGCTGGGTATGACTATTGATGAATACCCAGTGGTATCGGACAAGACCAGGCCAAATGAACAACACTGGATGTGCACATCCCTAATGACCCTCATTTCCCTTGACACTGCCATGTCATAGAACAATATCATGTGGTACATCAACAAAGCAATCCTAATCCATCTTCCCGCTTGGAAAAACGCCTTGGCCAGCAGTGTGTATGGGTACATCCACGAACAGACCAAGCAATGACTGTAACCAGTCACTCCTATAGAGTAAAAACCTGGCTATACCCACATGGCACTAAGCTCTACCCCTCTCTGCAACCAGACATATACAACAGGAGTCTCCCAAATGCTGTTCTTAAGGAGCACCATGGTAAATCTTCTTTCCAAGTGGTTCTAAGGTAAAAGAACTATTACTCACAAGTTACAAAAACTGATGCACTACTAGCATTGATCAGACAGGCCACACTGTTTTTTAAAGCAGGTGGGTACATGACCTACACTAGCCTTAACTCCACTGTGTGTTTTCCCCAGATGCAGAAAATCCTGAGGGTGTGGCTTTCTTATTTCCACAAAATGAATGGAGAATGGAAAAGGAAATATCTGAAAGATGCATGCTACCTACCTAATACCTGCAGGCCACAAATCCTTACGGGCAGCCCCTGCAATAGCTTTACCATTTGTGCTGGGTTATTACCCCTCGATTCCCCAGCAAAGCCCACTAGTCCAGAGCACTGTTCTAAGACAAGTAGAATTAAGGAGCAGTTTCACAAGTCACTGAGGTGACTTTCAACACTACATTCCAGATCTGCTCTGAAAGAAAATTCAAACTCCAGGGATGCCTGGAGATGGCCAGGCCTTATCTGAAAATCAGCAAAAGCAAACAAACAAAAGACACAAGAATAGTGTTGTATGGTCCAATAAACAAAGAGTATAAAAGGAAATAAATGAGTAGGGAAGAAGAATAATGAGGTCAACTGCAAATAGCTTTTATGTTGACTTGTAACAGAAGAAATAAACCCAACAAAATAAGATATTTTTGATAAAGAGAAATAAAAAATATTACTGTGATGGAAAAATATTGAGGATGCTGACATATAATTTCATATTGATATAAAAGGGAATGATATTGAAGATATTTTATCTTCATTTGAGTGTAATGCATGAATAAGACAACAAATTACTGTTGAGCAGATTTCTTAAAAGAGTGTACTGCCAGATTAAAATGGCTAACAACATTTTTCTATTTAATCCCAGCAATAATAATGCTGTTAACACTTTCAGATGGTTGTCATGCTCCCTCCATACACAGAAAAACATCCAGATCTGCAAACAGAACATTTTGACCCAAGGAACTCCTTGGGTACAAGAATATTCTTCCATTCTTAACAAGCACCCTCTGTTTACAAAAGGGTAGTAGGAAGACAGATTAGCAGGATTCTGCTCTGAAAAGATTAATAGAGGACTATGGGAGATTTCTGTATGAAAGTATTTTTATTGAGTAAACATTTTAATAGAGAAAACTATGGGGTGAATATAAGAAAAATATTTATATTTTGAGCAATTTACAACTAACTTAATGAATTATCACCCTTAGGAAATAAATGCAAGATATCCTGGAGACATTTTCTTATTATGCAACATTTACAAAATGTTGCATAATAAGAAAACCACTATTTCTTGTTGCACTGTTCTAGATATTAATAAAGAATTATAACAAAAAGGAAATAATGGAGCAGAAACAATTGCATAAATTGTGGAAGCATTTTAGATCAATTCTAATTGCAAAATATTACATTTCAGGACTCAGGTAAGAATCACCTCAAAGCTCAATACAGGACTTGATTTTTTATTGTATAAGAAGAATATATATAGTTGTTACTGATTTTCAAGTCACAAGAGCCCTCTCCTCCCACACAGAATATATCCTAATCTTTTCTATATTTTATGAATTATTTCTGCAATCACTGTAGCTAACATAATGCTTGTAATCTACTAAACTCTGTTTTTAAAACACATTAAGCATTTCATAGTTCAGAAGCAAATTTTGGTCTGAGTCAAGCAAACAAGAATGGAATTAGCAAATACATTAAACAAGTTCATCATAAAATATCTTCACTAAAATTTCCATCTTGAATAACACAAATATGTATGTAAGCTAACGAGAATATTTTAAAAGCAGGACCTGCACCATCTAATTTTAAAATCTAACTTAAATAGTTCGGATTCTACAAATAAAAAAGTAACAAAACAATGACTATTAAAGGGTTTGTACAAGAAAGCAAGGAATATACTCATGAAACAGGTTTTGTTTTTAACCAAGGACACCTAGAATGGTCAAGTATGTCCCATTACCACACACACATAAATAACTATTCACATTTGATAAAAATAAGTAGTTCTAAGGCCTTGCCATTATAGAATTAGTAGAACACCTCTATCTCCCACCAAGGCACTGGTGTTTCACTGCAACTACAAAATCTACTCATAAGAGACTTCAAGAAATAAAACTAAATTCTATCTCTAAACCACACATTTTTCCTACCTCAAATCAAGTCCAGGAAAGAAGCAGAAACTACATCTGGGACACCTCTTACCAAGACTTAAAACTACCAGCTGCTGTGTAGGTAGTTTAATCACTGCTGTCCTGTACACTTGAGTTTTTCACAGCTGTGTAGATTTGTGTTCAGCATGACTTAATCTGATGTTCCATTTTCTTTGCATCTGTGCCTGATGGGTGGACCATGGTGGTGCCACAGTTTATTGTGTGTTTTTAGGCTTCAAAGCCTTTAAAGACTGTAAAACTGGGTAAGATTTTGAAGCTATAGAAGTCAACATAATTTGGTTTTATTATAAATTTAAATTGCACTTTGCATTTATTTCTGTATTTTCTAAGAATAGTTCTGGGTTACATGCAAGTAATGGTTCTAGGTGGGGATTTGGGTATTTGTTACAGTCAAACTTAGACTAAAGAAAAGGATTATAATGAGAGCAAATTATTTCCTTAAAGCAGAGAAACCTTGTTCTTGTCATGTAGTATGTGGAAAGTGCCTTATTTTTCACTTTGATTTGGATAATTTTTTGCATCAATTTGCTGTGGAAAATAATATATTTTGTACAACAATTCCAATACCTCTTATGCTACAGAAGCTGGGGGAATATCTGTAAATATTTTAATCACAGCTTTCAGCTCAAAGTAGACCTCAGAAAATACTTTAATCATGGCTTACAGCTCCAGGCTTTGAAGCAATTAAATATTCAGGTGGTGAGGCAAATTCTGAAGAGGTCTAAGTCGCACCCAGCTGGGATTTGCTTTAGCTAGCTCAAGGCTAATATGAGTATTTTAAACATAGCATTGCTGATGCACTTTGAAGGACAGCTACTGACTGATAAATTGGTTTTGAGAGTAACAGAAATTTTGTTTCAACTTATATTTTACATGTTTTAGGCAGATATCCTAGAACTTCTCAAATCACTCTGTACCTTCCAAGGTCTTAGGTTGGAATCTGGAATCTTACAGAAATATAAGAATTCTTCTGACCAGTGTCAAAATATTCATTTTAAGAAATCTGATTTTCTGCTAGTAGAACTAGTAAGTTAGACATTGAACTTTGAAAAAAACATTAATGATACTTGAAATGTAACTGATTATTTTCTTTTGGATTTCAACACTAAGATTCTAGTTGTAGGTTCTTCTGTCAAAATATACTTTTTTTCTATTTGTAGCATAAAGCTACTTTGGTCAAGTTTTGTCACTCAAATCATAATACTTACTGTTTTACTTTCAGCTCTGTATGGCTATGAACATCTGAGGAACTTAAAATTTAAGAGATTTTCCTAATCACATAACATTTAAATATGCACCTTGTTGTTACACTACATTTGATGCTTTCTTCAATTATGCTAGGGTTCTGCAACATTGTTATGTTTATCCTCATAAGAAAAGTAGCTGGGTAAAGAAGGATTCTAGTTTAACTTTGTATAGGCTGAGGACTTAGAAAGTTTAGCTACAAAAAAACTATGAAAAGGGTCGAGAACCAGTTATAAAGATTACTTGGGTCCAGGATAAAATATGAGGCATAGAAAAGCAGTAACATGCAAAAAGATCAGAAAAGCCTATGTAGATTCCTTTAAAGGCCTTTTGCTCTGGATGATTTCATAGTTGCCAGTGCTTGATAACTGCTTAAATATCAGCTGTGTTCATTATTACACTGGACAGCTTTTGAGTGCCTGGAGAAATAAGAATTTAGTGAGTTTCTTGTCACCATTAAACTACTGTTACTTCCTTATTACTTTAGGGAATGTGACTTCCAGTTTTCTTCCCAGCTGAGGCAAATATAAAACCAAACAAAAAAACCCCACAAAAATCCTAACTGCTTTCTGCTTTAATCACACTTATCACACAGAGTTCCAAAACCAGCCTTTACAGTGGCTATGGTTTTGAAATGGTTTTCTGGTGAAAACCAGAAGAGCTGAAGCTTGGTTTCTACAGATTGTATTGCTAGATGCAAATGTACAGACTGTGGATGCCCTGGCTCATGCCCTTGTTTGCATTTCCTGTTGAGCAGATTTTGCATGTGCCAAAAGGCTCGCTCTTGCACTTCTCACACCAGGTAACTGTTCAGCTTGTTCCATAGCTCTTCTTTTGGCAATGCAATACAATGCTTTCCTAATATCCATTTCTACCTTCTTACTATTCATAAACTTTCACATAGAGCTTAATATATTTTACACATTCCTTTTTCTGGCCAGTTTCTTCAGAAAACTGTAAATATTTTGAATTCATATGATTATGGTCTGAAGAATGTTTTCCATGTATATTACAAACCAGAAACCCAGTCTAATGAAACAAGAGTCTAAGTAAAGTGCTTTAGAAAACTGGATTGTTTTCATTACCAAAATACAAGGGAATGGTCAACTATTATTGTATCATTGATGTTTTGCTTTATTTTTAAACCATATAAAACTCCGATTTACAGAAAATACTTCTGAAAGTAGCACAGACATTCTTCACCTGCGCTGCAATATGTGGGTGGTTTTAAATAGACTTGTCTTTTTCCATTGCAGCAAATTAACTATTTACTGGATATATACAGGATACACCATGAAATTCCTTTTCATATCCAAGAAGAAGGACAGGAAGAAGGACAGTGATGTGCCTCGATGGTACTATGAAACTGTTTATCAGTTCCCAGTAATGCTTTTATAGATAAAAATCCACAACATATTTTTCTGCATGCTTTCTCATCTGGAAAGAACATCCTCCTTTCCCCAAGATTCAGACTTTGGAGTCTCCCCCAAAACATCGCTCAGGTGTTTGCTGTCTCTTAACCCCTGAGCGAGCCTTGGTTTTTGCTCTCTTGGCTCCACAGCAGCGCACACTTGAGGACTCTGTGCTGCCCGTGCTGTGTGTGAGTGACCTCTTCAGCCAAGTCGCTGTCACTACAGAAAGGACACGCAAAAGAAGTGCATCGACTTCCAAAATTAGTACTTTTTGAGGTGCAGCTGCCGTATTTTTCCTCTCTTGAGGATCCATAATGAAATAGAGATGAAGGGGGAAATTTGTTTTCAATGGAAACTTTGAAAAAGTAATTTTTTATTAGTTACTTCTTTCAATTGCCAGATGGAGAATTATTAATAATTATTTAATAAAACCAATATGGGAATGGACCATGAAAGTGTATTAATTTGACTGTCAGGGAGCTTTGCAAGAGCCTAAAAATTAGCATGAATCATATTTGCCACAATGCAGTAATGGCTGTGTCTACAGACTGCTAACATAGCACAATTATGTGTGTCAAAAGGGAAACACGACAGAAGTTACAAATTAATTTATACTGATGTGATTACTTAAAAGTATACTTGATTTTACAATAACCAATTATTATGTCAGCAATGTTTCTCATTACTCATTTCCTCAGTCATAAAAAGCCTTCTTATTTTATGATTCTGCCTGAGTTAAAATTCAGAAAAACAGTTTACATGGCTCTTGGAGACGTTCTAATTAATCAGCAGTAAAAACTGTATCATCTTCTTAAGATATGCTCTTTAGGAGCAAGCTGTCTCTTCTTTTGCCCAGATTGATGAAGTAACAATCACATATAATGTTGCTAGAGCCAATTCTATTTCTAATTTTGCCATGTGGCTCTTAAATCAAGAAGAATTTAATTTCCCAAGCAAACAGAGTGAAACATTCTAGTGAAATAAAGACATTAGAATATGTTATTCTGTGTGCTTTGTAAAATTATGTGACTGCCTCTGAGCAAGTCAGTGTCATACCTGTCCTTAGGTATCTTCCACAATCAGGTAACGCTATGTGGTGGCTTAGCACCTACCTGACATCAGGGACTGGGTTGCCAGCAACTCTGCACTCCAGCAACACTTTGTTTCCTTCGGCAACTTCCTGGCTCCGGAGCTTCTGAGTGAATAGAGGCGGTGAAAGTTCATGCTCTTCCATGTTGATGAAGGGACGGCACAGGACCATTTTGCTCTCCATGATGCTCCCCCTTCCAGAATAGTGTTCTCCATTCAGATGAAGTCCAGGTAATTTTTCCTCAGGCTCAGTCTCTTGAAGTGGTTTGTCAAACTCCTGGTTCACCAAGGTACTTAAAGCTGGTTGTTTCTTATTAGGTGACAGGTATCCACTGTCTGGAGAAGAAGAGTCCCCATCGGGACTACGGCCTCTTGTCTTTGCTGCCTGTCTAAATATAGATGATAACTCGTCTATGAATGTGGCAGCTTTGTCACACAGCTTGTTCCTAAAGGGAGCTTCTCCCTGCAATGTTGATTCAGAGTTTGGGCTTGTCTTAGGCATACATGCACCACCTTTCTCTGAAAATTTCAGGCTTCTGATGAAGCTGGGACTCGCAGGTAGAAAAGGTGAGGTGCTTGCTTGTCTCCTAGAAACTGTGACAAAACCATCCTCTGTCTGAGGTACAGTGGATTGCTCTGTCTGATTCCTTGGGAGAGCATGACTTGCAGCAGATGAAGTCCAACTGCTTGCTTGAGGTGTCTCTACAGTGTCTTGCTCATGCAGGTCGGTGTCCCTGAAAGAAGGGGTTTCTGAAGGACTAGACAGAGGGGTATTGAGATAATGAGTAAAGTCTGGTGCTGTGTTCTCATCTTCCTCCATGGAATTGGCAATGGCTTCTCGAGCTATGTCAAGGCTCTTACTTATCTCTTCCTGGGTAAGGAAGGCAGAAAGTTCATTTGAAAATTCACCATTCTGTGTGTCTGACAGGGAATCACAGAAAAAGTCATGGTAAGATGAAGCGTCTGACATATTTTCAGGATATCCCTTACTGCTGTCTCTTTCTGGAGAGTAAGTCTCCTTCAGCATTAAAGAAAGAGGCAATGCCCGGCCACAGCCTCTGTCTTGCATCCTGGAAGACACAAGAACAATTCCTTAATGAAAAAAGTTATATCATAGTTCCCATAAGCTAGACACAAAGCTGTAAGATAAGCAGAACATAATGATGTATGACATACCATAAACCTTGTTTTCTATTAGAATGAGCCAGGGCTGCAAATTTTATAGGTGGAAATTAGAGCACTTAGGAGTAATTTTTCTCATGAATCTTCCCTCAGAAGTATGAAGACATCCTTTGCCTGTATATTGCCTACCACAACATTGATTCCACTGGATCAATATGTATATATGCTGTTATTTCACATCTGATTAGTTATTTTGCATCAATTCTACTACGCCTATTTTGTTTTCTGGTTTTAGCCTTATGAATATTTTGGGAATATATTTCCTTTCTCTGTCCCAATCCAGACATTAAACCATCAAATTCTGAGTGAAGTGTTCAACTTGAAACCATTATGAGGATACACACAAGGATATTTGGATTAGAAATTCCAAATTATCCTTTCTGTTTAATGTTGATAATGTGTTTAATATTATTTTACTTATTGTGCTAACATTTTTAACTTGTTACCAATTTAGTAGCACTTTCCTCAACACTGAAAAATTACCATATGCTAGAAGTAAAGCACTGAAGAAATAGATTTCACAACCTATATATCATCATGCTCAGTGGAAGCGTATAATGTATATTTTGTATCAGTTTCACAAAGCAGAGAAGCATTTATACCTCTCCAGTTTCCCAACATGACTTCAGAATTATGATGAGCATTCTCTTTAAAGTCAGCAAAAAACCAAGATATCAGGGAAACCACACATCAGGGAAGGACTGGCTGGAAAATCTCCTTGCTAAAATGTATTTGTCTAACTGACTAGATTGTGGCTGATGAGATCTGAAACATAATTATTGTTTCTGCAGAGCATTTAATTGAATTGAACATCAGTGGTTTTAATTACCCTGAAAAATTCTCTTATTCTAATGATAATTTCTACAAGAAAAAATTTTACATAAGATTTAAAAAGAGAAAATTTCCTTTAATTCTCTACTGATAGTGGAGAAATGGCTTGACAATCATGCGTTGCACTCGGATGTATTTTACATCAGCTTGTGCAGGCTCCAATTACCTGCAGTCACTAAACCAGGGCTTACCCAGCATGTAGTCATTAAATGACTGATAGATTATTGGAATTCTTGGCTTAGCATATGCATCTCTTGATATGCCTGTTTGTCTTGCCAACAGATTACAACTCAATGCATAAAAGAGAAGTCTAAGAAACCCAAAGCATTTAGGGTTTGAGAAATGTTTTTATAGAATTCAGTGATAAGTTTATTATTTGCTGGATTACGTTTTCCTCTCCTGTTATCTGTGTTTACAGGGCAACAAATTTAGCAACCATGCCAATCTCTTGTCAACCAAATCTAAAAAAGTATATACAGTATAACTGACTATCACATAGCAGCTTTAAAGAAAGAATCTGAGAAGCCCAGCAAACAGTTGGTCTAGAGGCTCAGCTGTTCAGGCATAAACTGGAGGAATGCCAGGGAAACAAGAGTTAAAACTGCAGAGTTTCTTCCTCCTTAATCTCAGATTTTTTTTTAAAAAAAATTGTATTCAAATGAACAAAGGTGCTATTTAGACAACATGTAAATATTTGTGCTTCAAATTATATCTTTATTTAAATCTGACACACACTGGTTCCTAGCTTGTTCACATCTCAAAGTGACACATTACATACTCAGATAAACTTCCCTGACTTCCAACACTGAGCTGCTCTAATGTTTCAATGGGCTGTTTCATGGGTAGGAGGACAATTTTACTTATTGTTATCCACCCAACAGGATGATTAAAATTAGTGTATTATGAATTAACATATTTCTTCCCAATGCTCAGCTTTGTCATTAGAAAATGATAATGGCTACATATATAGTAATTTTCAAAGCCTGGTGTCTAAATTAAATGAATCAATCTATACATGGATATTTAGATAAAGTTGATGGATTTGAATGTGCTGATTATTGGCTATTTCTAATGCTGATAAGCCTTCTTGGTGAGAAGGTTCCTGGAAATGGATTCATATGTCAAGCTTTAGGGAGCCGAATGGAAGCTTCCAGGAGAAAGATTTTTTTCAGCCATACTGTAACACATAAACTCGCTATTCTTTTAGAGCAACTTGTAATCACAGTGAACTGGAGGTGAAGTATCACTAACCCTATCAAGTAGCTTATAAGATCATAACTAGAAATTTTGAATGCTATTTCTAGCTTCTCCAAGTTAGACTACAATGTATTTATAACAGTTTTCATCATCATACTCATTAGGTAACCTGCAAAGCCATATACTGTATCATTTAAAGACACAAGCATAAATTACAATGTTGCATGCAGAACAACATTATTACATACAGACTACTTAGGGGGTCCTATTTGTAAATATTTAAAAATTATGCCCAATTAAAACCACATTTTTTTATCATGCAGTTTAAATACTTATTCAAAACCCAATGCAGATGCTCTAAAGAATCATATGGTAAATATTAAATTTGAAATGTATTGGATTACAACAATTTCAGAAAAAAAATAGAGTCACTAATCAAATTAAGGTTTTGTAGGGCTATATAGTAATATATGGAAAAACATAGAAAAATAAAGGGTTCATTAAAAATATATAAACATCCTGAATTTGCAGAACCTGCCAAATAAGAAATTATGACTCAACATGACCCAATTATTCCTTAACAGGACCTATCTCTTCAAAAGAATCATATGAAGGATGAAATGTATCTAGTAATATTTTTTAAAACAAAAAAGGCACATAGTTTTTCTCTGAATTTTGAAATCCTGCAAAATTACTCCACAAACACAACAATTACGATCAGCAGAAAATATAAAACAGATCTTACAATGAGCAGGCCAATATGAGGAGTTCAAGTATAATTAATAGTAGGTAAAGTTGTTTTTCTCCTTGTCTATCTGAATAGGCTTAAAGTTGCTCCAGCTCTTCACTGAAGCTTGCTTGGTCCTTAGTCGAGGAGACTGTGGCCTGTGTGTTACATCCGTCCTCTGTGCCTATGAAATTCGTACCCCCCTCATCTATATTTGGTAACTGAACTCATGTTTCAGCAGACTGCCACTATCTGGAATTCCAGCAGAAGCGTTAGGCCTGGAAGTGGCGCAAAGTTCTCTGTGCTTACTACTCAGAAATTCAGAGAACTTAGCCATTCCCTTTCTATCCCATTTTATGGTAATAGATTTTAAAATTTTTTCAGCAACATTATTTTCATGATAATAAATAAAATGATTGCCTTTTTCTACTAAGAATAGTTTAAAATCAATAAAATCCTTGTGTACCTTAAAATCTTGTAGAAAAGAAAAAATTGGAATAATTTAGGTTGGAAAAGACCCTTAACATTTTTGGATTTATGAGTAGAAATTAGGCAAATTTTTGTAATAATTGATAAATAATCTGTAACCATCTACTACACTGTATAAATAAAGTAACCCACTGAATTTTCACATCTCAAGTGAAATAGCAAAAGAAAATAAGTATTTGCCTCAGAAAAGGCACAAAAAATCCCTGGAAAACAGGTATGCTTTAAAAATACCCCACAACTCTGACACATATATTAACACTGAAACAATCAAAATACAGTTTTGCTTTCTATAGAGTTGTAGAGCATAATGTGTAACAGAGTCCATTCTCCCTTACTGTCTCTGTTAAGGAAGTACTTTCACCTCATTAAAACTCCTGTGAGAATTTAGTCCCAGGGAAAAAAAAAAAGCTGTCCAAAAACACTTTTTCAAGCACATAATTTCTTTTAAAACTCAGTGAAAGGAAGAAGTAAACATGAAGACTGTTGGTTTAATCTGGAGACTTTATCACATAGTTTCCAGAAATAAAAGCAATGTGTGGGCAACGTGGTTTCTGCCAGATTGCAACCTATTGGGAGTCACATGCTCCAGAGTGGATAGAAGAAATTATAGCTCCAAAGAGATGTTACAGACAGACCTCCGTCCCTTCTGCCAGCATCCATGATATCTGCTCCCGGATTTGAAATCATTTTGTACACTGGCATTCGCTCTCAGCTCAAGATCTTCTAGATACTGCCTTGCATTTTTTACTCAAATTTGTTCCTTGGCAACAATGGAAGTGCAGTAGATGTACTCTTGTGACAGAAGAGCATAAGAGACTCAGAGCTCCCTACAGGATCCAGACCACCTTTACGTACTAACAAGTGCCAGTACCACACATCCTATCTCAGTGGTTGATAGAGCATCTTGGCATTTTCATACAGGCAATTTCTGTTCCCTAATCACAGCTTGAACAGACTGCTGGACTGGGAATGCTTCACAATGCATACAAACCCCATTTTTGCAGCTTGAGATCCTTACCATGTTGTAGTGTAATTAGTTAAAATGATTTTTTTCCAGGTCATTTTACAGTGATTTCAGCGAGTCAAATAAGAACAGACCCATGATTCTAAAAATTTCAAGCTGAAAATTGTACACAAAGAAGGAGCTGGCTATCCAAGAGTTAACCACCAATTTTTAAGCAGTCACCCCACGAAGTAAAATCAAGGTCCTTTTTCAGGCACTCAGCATCTCCACTAAATACCCAAAACTTTGCCACCTTGGAATGGGAGTCAAAAATAGCCTGCATATAAACAGCAACAAGCTGCCTTGGGCTATCTTCAGCATTTTCTGCAGGGAGTGGGTGGATGAAATCCTGGTTCTTGCAATTATGTGTTTAAATTTTCACTTCTGGGAAGAAAATATATCTGCCTGTAGATATCTGCAGAGATATTTTAAAAGAAATTTAGCTTTCTGAATACAAATAAAGTATTGTTTTGTGTAAATCGAGTATGCCCAATACATTTTGTACAGCCTGATAGAAACATTTTCCCAGAAAGTGAAAGATTTGTGTTCAATTAATTCCTCTTCACCTGTTAATGAAATATTCTTCATAACATGAAAATAGGGCAAGGTTTTATAGAGCTCTATTAAGCCATGAATAAATTTTCCCAACATTCTTCTTCTATGATTTAGTGAATGCTCATATTTTTTGCTCTGTACTGAATATTTTGGAATTAAGATCTTCCATTTTTATTGCAAAAACAATGTGTATTCTCCTTTATAAACATAGTAAAGGCAGTAAATCACTAAAAACAAATGGCAAACAGACTAAAACTTTGGAACAGTTACACATTTTGCAAGATAAACACGCTTTAATATGCAATGATGTAACAATTTAGCATTTGCACATAATATTTTAAAATAAATAATAGCATCAAACAAGATTACAGATATACAGCTAATATGCTCACTCCATCCCTATTGCAGTATTATGGAAAATTCAGCTGATGAACAGAACTCCACAGAGATAACAGTTTCCACTACCAATAGATTTGATGGAATGCAGCAGTTTCCCTGAAACCTTAATAATAGTTTCTATCACTAGTCAGCTCAAGTCCTTCCAAATCCCATCCCAAAAACCATAGAACTATTCTGGTTGTACAAGCTTATCATTTGATCTGATGAAGATGTTACATAATGCAAAAGATTTTCATCGTTAATTGTGTAAAACCAAAATACAGTAATAAGCTCTTTGCCCTGATGATTAATGCACTTACCTGAGAAAGCAGAGCGCCTCTGTTATAGTCCTTGTTAATTTGTTTCTTACTCTAAATAGCAACAAGATAAAATACAAGCAGATAAGCAATCTCCTTTCCAAGACCTGAAGTCAAACACCAGTATGCAAACTTCAAATAGAAATCTCTAAGAACTGCTTCTACTTTAAGCAGCAGGGAGAGATACAACCTCCTTTACCAGTTGCCACAGAAACCTCCAGTTATTTTGAGTTACTAACAGACATTTCTTTCCACCTCTGAAAGAGCAAAAAAATAATCTGGTTGCCTGTGCTTAAACAGACTGGGTCAATGTCTTGCTGTAGTTTGATGCCATACATTGCTTTGTTCTTTAGTTTTCCCTCAGTATGCAAAAAACATTTAATTATGCTTGTAAATACATAGTAAATGGATTTTTTTTTACATAGCTAGAGCTAATCTACATTTTCATAGAGTGCGTTGGAAGTATCTGCCTGTAATACCTATATGAAAGTGTCAAATGTAGCAAGCAGTGTCAATGGTATTCAAATACAATTTTTCCAAGTTTCTCTGAGGATCTTAGGAGTGCAGTGGGAAAGCTTATACACCTTCAGCTTTTCCTAGTAGTTGTGTTGGTAATCAGTCTGGAAGAAATACAGCAATTGCTAAAATTAAACTAATAACAGAACAGTAATAATAACTCCCAGCCTTCTTTTACAGAATATTTCATCAACAAAGAGATTGAGGGGCTGCAAGTAACAACAGATCAATAAACTTTGAAAATAGTACAACTTGCTAGAAGTATCACAGCTGTGAATAGGAAAGGAAACCATAAAACAGAAAGGAAGGCTAAGTAACTCACAAAGAACTAATACCATTCTGTAAGCTGGGAAAGAGATGAACACTTCTCAGTCCAAGATCTATGGTCTATCTAAGGTCTTGATGAGGCAAACTACCTCATCAAGAAAACCTTGTCATTCTGCTTCCCTTATCTCAAGATTATTAGAACACTTGGAATATCATTCTGTCTCAAGATGCTCAAGATGATCATTCTGTCTCTTTATTAGCCAGACAGGTAATAATGGAACATACGTACAAACAGCTACTTGACTGGTGAGTGCCCCCAGCATCCCTTAAAATGTCAAAGGAATTTTGTCAGGAGTTTGCATCCCTGTGCACTGTGATTAATCCACTTTTGCATCTGCGGCTGTGAAGTGCATTGTGCCCTCACGCATTTATCACAAAGGCGAAGACTCGTAGGGCAAAGCTGTTTGATCTTTGCCTACAGACGCTGTGTCCAGGGGAGAGATGTCTCTGTCCACGTTACCTGAGAGTGGGCGGTGCCCTGCGAAAGGCGGTGCTGTCTGAGCCTGCCTCTTGCCAGGCTCTGTGTCCATCAGGCTCCTTCAGGGCTGTGTCACCATGACACGCTGGTTCCTGAGCCTGCCTCTTGCCAGGCCCTGTGTGCATCAGGCTCCTTCAGGGCTGTGTCACCATGACACGCTGGTTCCTGAGCCTGCCTCTTGCCAGGCCCGGTGTTCATCAGGCTCCTTCAGGGCCGTGTCACCATGACACGCTGGTTCCTGAGCCTGCCTCTTGCCAGGCCCTATGTCCATCAGACTCCTTCAGGGCCCTGTGACTATGACACTCTGGTTCCTGAGCCTGCCTCTTGCCAGGCTCTGTGTTCATCAGGCTCCTTCAGGGCTGTGTCACCATGACACGCTGGTTCCTGAGCCTGCCTCTCTGCCTGGCCGGACCCTTCACTCGCAGCCCCGCACACTGCTGCGTGAGGCGCTGAGGGGAAAACGCTGACGGGGTCCGGGTTTGGAGAAGCCATTGGGCGCCGGTGAATGGCGGCGCTGCTGGAGGTGAAGAGGTGCCGGCCAGAGCCGGCGAGAGCGGCTGCTCAGGCGGGGCAGGCAGGGTGAGGCTCTGCGGTGAGGGACAGGGAGCGTGGAGCCTGCCGCTCTGTGCGGCTGTGGCGGCAGCGGGTGCCCACGGGCCGAGCTCGGCCTGCGGGATGTGTTGCTGTGCAGAGCGCCATGGAGCTGTAGCCACACCGCACCGGCGGAGCTCACTGCCGTGCCATGGAGCTGCAGCCTCACCGCACCGGCGGAGCTCACCGCTGTGCCATGGAGCTGCAGCCTCACCGCACCGGCGGAGCTCACTGCCGTGCCATGGAGCTGCAGCCTCACCGCACCGGCGGAGCTCACAGCCGCGCCGTCGAGCTGCGGAGCTCACCGCTGTGCCATGGCCTGGAGAAGGCCTTCCCACTGCCCGGTTCTATTAAATATTTAAGGAGTGTTATCTAGTGGTGTCAGAGAAAAGAAACGAGGTATCAACAAACTCTGAATTGAATTCTGTGGTTCAAGTAGAAAGGCCGTTCCACATTTTAGCATTTGGGAATGTATACAAATAAGAATTTAGGCAAGCCTTCGTTACAGCTGATTTTAGTACAAAAACTTAAATCAATTTCATGTTGAATTAAGAAGGAAGAGGGAAATGAGTGAAAGTTAAAAAAGGCAGCACCAATGCAATCTCATAAGGATAGAGAAAGCAAGGCTGGAATTTGTCAATGTAGCACACGGCAATATAATTGAGATTGTATAGTCTAGCATGTAAGGATTTCAAATTATATGATAAATTTAAGAAATCTAAGCTGTATCAGCTCAGTGTAGTCTTACATAATTTTCTAAAGAAAAGAAGGCAAATAAATTAGAGTTAAAACACTAGTGGAAAATCTGTGTCACAAAAGTAACTCTCTAACTTAAACAAGCTGTTTGAAAGAAGAAAAGCAGCCCGTTAACGTTAGATACCTAATTTTTGTCCCAACTCTGCAGAGTTAACACTAGTCTCTTAAAATTAAGTTTTAAGAAGTCCATATACAGGACCTTAGCTCAAATTTTGTCCAGTTTTGTTTAACTTAAATGCTTAAAGTGTTACTCTTCTCTCAGTTGATTTTGTCCTGTATGTGGTGCACGTTAGTCATGTTCATGATGGCTTTACCAATTCTTTTATTTTTAAAATAATTGCATGTGTTATAACTACCTGTGCTGGATCTGAAAAGTTACTCATCCCTTTATGCCCTGTGGAGTATGGAACTGCTTAATTCTAAGTGCTGCAGTCCTATTCACATTAGATATTACCTGTACCTCTTTGAAGATTATATTTCAAACAGAGCTGATTTTTTCTTTTATATAAGAACCACTTGCACTTATGCATATCATAAAATTCCCATAGCTGGGCAGTGAGAAAAATGCTTCATAGCATCACATGTTGTATGTGCTAAGATTTAGACTTTCCTCTTCGTGAGGAAAATGATCTCTATTAGATCAATTTTAGCTGCAAGCCTAGAGTGCATATTTTACATGTTTATATTCACAGCCAGTCATGTATTTGGATTCCTTCTTAGTACGTGAAATGTGTTTGATCTGAGCAGGCACAGGCAGAGCTGAAGTTCAATACCAGATAAAAGCTTCTTTCTTTACGAGGGGATTAACTTTGAAAATGGAATGTGCTCCTTTCAACAAAATGTGAGATGCTGATCAGTAGGAAAATAAATATTTACTTCTTTCTCCTTTTATCATAATACAGATTTACATTGCTTTACCTTTGTAGCAGCTATTGCACGCTGTCTTTTGATTATGCCAAATGTATTCCTGTAGGAAGACTCCACCTGCCACCAAAAAACATGTCTGATGCCAGATAGGGGTAGGCAGCTGTGTATTGCTGCCAGAGTCACAGCACTAACAAAGACAAATGTGCAGGAATGTGACATCCATACGTCTGGAAAGAGCAATGAATGCTGAAGGAGGAACACGGAACAGCTGATTACTTCCACTGTGAGCCTCAGTAGAACTAAATAAAAAAAAAAAAAGTTAAAACACAGCTGGCTATTTAGAATGAACTGCTGAGAGATTTGTCAGTCAGTAGCTGCTATTAGGGAGACACTTAGCTTGGGGATATTTTTGGAAAGAGTTTCCCTGGAGTTGGAGAGACTTCAGGCCTTTTGCTTTTTTCTGATTGGCCAACAGACAGGTGCTGAGAAAGGTGGTGGCAGAAATATTGCAGACGTGGTGAATAACACACAGACAAGCAATAGCAACTTACTTCTTGTTTTATGATAGGCTATACCATGTAAAAATATAACAGAATTTTTCCTTTCTCTCTGTCTGTTGTGAAGTGAAAAGAGATCAGACAAAGAATTGATTCATGTTGGTTGAAAATACAATTGCCTGCATTTAGAGTTTGGGAGGGGCGTGTTCTACCGTAGCAAATGTTTAACACCTTAAAACTAAAACCAGGTGGGTTTTCTTGTGTTTAAAGAGTCTGTGTCCTTCAAACAGAAATGTATTATTGCATTATATATTAAAAATTTCCAGTTTGTTTGCTACATGATTTCCTTTTCCATAGAAATCATGTAGCAAACAAACTGTTTTTAGAAATAGGTGCTTTTAGGAATGACACAAAACAGGCCTCCAAGCTTGTGAGAGAAGAAGGGGCCTTTCAGTGGCAATGACAACTTGTGTGACAGCACTGAGAATGCTTGTATGTCTTCATTTTGGAATCAGTTTCTAGAGTTTGGACCTCAAAATTGAATCCACTGGTTCTGTCAAAAGCAAAAATTAGAATTTTGGCAGAGTACTGATCTTGTGCTGATAAGTCCATCTCTCACTCCAGGCATTACAGCTTCAGAGCCAGTGACTAAACATTGATGGGGTACAGTCTTGGTACTTTGGCATTGATGGATTGGAAAAATTGACAGTCAGAATTTTTTAAAGTTAAACAAGCTGTCAAGCACCATCTCTGTTTAGACAGGATCCAGCTTTTTCTTTTTCTTAAAGGGTGATTATTTCTGGTGAAAAAAATAAATTGCAGAGGCAAATTGAGTACATTTAGAAGGCAGTGATGAAAAATCATTTAAAAATATATTTCAGACAAAACATGATAATTTTTACTCACCATCAAACATGAAAAGTGCATAATAAGATATGCACATCTCCTTTCTGTCCTGTTTGCTGTCTTGATTAGAATCAAGATAAAGAGGCAAAGAATGCAGTTATTTAAAGATATGTTTTTACATGCTTTAAATTCTCCACCATCAGATGTGGATCTCGTATTGGTTTTTCTGTATCAAAGTAGGAAAAATTAATTTAAAATTCATGTATTTCATAGTTGTTCAATGAGATGTCATTTGAGCTTCAGTGGTTCTTAAAACAACAATTTTCTGGTCCTTACATGAGTCTGGTGGTATTAGTCTAGAAAAGGGAGTCAGGCTGATGGATCAGTGAACTATTGAATTCTCTTTAAAAAGTGAAATGTCACTAATAATCAGGCAAAATATTCATTGAGTCAGCGAAAGAATGCAGATCTGGGAGGAAGCAGCCTAGAGAGCCAAGACAACCACCCTTTAATGATGATGCAAATATGCATTTGAGAGTTAAATGCATGACTGAGACAGCTGAGAGAGCCACTGAAACAATGATTCATCAAAAAGGATTACAGAAACACCACTTTCAGACTGTTTGGAATACAATTTCTGGCTTTGCCATCAAAACCTGACTAAATCCAAAGAACCTGGCAGATGAAAGAGGAGGTTTTTGTAATACTACCCCAAAAGACTCTAAAATTCTAAGATGCTATATGAGCAATCTAATACATTTATTATTTGCTTTGAAATTTGGGCAATGGTAAAACCTGGCTATAACCCAGAGAATTTAGGCAATAAATCTGTTACTGAAAAACTTTTTGCAAAAGCATTAACTGTACTGTTGCACATGTGGTACAGATAGAAATACAGGCATATCTGTTGTGCAAGATTAGGATCCAACAGAACCAACCAATCTAGGTTTTTCTTTATATAACAAGAAAGAAGGAAGGGTGATCTAACCAAAGCAAACCAAACAACAAGCTGTTTAATTCCTTTTTTTGCCACTCTCAGGTCGAAACAGTCTGAAGAGTTAAAGTTTGTGTTATATAAGCTGGTTTAGAAGAGGTGTTAGTTATATTTTATATGGAATTGGAATAATAATTACTATATAATACATGGATTAAATGCATAATCATTATATATATATAATATAATTGAAAAATTATATTACAGATACAATATGTAAATACCCAATATTCAGGCATTAGCAAATGCAAAAAAATATTATTTTGACATAATTGTACTTACTGTATGAGAATATCTTGCACAGTTTCATGATCAGTTGATATATAGCATCTATATAAAGAAACCAATACAACATTCTTATCTCTGTTTTTCATAGCATTTTCCTGCACTATGCATTTTAAATCCTAAATTGAAACCATTCTTGTGAGTGAGTCTCATCAATCATCAACATCTAAAGCTTTGCCTTGGGAAATGCTGCCTGTGAGATTTTAAACATAAGAGTAGATTACCTCAAAAGCCCATAGAAGTTAGCACCTCTCCTTTGAAAACATTTAGCCATGTTTGACCAAGAACCCTTTCCTTCCCTTTGTTCTACAAATTGAATGGATGGTGCAATATTCCAACAAGCAGTGAAGGGGTTCCAGCCCCAAGGGTTTTCTGCATAGCCAGGTTTGATGCTCGTCATTTTCCTGTGCACTTGTACTGGTGAGAGTGAGTTTGCAGTTTGGGGAATTGCACAGAAGAGATGTCAGAGACTATGCTTAGGGTTGTTGCTGTCCATTGACTTCAAACCCTTATGAAGTAAATTAGTAAATATAATGTGACAAAACTTTTAACAATAGTTAGCTGCCATCTTTCAAAGTTAATTGACTTAAGGTATAAAGTTATTTAAAATAATAAATAAAATAATAAATAATAATAAAATAATAAAGCTCATAAGATTTTTTCCTTAAAAATATACACAAAATGTAATACGTGGAGATAAATCACCCCTTCTAAAAATCCTACATGAACTGAGAGGTGACAGTGATGGCATCTACAGTTTGTTTTCAAAAAGGAAATGATAAGGACGATCTCACAGTTTAAAGTTGTAAGAAAAATTAGTATATTTTGAAAATCAAGGCGAAAATAAAAGTGCAGAGAATTTTCTAATACATTTTCTTGGACAGGAAATAGAGCAGTTATTGACAGTAAGTGAGTTTCACCAAAATGCCCCATCAGAAATCCAGGAAGGAAGCTGATTCTCTTTTGTCCGTATCAAAATTTCATACAGTTTGAGGAAAGTCCTTTCATCTAAACTCTTTTTTCTGTTAATATTTAATATAGAGCTTTTATTCTAAGTATTTCACTATTATTAGAGTAGACAACATTGTTTTTGATACTTTGCTATTGTTTTGGTAACTTTGAAAACGTTTTTAACTAAATACCTTAAATTTTGGTCAGTTTTAAGTCGAGTAGAAGCTAATGCCTTTCTAGTACACACTTCAGTCCTTCCACAAGTCTTTCAAGTTCCTAAATGTAACAGCTTTGAAAGCAGACTGTACATTTGTTCAGACTCATAGTTGTACAGACTGGACATCTGCCTCACTGCTAAGGCCTCATAGAGGCTGCATAAGGTTTACATGACAAAGCCTTTCCCTTCATCATTATTTGATTTCTGAATGTTTGATTTCACAGCCTTAATATTATTCCTGTACCTTGCATGGATAAAGATGGAATAAAGAGATACTTGGACATGATTATATGGATAGTTTGCTAAGACTTTTTGAAATTTAACTTTTAGTTAAATTGCACGATGTATGTTCCATAAACTAGTGTTTCATCATATGATCTCTCTGTGTAAGTTTAATTTGGTTTTTAGGTTCTGCCTTGTACACTGGCATCTGAATGATTGTTATTTAATACATCCAGACACACATTTCCTCAAAGTAGAGTTCAAAATGTTAACAAGCCTTCATAATAAGTCTCTTCAATCTAGTGTTTGTTTAGTGATGCATAGTGATAACAAAGGGTTAGTATTGGCCCTCTATTGAGCTTGCAGCCCTCACATCTTTTCAGAGTGTTTCTTATGGGAATAAAGGCCTAAAGGTGGGGTTGTTCACAATATTATGTAGGTAGAACTTTGGGTACTTTGCTTCTTGGCTAATATTTCAGAAAATGGGACAGGACAGAGGAATAGCAAATGCATATAAGAGAATCAATGCTTTAGGTATTATTATTATTATTAGTAGTATTAGTATTATTAGTATTATTAGCATCAGTATTCATTTGTAAATGAGTGATTAATCTTTTTCTTTTTAAATGGTTGTTTGTTGTAAATGTCATATTTTTTATAGTAGCTGATACAGAGTGAAAACATATAAATTTGTTTATAAAACTTTGAATAACACAACAGAAAAAGTTTTTAGACTAATATATGAAGTAATCAGTTTAATATCTCTGCTGCTTTGTGTGGGTTTTTTATTAACCTACTGGTATGGTAAAGTACATTTGCATCCTTTTACTCAAAAATTAGAGTTCTCAAAGTCTTAATGTCATTTCATCCTTGGACATGTTTTCTTCATGGTGTGTGGATATGCTTCATTACCATTAGGTTACTACTGGTGCTATATGCACTTACTATGATTTGTTTTGTAAATATTTTATATGAGAGAAAATGGAAAACATAAATTAGGTTTATAAAGCAATGAACTTGGAATTTATGGAAGACATTTAGCATTTCTCAGCTAAAATTGCATAAATAATTCATATGTAATTTGATCAATCAATAGAATTCAAAAGCAAAATCATTGAACAAAATCAGAAAAGGATAAAAGATGAATAGGAAAAAGGTGGAAACAATTGAAAAAACCTTTAATTGACAACCAAATTAAACATAATTTTAGGTCTGGAATAAATAAGGTAAAAGTTTTCCTGGAAACATGCCAAAGTAATTCTAGTTTCAGCTGTGGAAAGAACAATTCCTAGATAAAGGTAAATATCCATATTTTGTGGTTTCTTTGGAGGGGATGGCAGGAATTAACTCTGTGAAGATTAGAGAAGAACATACTAATAAACTTTGCCTACTGTAATGGTAATGTTTCCATACTAAGAGTTTTGTGTGCAGCTCAGATCACTTCAAGGAAATTAGTTTGTGAAAGGGGCATATTCTGTATCTGAGGAGTATTCTAGGCATAAGAGCAATTCATCAGCTTGGCATCAGCTGAGATTTGTGAGAAGTTATTTTTCTCAATAGGTAAATTGTAGATTATGTTGGGCCAGCCAGCAGAACAGGAAACAATGCTTCAACATACTAAGGGACACAATAGATCCATATTGTGCTTTTTGAGGGTGTACTTACTATGTCAAGCTTGAACATCTCAGTACATTCTCTTTCTATTAAATTCCTAGCAATGATGATGAACATACATTCTTCACAGGATGAACAATAAGGTGTAAAAAGGTCCCTGACTGAGGTATGCATCCACTGGGTGTGATGGCCTCTCCTGCTCAGTAATGCCCCTCAGCAGTGGCAGCCAAGGAGTGCAGGACCTGTTGCAGGTGATGCATTGCTATTTTGTGATTGCCCAGACCCCCAGACATTCAGTTGGAGGCTCTTGAAGCTGCTTGATTTGAGCAATTTTTATGAACACACTGTCTAGGAATGAAAGGGAATTAGAAACAACTTGCAGGAGCCTTTGGTTTGACCTTTTCATACCGATCATTTCCACTTTTCTGCATACTAACTTCTTGCAGTTTTTTTTTTCAAGCTGTATCACCTAACAGGTAAAGTTTAGCATATCATCAGTTAGTATAGAATAACTGGGACAGTTACACCTAGTCACAAGCTACACCTAGTTAAACCTGAAGCAATGACTGAATTAAGGGTGGGCTGGCATCAGTAACTATTCACCCATATCAGCAGATGCCTAAGGTTTATAGGACTGGAGGCCTAAAATGATGTGGGAGATGATAGGACGATTCATGCTGTACTTTTGCAGAGAAAACATGCATGCATTTTCATTTTCAAGTACACCTTTAACATATGCTGATTTCTGTACACATTGGGACATCTGTGAGAATCACTGGGAATGTTTCTTAAAAGTAAAATTAATGAATGGGACAATCATTAGGGCTGTTGGTTTTTGTTTGTTTATCTTTTTTCCCAACAAGGCAGAAGAACAAAAGACCTAAGAATAACTATTGAAGCATGAGAAAAATTCATTCTCTACTGGATAAATAGAATGATTTACTGCAGAGCACAGATAGTCAGAGGATTCCCAAATGCCTTAGATATTTAGGATTTGAGAATTTGACAAACAGTCTGGATTATTCCCAGATTATAATAATATAATAATCACATTTTTTTATTTTTCCATTTTTCCTACATGTATTTGTTGCTGCATAGTTGGAATTGTTTTTCTCAGAATCTGAAAGCAACAACATTTGAAAACCCTTACATTTGAAAACCCTTGAGATGTACTTACATTGCAAAATCAAGAACTGTAAAGTTCAGAGATCCACTATTTATAATTGCCTGTAGTTCTGATGCATAAAGATTTTTGCTTTTTATATAGCTGCAGCTTTATAGATTTTAATGTACAGCTGTATAGTTTCTAACACTTTAGTTGCACTTTCTCCCTGTCATGGTTTGACACTGGCACTAGCCAATGCCCCATGAAAAAAAGGTACTCTCCCCGGTGTCTGCTGTGAGACTTTCGACCAGGAATAAGAAAGAGGCAGGCTCCCACTTAACAAAAGAAAAAAAACATTTATTAACTAAACTATACAGACAATAACTAAACTATACATAAAAAAACAAAGAACACACAAGGAAAAAATGAAAGCCCCACAAAACATCTCCCTCCTCCTCCCCTCAATTCCCCAACACAATACTCTTCCCAAATCAACAACCATTAGTCCATCACTACTCTGTACACAATCAATTCTCCATTCATCAAGAGGAGAGGAGTCCTTTTTGCTTGGCCATGGTGGCCTTTTCCAATTTCCAGGCTCTCTCACCGCCTGGATGAAATCAGGGCTGTTTCCAGGGTCTGTTTTTTAAGGATGCTCTGTCCCATTCCAAAAAGAAACACAATCACACCTTTTGGGACATCTGTCCCCCCCATATTTATATACCCCTTGAGGCGGAGGGGTAAACTCCATCCTTACATCTTCTTCTTGGCTCCGAGACATTGCGCCCCCCTGGATACAGTCTCTGTCTCACAAGGAAACACGGCTCTGTCCATGACTACACAAAAAGAGTCCAGCAAGAACCACTCCATCATCTCTCTCGCCACCAGGATTCTTCTCTTCTCATCCACACTCTCCCTCACTTGCTCCACTTGCTCATTTCATTTCTCTCACTCACTCTATCTCCTTTTCCGGGACAGGGTGATGTCTTGTAAGCTTTCATTGTCCACAAAAAAAACAAAAGGCTCTAAAAACGGCAGGACTCTTTCACAGCGCCTTCTCCCCCCCCTTCTTCTCCACAGACACAGGCACGCAGGCAGCTCATATCAGGTTTCAAGATAACAGTCCCGCTTGGTCTCTCTCGGTCTCTCTCTCCCTCGGTCTCTCTCTCTCTCTCCCTCCGGGGGGGGAGAGAACTTCACAGCAGCTCCTGGTCTCTCTCTTCCACTTCCACCCTTGGGGGGGGGGGGGGGGGCAGGCCTACCTCTCCCGGGCCGGGCCACATGGCTTCCCTCTCTCTCTTCTCAGCCCGCAGCAGCACACTAGTATCTAATTTCAAAACAAAGGTCCCAGAACACTCGCTCTCTTTTTTGGGGGTCTCCATCTCTCCACCCTTCCACCTTCAGGGTACCCTCTCTCCCGATCTTGGTCTGGGGCCCAGGCCTACCGCGTGGCCGCCCCTCCCCCGCCCAGCAAGCGCCGGGCAGGGGAGAAGCTCCGACCTGTGTCCCTCCGACGTCCCAAGAGGCCGTGCCTGCGCAAACACCTTGCTTTTAAAGTGGCCTCAGAGGTGACCCGTATCCCATAAATCCTATTTCCGGCATTTCCGGGTCAAACCATGACATTCCACCCTTCACCTCTGAGACCACTCTTAAAACTTCCTAAAATCATTAACAAACTTACAAAACAACTCTACAAAATAACAAAACCATACCTGCCTTAACTTATGCTTCTTTCTTATTCCTTTTTGGTCTCATCTCACAGCTTTATCTCACTCAACTATTCCAAAACTCGATTCCCGGTCAGGGAACCATTAATGTCATGGTTTGACACTGGCACTAGCCAATGCCCCATGAAAAAAAGGTACTCTCCCCGGTGTCTGCTGTGAGACTTTCGACCAGGAATAAGAAAGAGGCAGGCTCCCACTTAACAAAAGAAAAAAAACATTTATTAACTAAACTATACAGACAATAACTAAACTATACATAAAAAAACAAAGAACACACAAGGAAAAAATGAAAGCCCCACAAAACATCTCCCTCCTCCTCCCCTCAATTCCCCAACACAATACTCTTCCCAAATCAACAACCATTAGTCCATCACTACTCTGTACACAATCAATTCTCCATTCATCAAGAGGAGAGGAGTCCTTTTTGCTTGGCCATGGTGGCCTTTTCCAATTTCCAGGCTCTCTCACCGCCTGGATGAAATCAGGGCTGTTTCCAGGGTCTGTTTTTTAAGGATGCTCTGTCCCATTCCAAAAAGAAACACAATCACACCTTTTGGGACATCTGTCCCCCCCATATTTATATACCCCTTGAGGCGGAGGGGTAAACTCCATCCTTACATCTTCTTCTTGGCTCCGAGACATTGCGCCCCCCTGGATACAGTCTCTGTCTCACAAGGAAACACGGCTCTGTCCATGACTACACAAAAAGAGTCCAGCAAGAACCACTCCATCATCTCTCTCGCCACCAGGATTCTTCTCTTCTCATCCACACTCTCCCTCACTTGCTCCACTTGCTCATTTCATTTCTCTCACTCACTCTATCTCCTTTTCCGGGACAGGGTGATGTCTTGTAAGCTTTCATTGTCCACAAAAAAAACAAAAGGCTCTAAAAACGGCAGGACTCTTTCACAGCGCCTTCTCCCCCCCCTTCTTCTCCACAGACACAGGCACGCAGGCAGCTCATATCAGGTTTCAAGATAACAGTCCCGCTTGGTCTCTCTCGGTCTCTCTCTCCCTCGGTCTCTCTCTCTCTCTCCCTCCGGGGGGGGAGAGAACTTCACAGCAGCTCCTGGTCTCTCTCTTCCACTTCCACCCTTGGGGGGGGGGGGGGGGCAGGCCTACCTCTCCCGGGCCGGGCCACATGGCTTCCCTCTCTCTCTTCTCAGCCCGCAGCAGCACACTAGTATCTAATTTCAAAACAAAGGTCCCAGAACACTCGCTCTCTTTTTTGGGGGTCTCCATCTCTCCACCCTTCCACCTTCAGGGTACCCTCTCTCCCGATCTTGGTCTGGGGCCCAGGCCTACCGCGTGGCCGCCCCTCCCCCGCCCAGCAAGCGCCGGGCAGGGGAGAAGCTCCGACCTGTGTCCCTCCGACGTCCCAAGAGGCCGTGCCTGCGCAAACACCTTGCTTTTAAAGTGGCCTCAGAGGTGACCCGTATCCCATAAATCCTATTTCCGGCATTTCCGGGTCAAACCATGACACTCCCATATTACACTACCTTCTAATTCTGTTTAGTCTTGCTTTTTAATCTAGCAAGGACACTTTGTTTTGCACTATATATAATATACATAATAAAATGTAGGGCTAAAATAGGACAATATTTGCTAGATATACTAATTATTCAACATTATAAAAACCTGTAGAAACACTGTATCATGTGTGCATATAGCCATATTGTGCACTGAAAGCTTCCAGTTAAGGACTTGCTTTGACATTACCATTTTATGACATTGCTGCCTTTTGCAGATGTTCTTAAATGTCTAGTACAGCAGGGGTGAGTGCCTATCAGATAGTGGTGCTCAAGAAGCCCTTTCCCTGTGAAGTGTGTAAGCTTTTTTTCAGTGTTTTCCAGGATTTTTTTCAGATTTAAATGACTCTCCAGCAATCCCATTCAGTTCCAAATTATTATGTCAATAATATTCGCTCTAAATTATGCTTCATTTTTCTTTCAGAAAAGCATATACTTAGCAGACCAACTGTGATTTTCTTTACTCTATTGCCTAATTAAATCTGCTCCCCACATGGGATTATTATATTCCACCTAGTACTGCATTGTGATTGAGATGGAACACCCTGGTAATCAGCTGTTTGGGGTCAGTTTGCAGATGATTGATCTTATCATTAGAGGTTCCCATTCAGGAGGGGAGTTTGTCTTGTCCTTTTAGCCTACAAGGACGTAATTTTTTATGTAAATTTGTCTGTAAATATCTTTCAGCTCCCCTAATGCTTTTTAGAGTTGCTTTGAAGGCCAGTTTGAAGTTCCAAAATTGTACTCCTTTTGAATTACTTTGTGTTTTGTATGTTCACCTCCCTAAAGAATACAGGGCATTGTATCCATATTTGGGAAAAGCACAAAGCTTGGGTGCTGAAATCCTTAACTGAATGTCAGATAATTTCTGATATATTCGTATGTGTTTTACATTGTTCCATATCTTGTTCTTTTATTCATTCAGTTTGTGCAGCTGTTTTTTTAAACTTTTCTTAATTCTTCTTAAACTGATATCTGAATAATTTGTATGGCATTTCTCCAAATAAGCTGTTAGTTTTCTCATGCTGGGATGTACTTTACATGGACAGAATCTAGAACATTCAAACAGATCTCCATCTTTTCTGTTGTTGTGGAAGTAGCTAGATTTCTTCTGAAGCACAAGGCCATTTCCTCTTTTGAGAAGAGAGGATGACAGAGATCCCACGTTCAAAATTTCTACTCAGATGCACAGCAGGTAATACCACACACTGTGAATTTTATTTAACGTATTTATGTTTATGGGTGTGCACATGAAGATGTGGCATTAAAAGAAATAAATTCAAAGATAATCTTGAGTCTGGGAGTGAGGATTATATCAATATGTACAGGGCGATTCCTGAACTCAGGGACACAGGAACAAGCCCCACCCAAACCTGGAACTCCTCAGCAGCCCATCAGGCACAAAGGGGGCTTTAGCAGAAGCTACTGAGGAGATTTAAACCTCTGTAAACAGCCTGGATGTATGCACAGACTGAGGAATGAGAGTGGAAAGGGACCTGGGGTCCTGGTCGATGGTAAATTGAACCTGAGTCACTGTGCCCTGGCAGCCAGGAGGGCCAACTCTGTCCTGGGGTGCATCAGGCACAGCATGGCCTGCCAGGCAAGGGAGGGGATTGTCCTGCTCTGGACAGCCTCACATTGGGTACTGTGTGCAGTTTTGGGTGCCGCAATCTTAAAAAAGACATTAAGCCATTAGAGAAAATCAGGAGGATGGCATCAAAGATGTTGAAGGGTCTGGAAGGGAAGCTGTATGTGAAGTAACTGAGATCACTCAGTCTGCTCAGCCTGGAGGAGATTGAGGGGAGACCCCATTGCAGAGTACAGCTTCCTTGCGAAGGGGCAGGCACTGATCTCTTTTCTTTGGTGACCAGGGACAGGATTCAAGGAAACACCAGGAAGCTGAGCCCAGCAGGTTTAGGCTGGATATCAGGAAAAGGTTCCACAGCTGGAAGTGGCTGGGCACTGGAACAGGCTTCTCAGGGAAGCAGTCACAGCACCAAGCCTTGTCTGAGTACAAGAAGTACCTGGACAATGCTCTCAGCCACATGGCGTGATTTGTGGAGTGTCCTGCATAGGGCAAGGAGTTGGACGCAAACTACATAAATGATGAAAACTCATTGGTCCATAGCAGGCCATTTACATACTGTTAATCTGCTGCCCAATGGCTGTTAGACAAATGGAAATAAAAAATGTGTTTCTTAGTGACATAACATCACCCTTTGACCTGTGGATTCAGCACCTTGTTGCCATTTTGAAGAGGTTTCCAAGATTGTATAGCTATATTAAATTTAGAAAACTAATGCAATGTATTGTATTATACTTTTTTTAGATTGTTACTACAGTAAAGAGATGGTGGCAACATGCTGAGAGGAAAGAAGAAATCTCCAATTTACTGTCAGACTCCAAAGGAAAGAAGGAGAAAACAGAAAATACCAACAAAGTAGATAATACTTACAGTGTTAGACTGAACAGGGAAAACTAAACAGCTTATAGATTGCAGCTCTTCCTCCCTCTGCTGCTCATCAGCTGCAAGTGTCAATGTAGCTGTACTGATGCCTATATTGGTACATAAGTATATGGATGGAACACTGGCATGCTCCAGGCTGAAAATAATCATATCTTTTTGGCTGCTTATGTTTAATTCTGTATTGTTCTGTGACCCAGGAGCAAAGACCAAAAGTCCTCACGTTTTTTTCTTTGGAACACTAGATTGAAACTACTACTTCCCTCCAGACCTAGTTTTATCACCAGAAGAAATTATTATTACACAATGGTAGAAGTCAGGAAAAACTGGCCAAGGCATCATATAAGTATAGATTGTTATAACTGCTACAGCTGTTGATTTCTTTGCTCTGGAAAGAGGTTCCCCAGTGGAGTGAATGCACGGCGGCCAGACATGCTGCCCACAGGGTCTGTGGAGGAGGCACAGGCTGTGTGTGCTCCCCTCTGGCCAGCACTCCTGAAAGTGGGCAAGGGCATGGGAGAGCCCCAAGGGCCAACCAAGTACTGGTTCTGGAGATGGTGGGAGCACTAAAATCAAGGATTTTCAAGTCTCTTCTGATCTGGAAAAACCTGTGACTCAGGGATTGCACCGACCCAGGTGCAGCACTTGGCACCTGGAACCTCATGAGGATCTCGTCCCACTTCTTAAGCTTGTCCAGGTGCCTCTGGATGATGCCATCATCCCATGGTGACCCTGCCCTGCTCAGCTTCCTGTCCCCTGCAAATGTGGGGGTGCTCAGTGCCCCTGGGTGTCATTGCTAATGGCACTGTCAAGCCCCAGTCCCAAGGCAGAGCCCCAAGAGACACCCCTTGAACCAGCCTAGTGAAAGAGGCTGTGCCCACAGCAGGGGAGTTGAGACTATAGAATTCTGTAATGGCCTGGGCTTGAAAGGGACCTTAAAGATTATCTTTTTCAACCCCCTGCCATAAGCAGGGACACTTTCCACTAGACCAGGTTGCTCAAAGTCCCATCCAACCTAGCCTTGAAGACTTTCAAGGGACTGGGCATCCTCCACTTCTTTGGACATCCTGTTCCAGTGCTTCACCACTCTCACAGTAATGCATTTCTCCCTAATCAAAACCAACTATTGCAGTTTGAAGCCATTCCCCCAGTCCCATGACTACATTTCCTGACAGTGTCCCTCTCCAGCTTCCCTGTGGGCCTCCTTCAGATACTGGAAGGTTGCTGTGAGGTCTCCACACAACTGTCTCTTCTCCAGGCTGAATAGACCCAACTTTCTCAGAGCATCTTTATAGGGGAGGTGATCCACTCAACAACTTCATGGCCCTTCTTTGGAATTGCTCCAACAGTTCCATGTCCTTCTCCTATTGGGGATACCAGAGCTGGATGCTGTACTGTAGGTGGGGTCTCACAAGAGCAGAGATGAAGGGGAGAATCAGCTCCTTGACCTGCTGGCTACACTTCTCTTGATGCAGCGCAGGATTCCATCGGCTTTCTGGGCTGTGAATGAACATTGCTGGCTTGTGTCGAGTTTTTCATCAACCATCGCTCCCCAGGTGCGTCTCTGCAGGGCTCAATCCATTTTCTGCTCAGCCTGGATTTGTGCCTAAGACTGCACCAACCCAGGTGACTGACTAGACGGCCCTTAATATCCTTTCCAGTCCAAATTCTTCTATATTTCCAGTATTTCAACAAAATATTGCCTGTATTAAAAAAAACCCACATGGCATTCTTAATCACTAGGAACTGAGTTTATTAAGTTACTTTTCAGTAATTAGGGGTCCTTTTTGCAAAACATGGGGTCTTCATCATTGATAGAAAGCTCACACAATCTCCTGCTCAATTTAGCCAGCAAATTTATCTGCAGTGTTCCAGTTTAGCTTTGCAACAAGTTATTCAAACAGCTGATACCATGTTTTCAAATATAACATTAATAAATTACCTTTTCTAATACCACTCATGAGTCTTATATGCTCAATATAATTATAGAAACATAAGCCTCTGCAGCATTATTAGTTTAAGCTTATAGCTGTTCTGCAGTGATCCCAGGGAACTGCTGTGTCAGTATTTGAGGTCATGCCAAATGCTCTCTTCATCCTTACTCTACCCACACACCAGGGTTTATTAACAATAAAACAGTTCCAGTGCATATCTAGTTGATTTTTTTCTTTCTTCAGTTAAATGATGAATGAATTTTTTCTTTCTTCAGGTTAAACATGCTTACTATGCACTCAAGGATTTTTCACTGCTTATTAAATCTATTTGGTGTAATAATTTTTTTAGAATACAATATATACTTCACCTTTAAAGAAACTTAAAAGGGAACAATGCTCCTTTGTTTTCATTAAACCAAACCAAGTCTAAGTGAACTGTGATGATCCAAATAAGAATGTTCTACTGCCATTTAAACAGCTGGAAGAAAACTATAAGGAGAAACTGAAGTATGTTACCTGAAGAACAAAAACTAATCAAAGCATCAATACTTAACAGACTTACCACACAGACCATCAGTCTTTATGTTAGAAAGTTACTAGATCTGAGTTATCAAATACAATTTCAGAATAAAGCTTTCATTAATAACCAATAATAAAATAATAAACCAAAAATACAAAATAATGTAAAGTCTGCTTTAGGAAGTTAACCTTTAAAAATTGACATTTCAGCAGCTCTAATGTCAACTAAACAATTGTTTTCAATAAATTTTATTTTTTTTAATAGTTACAAAACCAAATAGTTGTACTTTATCTTTCATTTGCACCTTTTATCCAGGCAGTGACATACATGTTAATATAGCTCTCAGACATATATTTAACAAACATCACATTTCTGACAGCTGGAGAGATTAGCCTCAGTAGGACAGCACTAGAAACTTTCAGCTTGTTTGTGAAGCATATTCAACAAGTACTTTAGCTATTATAATAAAATAAACTGTTTTAATTGTTTTCCAAGGTTTCTATTAAATCATCAAGTAGTATAGTCATGAACCACTATAAAAGCTTTCACACTAGCCTGCAGATTTAGTTTACAAAATCTGAAATATATGGAGGGCTTCATAACAATATAGCAAAGCTTGATTAATAAAATTTTTCAACCATATGTAAAATTGCTTAATTTTTTATCCCCTGTTATTTTAAGGAATCAGAAAGATACAGAACTGTGTAAAACAAATTACTGAGTTTAGAAAAATATGCTATTTCCTTGGTGCTTTGGGGTTTTTTCTTTTTTTTACTCTTTCTTTGTCTGTTTTTGGTTTTTTTTCCCAGCAAGGGCAAATTTCTCAGTAGTATTTTCAGACAAATGCTTCACTTTAACACTGCCTTTTTGTTTACCTGTAATTGGAAAAAAATTTACACACATACCTAAGTTTACATAACCTAGGAAAGTGAGGCTTTGACATAAGTCCTCACTGCTACACAGAATTTTATGATGATGACCAAGACAGTGGTATAAGTTATTCTCTATGGATAAAAAGCAAAATATGCATTGGGGACAACTCTGAATCCCATTTCTTTGAATTAGCTCTGGTTCACCCAAGATCACTGATTGTCCTGCTTCCATCTAGGAAAGGGTTAATTTTTACAGTAGTCAGGAGGAGGCATGCCTAAGAGCCAGAGGTTATTCTGTACCTTGCAGCATTTTCAGGGAACAGGGGAAGGGCTCCCTTCTGGATCAGTATAGTATGGCCCAGGGAGTGGGCAAGGATCATCTCGTTTGTTTCTATGTGAATCAGATCTGCCCTGTAAAACCTGAATGCTGAGCTGTAAGGCACTTGGACAGCAATGCTTGAAAAGCAGCTCCAGGACTAGAGCAAACCCCCACACCCACAACTTTTACTTTCAAGCTGGTATATAGTATTATATTTGCTTTATGAGTGTCTTTTCACTAAGAGACAAAGTATCTGCATGGAAGATAGACTTTACCAAACTCTCAAAAGATGGACTTTATCAGACTCTCATGAAATAACAGAAATTAACAGAAGACGGGTTAAAAATACGTTAAGCTTCAGAAACTTTTTATAGTTTCTGATTAACCCTAGCTTATTAGGAATTTTTTTTTTGTCAGTGTAGAAGAAAAACATTTTCTGCAACTTTCTGGCACTGAATTTTACAGGTGCCTCCTCTGACTCTAAAATTGTTCAATTTCACTTGCTTTTGTTAGAGTGAGACCAACTGCCACCTGTGCCATTATCATCTTGCTCAGCCTTTGTCTTCCAGTGATTTGAATTAACATTTCTCTCTTACACATGCAGAACATGACAAGAATGTCTAGAGATAACAGCAGAAAAAAATCTTAGGAGAAAATTGAAATACAGTAAGACTTAAGAGACGAACATCAAGAACTAAAAGACTAACTATAAAGAGAATTTTCACCACCTTCCTTATTATAATGCAGACAGAAAAGTTGTATTATTGTGATAAATAGCAGAAACATTTAATAATTTTCAGCACATTTAATAAAGGAATGCACTGCCACAGAAAAATTGAGGCCAAGAACTGAACACAAATGAAATTACGTTAAAATTTCCTGAAAGAAGAATGGTTTCTCCAAGTTTTATGTCACAGTACATATATTAGTAAATACTGCAGAGATTTGAATTTAAGTAATATTTTTCTTACAGAGTTACAGAGGTAATTTGCAGATTATTGATTTTTCTAGTTGCCACTGAAAACTTCTGAAGGAATACTGAACATTCTGCATTTTGATTTAATACTGCCAGTTGACATACCTATCTAATACACAATTTCTTTAAAGCCTAGCATCAGCTTTTGCTGAAGCATGAACAGTACACAAAATAGACCTTTATTCTGAAACAGTGCTTCTGTCTGTGTATTCCAATAACTAAAGCAGTTATCTCTTGGATCCAACAAGATAGCCAGCAAAGTAGAAAAGGTGGTCTTTTTATCCTTACTTTGTATTGATTTTCAGACTAAAAACTTCATGAATGCCAAATCATTAATATATAGTAAGAAGTGCTGTTTTCCTTTTATCTTATTGTTACACACAGATGTCAAAATAAAGTTTTTGTGGTTTAAAAGCTAGGTTCTCCAAAAGCTTTCAATAAAACAGCAAGTTAATCTGTCCAAGTATCCCCAAACTGTTGCCAAAAAGAGCTGAAATTTAATTGTGATGGTTCTTTTTTTCTGAAAGCAGCACTTCAGAAGTGTAGCTGACACCCTTCTGCAGTGTGTAACAAGAACGCTGATATGATGCTTCCATTTCAAAAGCGCAAGGGAAATTATGAAATTACACTTGAACTTACACCTTCAACATACATTAAACACATCACAGAAAAGGGAGCAGCCAAGGGGAGATAAGTAAAACCATTTTTAGTAACACCTTCAAGATCCTTTATTTTTGTGGCTCTCCTCCCTCCCTGCCTGTGAGGTGAATGCTCTTGGCGGTTCTCTTACCCATTTAAGTGCAAGTGCTGCTGCACACAGACAGCAAGTTACTGCCTCCTGCCACTCAGGCTTCACCCAGCTCACTTTCTCTGACCTCAGTTCCCCATCCCCAAACATACCCCAGAAGGTTTGCATTCTTGAAGATGCAGCATCTATGGCTATGCTTTGGTCTTGAGCAGGACTTGACGTTTTTGGTTGTTTCTTGAGATAATGACTATACGATAAAAGTCACTTCATTGCATTGTACTGCTTATAAGCAGTTATGTTTCTGACACAGATACATCTTGATTGGTGAGAAGTGGGTAGAACAGCTGTAAAATCACAACTATGCCCACCTTTTAATGTGTTAAGTAGCATTTATTTCATTCCAGCTTATTTTCCTTTTCAGTCTCTTCACATCTGATTTTGTTCTACCTAACATTTTGTCTTCAGCAACAGAAAAATATTCTGATGCATGGCTGGTATCAGTAGAGACAGATGTTTGACTTAGCTCTTAAGTGTCAGAAGTGCTGTCTCTTAGCATTTCTCCTCTCTCACTTACTGCAAGCACAGAATCTCCTAAAGATGGATCATTGCACGCGCCAGGAACAGAACAAGCTGTGCTCTGAAATTGTACAGGCTCAGGTTCATTCTCCCTTCTAGGACACAAACAGTTGTTTTCATCAACAGCTTCTTCATCTTTTACCATTTTTTCTTGTTGTGCTGCTTCAGGGAGTTGACTGGAAGACGCAGTCTCATATTCAACAGGAAGGACTCCTGAACATAAAGGCTGACAAGGAGTGTTACCATCACTGAGCCTCTCCGCACTTTCAGTGTTTTCAGATGAGTTCATAGGCAAACATGAGCCTTCGCATTTTGGATGACTCTGAAGAGAAGCAGGCTCTGCACACTCTGAAGTTACAGGTTTCCCTAGATTTAGAAGTGTTTTGTCAGATTTCGTCTTCTCCTTATCATTTTTTTCTGTTCTGTTTCCAGAAAAAAACATGGAAGAAGTCAGCAAATCAGAGGTATTTCTGAGAATGCCTCCAAATGAAAACACTGGTGAAGGCAATGGAAAGTTACTTTTGAAAGGAAACACACAATTATTGGTGAGAAGAGGGGTCTTGGAGACATCATTCACCCCAGCTCCAGTGTTGGTGTCTGAAGTACCACAAGCTACAGTCGTGCTGGATTCTGAGGTGTGAGGTTTTTGCTCTCCTAAGACAGATGGTTTCTGTGTACCACATCCTCCAGGTTCCTTTGCACAAGGTGTTTTTTCCCTCATGTGAGATAATGTTTTGTCAGATGGCTTCTCAGATTGGCTGAAAAATGAGGAAGATGGTAACACCTTACATGAATTGCTAGCTTCTGATCCTGCAAACCAATCTCTTTCTGAATTGCCAAAGGGAAACAAAATGTGTGGTTTCTCACTTTCTGGTGGGACTAAATTAGGACTTGTTGGAGCATCACAAACTATGTTTTTGGCTTCAGGACCATATTTATCCTGGTTATTTGTTTTATCCAGCTTATCACATCTCCCTAAATAAAACTGAGGGAAAGTACATCTCTTGTCTTGCTTTTTAAAGGAAAGTGTACCTCTGTCTTTACTGAATTTTGGTAATGAGTTGTTATATGCACTGAAAGTAAAAGGTACACCTGAAGGTCTCTCTGCTGAAACATCAACAGATTCTGAAGCTGAAACAGTAACAGCCACTGTTACTGCTGGTTTTAAGTCCAATAAAGTGCCAGAATTTGCATTCATTTCCTTGGAAACAGTACCTGCTGATGCCTGTCTTGGCCATTTTTCTTTAATTAACAAGTCTGGAGAGGCTTCTGACAAGGCTGGACCAGATACTTCCTGGCCACTTCCTTCATGAAATATTTTTAAGCCACCATTAGTTTCAGAAAAGATCCTACTTGTGGATGGGATGCTTTGAGCACTGCTTCCAGAAGAGTTTCTTTTGTCAAAGCCATCTCCTCTTTGTAGGGCTCCCATTTTTATTTTATCTGTCTTTGCTTTGGTAGGTGAAGATACAAAAGCTCCTGAGGACTTATCCTTGAAGGCCTCAGCAGTTACAAATTTATACTTTTTGTTTGCAGGGAACTTTTGAGTCTTAAACACATTGGTGAGCTTCTGAAGTTCCATATAGTATTTGTAACGTAGCTCCTAGAATTACAGAAAAAAAAAATCACATTATCCAACATGGTATTTGTGGATTCAGAGGTTATAAAACTCATGTATGACTAAGATTGAAGAAAAGTTCTCCTATATTCTAGAGAATTCTAATGTATTTTTCCATTGCTACTGGAAGGCAACAGGACACAAGTTCTTACAGGAAAAAGTGCTTTAAAGACAATTGAACAAGATACACATAGAATCCTGATGACAAAGTAGGTTTTGAAAGAGAAGACTACAGAAAACTGTATTTAAAGTCACTATCAAAACCAAAAATACATAAAAACATTAACTTAGATATTAAGCAATAAATTCTCAATCAAATTCTCAAGAAAAATAGCCATCTGAAATTAAGTTAGATGGTGGAGTTTTTTTCTTTTGTTATTATATATAATTGCATTCTTAATAGCAATAAAAAATAGGTATTTTCCAAAACAATGCAGAAAAAAATTTTCTATATTTAAAGGACCTAAGCAACTTTTAAATACACTCATCTGCCACTGGTATTCTCAGAACATGCATAATGTGATTCACTGCTGGTCATGTTTCACTAACTGTAACTGGAATTATTCTCTGCAGAACAATACTGAGCCACCCACATGGAGCTGCTAGTAAGTAAAAAAAAATTAAAAATCTAGTTGCATAACTGCATCACTTGAAATGAAACAAGAGATTGAATTCAGTTTCATGTCAAATTATTATGTGTTCTTACAAGATGGAACTCTATTCTTTAGAAAACAGAATACAGGCAGATAACTACCCCTTCAAATAGACACTAGGGAATTTTATTTGGATTAGAAAGCTACAGATGTGACTCAAAAAGCCACATTAAGTATAAAAGTAAGTATTTGAAGTCAGTAGTAAGATTAAGTTTCAGCTTTCTAAAGGCAAAAAAAAGTACAATTCTGACAGCTTTAATACCTAGTCAGATTTCATTCTAGAACTGTAAGGGTAACTTTCTCCTGAGGAAACTGAAAAACGTGTTAAAAGCTTATTTAGAAAGTTGCATCACAACAAATAGTAACTTAGCCATACTTACAACTGATGTTCTGTCATACCTCATGGCTCATATTTTGAAATGCTGACATTTCTGATATTGACATAAAGCGAGTAGGGATCCTGCTACCGTCTGCTTCATCCTGTCCTGTTACAGGCTGAAAAATATTTTGCAGCAGACATATTTCATTTTGAAAAGCCAAAACAGACAAAATAGTACCATGCTGAAGAACATATAGCCAATAACTTACAAGAAACGTGTTGGGTATATTCTTCTGGTCCTGCCATTGCTTTAAGGTATCTTTAAATAGATTTGAGCTCTCATTTCCTTCATAAGGTAACTCTATTAGAAAAAACATAAGGATAGTGATGAACAATATATTAAATATAGAAAACACTGAAAAGCTCCTATGCACCTAAATGGATTCCATTTAAGAATAAAAATACAGTGCCCAAAATGAGACCACAGTCCTTGCTGAATTTTCTGTGATATACAGCAAGAAGCCTGTGTAATAAAATTTTTAAATGCTGGAAATGCCTAGCCTTACAGAAAACATAACACCTACTCCTGGGAGGTAAAGGCACCTAATGTGAACATAGCCAACATGGGCATGACACCACAACAAACGCCCATCTAGCTCAGCAACACACTCCTGACAGCAGTGCTACTGGCTGGGTATCCAAAGTACTGCAGGCTGCAAACACACAGCTGAGGAACCTGCTACAGAAAACACATTTATAACACCCATTTAAAAACCCCTCGTGAATTTAGCATCCATTTCATTTGTTCAGATGCTTTCTTGCATATGTCTGCCATGCAGGTTGTTTATCAGCAATTGGATCCACAAGTTCCAGATTTCTAGACTTCCCAAATCTTGTCTTAATTAAGTCCTTCTTCCTCACCTTGAACAACGCTTGCATCAACAGGTGTTAAGTCCAATGCTAAGATTTCATTAACCACAGACTTGATATCTATCTTCTTTGGTATATACACTGGTGGTTTTTCCCAGTTGGATGCTATATTCATCACATCAAGCTGAGTTTTCATTCTGGAAAAGAAAAAAACCCCAATGCTGCAAAAATGCAATTTGAACATTTTTCTTCATGCTTACATGCCAGCTAAATTATACCTGCCTCACATAAAAAAGTTTCAAGTTCTCTAGTTTTTTTTCTTAGAACTTATTCACTTGAATAAGGTTTCATAATCAATGAAAACCGCAAGAAGTAGTGCTGGTAGGTCAGCAAAAAAGTTACACCCTCCACTTTCTTTAGTGTACATTGCCTGAATCTGAATTCTAGTCCTTTTTCAGAAGGCATTGTTAATTTTAGTCTGAAACACAATGTATTTTAAAGAACCTCATTTCCCATATTCTTCCTTAAATAGAGGTTAAAAGGTACTGCAGAACCAAAGGTACTGCAGAATCTCCACACACTTTCTTACACTGAAAGATTTCTGTAAAAGTTTCAAGCACGTTTCAGTGTTCCCGAGTTTAAATAAGATATCTGAAAATATCCAATCCCCAAGTATTAATGAATTTCTATATTTGCTTTTTATTAGGGAGATAATTCAAAAGCTTGATTATCTCTAATCCCAGATAGTACGTCACTCCAATTCTTGACACATTCCCTAAAATTGGTAATATTGGGCATCCAAAAAACTGAAAGTATTATCATTTCTTAATTACTCAATACTATTTTCACTTAAAATTGCTTATCTTAAGATATCAAATATAGCTATTTTTTAGTTTTTAATCTTAAAAATCTAAAAGAAAACTAGAGAACTAACAAAACATGAAAAAATATACCTTGAATTCAAGCCACAGGCAACCTATAAATAAAATGAGAATTTGTAAGACATGAGCATTTCTCCAACTATCAGAAAATTACTGCTTTATCAAAATACTTCAGAGACTAAAGTATCTGTCTTTATTTCACAGAACTATAGAAAATAATGCTGATAACATTAATAAACCAACCAGACATTAAAAACCCAACCTAAACAAGTATGTCTACGACAATTATTTATCTTGTAATATTTTGTGATAAATACAAAAAAAACTCCTTCAGAGCCAAATGAAGACATTCAAATTATGGCCAACAGTGTCACATGATCAGTTTCAGAAGTTCAAATACTTGTAAACATTCAAATGAAGGACTATTTTGTATTTCTTGGGAGAGGAAAGGCTCTGCTATGTGCTCTCAATATGCTATTATACTATTAAAAAAGCTGTCTTCTAGTTTTAGATCAGGCAGATCATGGTGGCAAGAGGTGCAGTGCACTCCTGGTCCCATGAGACTTCCCAAAAAACATGTAATGAAAAGTAAAAGACCTGACAGGATTAGAGCTGCTTCCCTATAAAACCTGGTGATCTCACTGTACTGGATCTTTACACCAAAAAACCCAATGCCCTGTTAAGGGGAGCAAGCAGGGAGGTGCTAAGTGAAAGCAAAAGAAAACAAACAGCAGGAAGAGGAAGTAGATGAACAGGAGGAATGGGAGGAAAAAGATGAGGAAGTTAAGAAAGAACCAAAGGCAAAAGTGGAGGAGGAACAGAAGGCAAAACAAAAACAGAAGAAACAGGCAGAATATGAAGCAAACCAGGAGACATAGGAGGAAGAAGATGAAAACAGGACGGGGAATGACAAGAAAAGAGGGGGAGGAGGAACAACAGGAAGAAAAGGAGTAACTTAAGGAAGAGAGATGTGGCAGTGATTAGTGACATACTAATCACTGGAATCACAATATTTTTCCAAAAGTGAGAGCTGCTTTTACTTCAAGTTATATATTTCTTTACCTTGACCAGACACTTAGTCAAAGTCTATACTTTCTTAATGTCCCATTTATCTGGAGGCACCAAAGGACCATTGCAGCAATCAGCAATATGCTGCTTCTTAGGAAAGCCAACAGTAAAAATCACTGATAAGCAGCGTATAAAACTTTTTCAAACTTTTCTAAAAATGAAAAGCATTGTTATAAAAAAATATGAAGTGTTAAGTAATTTTAATCTATATTTTTCATTTGTTGACTTTGTTTTTGCTGATTGATTATAATCTTATCTACAGTACAGCAGGCTCTATTGGAGTTCTTTGGACAAATGCTATCAAAACCAAAATGCCATCACCTCCAGGAAACACTGAGGATCACACTCATGGACAAGCTTTTCACAATCCTTCAAAAAATTATCAATGGTCTTCTTGTGAGTTTCTTTCATTTTCTTCCAAATCTGAAATTCCTTCTCTTTTTTACTTCTTTGATTTCCAGCATCTTCTAGTAATTGCTGTTTTTTCACTTCTAGAGTTTTGAAAATTTCTCCAAATTTCAGCTCAATTATCTCCACGTCATTTTTCAACGTCATCTAGAAGCACAAGGATACAAGAATGTAAATGCAATAGCAAGGTCCACACAGAGTCACTTCTCTAAGTAAGCTCAGAGCACATCTATGCCGCAAGGAGCACCTGTTGCTCCAGGTTGTGAATAAACTGCCACGAGAAGAGAATCAAAGACACACAGAGAATATCCAGCATTTGTGACTCACATCTGCATCATTCGGTCGTTTTGAGATCTCATTCACCAGCTTCTCATTCATTGTCCTCATTTGCTTCAGAGTGCTAAAGAAGGTTAACTGCAAGACAATTGAAACATTTATTACAACTTTATCCATTCCATAACATAAATACTTTCAGTGCTTATCTAGAATCAGATCAAGACAATCAAGGAGCTACTGGAGAGGGTCCAGTTAATGACCACAAGGATAACCAGGACTCTGGAGCATCTCCTTTATGAGGCGAGACTGCAGGAGCTGGGCCTGTTTAGTCTGGAGAAGACTGAAAGGAGATCTCATTGACATATATAAATACCTCAAAGGCAGGTGCCAAAAGGAGGGTGCCAGACCCTTTTCAGTGGTGCCCGCTGAAAAGACAGGAACAGTGGCCACAAACTAAACCACAAGAAGTTTCACCTCAACATGAGGGAGAACTTCTTTACATTGAGGGTGGAAGAGCACTGCAACAGGCTGCCTAAGGAGGTTGTGGAGTCTCTCCAGAGACATTCAAACCCCACCTGGTCACAATTCTGGGTCACCTGCTCCAGGTGACCCTGGCTTGGTGGGGTTTGGACTGGATGATCTCCAGAGGTTCCTTCCAACCCTATCAATTCTGTGATATTCTGAACAATATAGTAAAAAATCTTGTGATTCAAAACATCACTTAATAACATTTAATACTTTCCTGGATCAATGCACAAACTTTCTTCTGCTGTTTCTCAAAGTAATGTTCTTAGGCTCACCTACAGTGCATACTGATGGAATGACTACTTTATAGCTATAACACTGTTTTCCTCAGGCTTTTTTAACCCCTCCCCTCACATACATTTATCACAACATAAGTTTTAATGGTGTTATTCCAGTTTGGCAAAAAGCTGTGTGATACTCACTTTTGCTTTTTATGCCTCACATTGCTAAAACAGAAAGCTGTTCATAATCAATACATTTCAGTTTGAGTTTAAACTAGTATTATCACTGAGCCTTCCTCCTTTATTTCTCAGAATCACAACGTTTTTACAGAATCACTACATTATTTACTAGTATGTTTAGTGCAAAGGCTGCTTTCCCCCGGTTCCCACTTGTGCCATACAATTAGTAATGTGAAAGGCAGGAGGAAAATAAGTGTAAAAGCAACTTTTGTCTTAAATAATAGTCAGCGCTGTATTTAAACTGTTATACTTTTATAAAAGGTTACTTTTATATGAGTGTACTTCTCATCACTGCCCTGCAGTTGTTTCAATAACTGCACAACAGAACTGCCACCCTGCCTCTCAACTTGAACAGGGCATGAAAAGTTCATTCTACCTAAACAGTCCCTATTTTGTTAAAAATCACAACTTCTACAACCAGGCAACCAACCATTATGGCAGGCATCTGCCTTCTTATGCAGACTGTAAAGCATCTTGCTTATACATTTATTATTACTCACCCAAACTATCTATCCCTAAATATGTCATTATCTGTGACCCAAATTACCTATCACAGCTAGAGAGCCTATAAACAAAACACCTGTGGGTGGTTTTTTGGAGTTGTTAGATCTTCCTGAACTTGGAAAAACAATAACAAAACCAAACATCAACACTCCTCCGCCCCCCGAATCGAAAAAAACCTCCGACATCACTCCAAAATAACTCTCCACGTTCTTTGGTAAATTAGGTTCAGACCTGTTGCTACTGTGATACTGCCTGGTCCCCTGTGCGGGTTGGATGCAGTCTGACAGCAGCCCGGAAGGGCACAACCCGGCAGGCCACCAACAACCCCTTACTGCCCCGAAGCAGCACAAGCGCTCTGCCTCTCTCCTGCCCACCACGCCGCGGCTTTTCCCGTGTTTCTGAGTAAAAAACACCGGCGCCCGGTAGTATCTCCAGCGGACAGCCCAACCTCCCAGCCAGGCCCCTAGAGCGGAGGAGGAGCGCCGCGCTTACTTTTTCTTCCTGGTACACCGTGTCTATGAGGTTGACAGAGTGGAAGATGCCCTGGTGCTCCTCGGAGACGCACTGCCCGCACCCCGCCTGGCGGCACATGCGGCAGTAGAGCTGCACCGGCCGGCTCGGATGTTTCTGGCAGCTTCCCCCGAACGCCTGCAGGGAGAGCGGGTCGGATCCGGGCTTCGGCCCCAGCGCCGCCTCCCCGGCCGTGGCGGCGCCCGCCGCGCCGGACCGGTAGAGCTTGACCACCTCGGCCAGGGTGGTGTTGACGGGCAGGGCGGCCACGCCGCCGCGGGGCAGCAGGCACAGCTTCCTGCACAGAGGACAAGGCACCCGGGCGCAGGACGGGCCCGGGCCCGGCCCCGGCCCCGGCGCCCCGCGGCCGAGACGGGCCCGCCCCGGGTTCCGCTGAAGCTGCTGCAGGCGGGCGGCCTCGGCCGAGGCCAGGCACTCCAGCACGCAGCCCCGGCAGAAGTTGTGCGAGCACAGCGGCAGCGTCACCGGCTCCTCCAACAGCGACAGACACACGGCGCACGTCAGGCTCGCCTCCATCGGCGGCGGCGAGGGGTCGGGCGGCCGCGGCTCCTGCTGCTGCTGCTGCTTCGGGCTCCGCTCGTACAACTGCTCCTCCACTTCCAGCTCGACGGCACTGGGGGGGGCTGCGGCCGGGCTGCCACACAACCCGGGAGCGCCGCGCTCCAAACGCCGCTGCCAGCCGTCAACGTCCCAAGAAGTGGCGCCGGCCGCGGGAGGCGGGGCCAGAAGATGAGCGTTGGCGATAGGCGGAGGCCCGCGATTGACATCGCCCTTGTCCAATAAAAGCAGGCGAGGCCAAGGGGGCGGGACAGACCTTTTTGGGACCCGCCTCCTACCCGGCGCGCGAGCGCCCGCGCGCCGTGGTGTCCGCGGGGTCCTAGCGCCGCCTCCGCCATTTTGTGATGAGCTGTGGGCGGAGCTGCCGCCGCACGTGCTGGGACGGGAGCTCGGGAAGCGCTGGGATCCGGCCGCGTTTGCAGTGCCGGGAAGTGTCCTTGTTCCTTTCTGCAAACTGCAGAGTTGAAACCAAGTGACTCCGCAGTGCCGAGGTACGGCTGTTGGGAGTTACCTCCAGCTACGCTTGCAAAGTCAGAACATAACTTCGGTTTAGAATGATGTTAGTGCTGAGCAGCTGGCACGGTGCTCAGCTCGGTTTCCTTCCCCCGCCTCTTTTTTGTTGTACTCCCAGCCGCGTTCGCCCCAAAGTTCTAACTTAACAATTTTATTATCCGCCCGAAGTGTTTGGAAAAATGAGTCAAACTCAAGAAAGATTCGAAAGAAATTTTAAGTTTATTATAAATCAACATGTTAGTAACGCGATGTCAGTATTTGCAATGAAGGCAGACGCGCTGTAATTAGTGTTATGTCCAGAGGCTGAGGGAAGCGACAAGCGCAAACGGCACAAAAGCAACCAGGTATCTGTGCCTTTCTGTAGCAGTGCTCTATTCAGTCACACGGACTGCACCTGCAGAAAGTACCTCTGTAAGAACATCCAGAGGGTCTGTGTCCCGTTGGACACCTTGTGGAGGCGGGAGAATAGCCACGGGCAGATATTTTAGCGAACACTAAAGAGTGTGGTACTTTCCCTCTCTTCTGATTCCCTAAGAGGCTGACAGGAGGTACGGAGGCCCAGGACAGGATGCCCTGAACAGCCCCGGGGTATTTAAAGCAGGGCCACGTTTCCCCGTGGGGCGAGGACTCGAGGCCGGGCTCTGCCGCCTTCCCTCGTTGCTGTGTCAGATTGTTCGCGGGTGTTCGGAGAACGCCGTATCCTTCGGCCTCTCTAGGAGGTGCAAAGTTACCCACGAATAGTCAGTTCTTGATTTGTGCCACCTAGGGCATCCTGGGTATACCTCCGTGCTCTGAAGGTCAACATTCAATGAATGGTTAAAATGAGATGGGTAAAAATGGAATTGAGATTATAATCCTCTGGAACTTTCCTGCTTGAAGTTAACTAGCGCTTCATCTTCCAGGTTTTCCAGTTCATGGCACTGGAATGGATGGAGTACTTGATTCTAATTTTTACTTTTGTTTCAAGCAGAATAAGGGAAAGGCCATTAAGTATGTGAGCAAAATAAAAGAGAATACAAAAGCACTCTGATGAGTGACTGATAATAGATGGGGGCAGATGCTTAGTGTGGTTGTAACTAAAACAATAATGTTCAAGAGCATAAAATATGAGGTATGAGAAGTAGGAAAGAGAAGAAAAAATTTCCTCAAAGGAAGAAATCCTCTTGCTAAAAGTAAATAAAGCAAAATATTTTCTTCTCTCTAGTGTGGAAGCAAATAAATTCTTCCAGAGCGTGTTGATGAATGTTTGGGATGTTGTGACACTAAATGATAAACAAATGCCTACACGGAGACATTTTACCACTTGTTGCATTAATTTACATTAATCATAAAATCAAAAATATTAATTAGAACTAGGGATAAAACCATGTTCCTGCCGACATTTTTTCCTGTCTCAAGAAAGATTTAATATTAGTAAATGCACATTACTGATTTTGCTGTTCTATGAAATAGAGATCTCTTAGAGTTAGTGCATTGCATATCTCTTCAATTTCTATTTAAAATAGGTTTGCACAGCCTTCAGAGTGCATCTTCTTAATAATCTTCTGTATCACCAGCACAGATAGCAAGTAAAGCACTCTCGTAATGCCCTGAAGCAAAATGCTGCAAAGAAAAAAAGAAAAATCAACATTTCTGTGACTATACATTTTCTGAATTTTTTTTTTTTTTTGGTGTGTGACAAGAACTAGACTGTTATAAGGTTTTGTAAAACATTACATTGTTTTTATAAGAATTCTAGGCTGAAATTTTTTTAAATTTCACTTGCTATGGCCTTTGGTTGCTTGGGCACCTAGAAACAATCTATCTTTGAAAGGCTGGATCAAATTTGTTTATTCATTCTCAAGTTCAATACCAAAAATTCATGACCAATTTCATAAAGTTGCTGCATATCTTGCGGTTGAATTATAGTGACATAAAAATGTAGTGTCTTAGCAAGAGACATTTTTTTGTACACTTAAACACATTCAAAGTTTTGTTTTAAGATGTGGGCCAGGAGTACAAGAGGAACAGGGTTTGTGAAGGCACAAGGATAAAACCAGATATTTACTCCAGTTTTGCACAGAGGTGATACCAGCCTAGCCTTACAGATCAACATGAGATAAGATGTTCTCATCCAGTGTAGAAACTATTCATACAAACTCTTGTTCAGCACACACTGTCAGGCCGTTTATAAATACATCTTGCATTGGAGAGGGATAAAATCACAGAGCGAGTTGAGAATTTCTCAATTATTCAAATCAAACTGAGGCACTGAAAATGTGCTGTTGTTTTTATACCTTGCTTTTTTGTTTGTTTTGTTTTAAACCAAGCTGTTAAACAGAGTGGTACAGTCTGTGTGATACCAGTGCAGAATATACGCAGAAGTTTGTAAAAACCTACTTTAATGTCATGGAAGAGTGATTTCCCATATCTCTCTTTGTATCGCTGGCGTATGTTCATCAAGTCTATCTCACTCCTGGCAATGAGAATCCTAATAACTGTTTTATTGTGAAACCCAAAGTCCTAAAATGAAAGAAAGAAAATGAGAGAAGAAAATACCCATAAAGGTATCCTAGATGTTAAAGGAGTCTAAGGGTTTTATTCTACTGAGTTTTCATGTACTCAAATAACATAATTCATGTAACTGAGTAACAAGGGGTCCCTCTATGCCAGTGATTTTTCCATGCACTGAAACTTTTTAAAAAGGAAACTATGAGAAACTTTTGTCAGTATTCCTAGGAATTCAGTTTTTGAGTAGCAGTTGACTGTTGTTGTGGAGTCCACTCAAACTATAAAGAGGCCAGTAATCAATTTCACAAAAGCTGCTGCCTCATGTGAATTCTGTGAGACTTTTAGCCATAGCTTTAGAATTTACATAGTTTTTGTTCAGATGTGTTTTATTTTAACTGTTTCTAAACAAATTTTCATAATATAATTCTGTGAAGAATGGGGACATCTAGTGGCAATAAAGCATCAAAAAAAGCACACAAAAAATTAAGGAATCTGCATGAAGTCCTACAGAGAAATGTAAGTGTTTGTCTTCATGTAACATTAATTTATTATTTAAGTTTTAGCCATACTTAGACAAAAAATTATATAGTAAGAATAATGCACATTGAGTTCTGCATAGCAGGGGAAGTTTCCATGCAAAGAACAAGGTCTTCAATTAAAAAAAAAAATGGCAGATTATTTTTAAGGTATCTAAATACTTAAACTTGTACTTCTACTGCTTAGGTGCTTCTACTGCTTAGTTGCTTAGGCACTACTGCTTTGAAATTTATGTAGGTACCAACAGTTTTAAAACACACAGTCACACCTTAAAGATTAAAGAGACTGATTTGTAAGTACTGGTTTTAGAATAATCAAACAAACAAAGAAACAAAAAAAAATACGGAAGCTTATTTTTAGGAAATGTGAGGTAGAATGGCTACTTACATGAATTGCATTATAAAGCCTGTAAGCAAAGTAGGAAGGCTTGTCACGAATGCAGAGAACTAGGAGGGAAGAATTGCAACAGGTAAACAGAAGATTATTATAAAATACTTTATTTAGGCTTTAGGCTCCTTGAAATAAAAATCTGGGTAGTGCTGTCTATGCCTCAGGTCAAAATTAAGCTACCAATATTCACTAATACAACTATATTTATAATTCTGATAGTTTGGTGGTGGGTCCTCATTGCTGTTGCTTCAAAGGGCCTATTAAATATCAGTGAATACACTCACATGTTCTATTTGTAGAAATATTTTTATCCTTACTCTATAAATGAAAGATAAATGTACATAAAGCTTGAAACTTATTTATATACCACCAAAGTCCTGAAAATATAGCTGGTTATTTAATATGTGTAAAATCAGTTGGAAATGCAGTTATCACACAAAATTTATTATCAAATAAAGTAGATAACAGTTCTGCTCAGTCAGAAGCTAGTGCTCCATAGATACATTTTTAGATTTAGCAGGGGAAAGTAGTTAAAATATTCTTTTCTAATTGTCTCTGAAAATTTAATTGCACAATATAGGAGATAAAAGTGGATAAAATATCAGAAAAATAATATTCTTAATGCACAAAAGATAATATATTAGAATTTATTAAGAGATTGCTGCTAGTAAAAATAATATCTTTACCTATTGCAACCAGTAATTCTTGAAAGTATCCATCGTAACATTCATTAATGGCATCTACTATGTCTTGCCCAGAGATATTTTGGAATTCCTGGAAAACTTGAGAGGGAGGGGTGGAAAAAAGATCTTGTTTTATTCTAGTTCATTAATCATGATCAACTTGTTTTTTGTGTTTATTTTTTTCCCTTGCTTCTCCCCAGTACTATAACTATTGAGTTTATTTATTACCTTTATTATTCTCAGTGTTTCATTGTGTTTATGTTGCCCAGGTCAGGCAACCTGAATGAGTAGCCTGAAACTTGGCTTCTAGGACATTCCTCCTTGGATTCTTCTGCCTAGAGTATAAAATGAATACATGCCACGTATCTAGCAACATCTGTTTGTGACACTTGTAAGAACCTCCTGCTAGTAAGACAACTTCCTTGCTTGGCTTGGCTAAAGCTGGCAAGGCTCATGGATGGTGGCAAGGAGCCAGGAGTCGCGTGACGCGCACGCTCACTGCAAGGTGCAGATACCCACACACGCAAATATCCAGGCTGGGCTTTCTCCATTATGGAAGGAGGAAAATTCTTTTCCTGCTGACTGCAGAACTTACGGAGCACTACAGTACAGACAGGGCCCCCAGATCTCAGGAAGAGAGCAGAACATAGAGCAAGTGTGTTAATCCTGTCATCATCAGCTGAATGACTTTGTTGATCCGTGATAGCAAAGTAGTTCTAAGCTACTGTTGGATGCTGACGTAAGAAATATAGCTGGCTGCACAGTGATAAACTTGTCAGCAGATGGACTGTTTTTCTGCTGCAGTGCAGATACTCAAACTTGCCACCAGGTGAAATAGGTTTATTTTCTACAATGGAAGATTTGGATAAACTCACATAAATTTCCTGCAATCTGTAGCTATGTCTGATTTTCTGTTTTAAATAAAAATGGCCCTTATGTTTATGTGTTTATGTTCATTGCTGGAGAGCAGATGTGAACACTGAAGTGCTCCCATCAAAAATTTCTATGAAACTTCTGGGGAAGAGCTTCAACCCAGCAATATGTTTTCACATGCAAACATTTGTTGAAATGTTTTCCAGCTCTCCCTAAGTGTTTCCCTCATAAGAGCTGCTTAGGAAAAATGAATAAAATAGTTAAGAAAAATCTCCCTCATCCTGTCGTGTCATATGTAGACTCAGTGCAGCTGTAACATTTGCCTTTCTTTGGTCATGCATTCTTCTCTGGGTTATTAGGCATCCTGATGTCTGTCTGTTCTGTCTACAGCTGCCCGTAGTCATCGGGCAAAGTTCAGTTTTGCATTACTTCCAAATTCCCATTCGCATCAGTGCAAGTCTGAGAGCTCCAACAGTTCACACTTGGTTTCAGGCTCATGTCCTGCTGCACACTGACTGTCTTGGTATGCAAAGCACGGCTTTCTTAGCGAGTCCCATTTTTCCTTTACACTCTGTATTCAAGCAGCTGAACTGCTGGATTACCCATCCACAACTGCTGCTGACTCCTGTTGCAGAGAATCATTTGCAGCATGTTTTTGTGTTCGCCTGTCTTCTGCTGGCATGCTTCCCATAGAATCTAATGTATCAGAAAAATGGAAGAAACAAAAAAAAAGCAAAATATTTAAAGTAAGTCCTTAATCACTTTTCAACATTTGTTTTCTTTTTTTTTTTAAATGTTTGAGAACTTCACATCTGAGCATATTTACCATTGCATCCTGAGCAGCTGTAGAAGGGTCTGCATATCCTTCCATCCTTGTTCCCTGAGGGAAAAAAGAGATACATATTCTTCAAAAGTTAAATCCTAAACCACTGTAAGAATATAAAGTTCTCTGTGTATGAAGCTATGTTGAATTTCTTGAGGTAACATATATAGGCCTTTGGGTTGGATCAGTGTTTTGCATAGTTGAATTTGCAAATGTGGAGAATATCTTTAAGTTGTCACATTATGTCTTAATTTTCTTTAATAAGAAGAATTCTGGAATGAAAAACAGTCTTGTGAGAAGAAAAAGTGGGGGAAGTAGATAAACCTATCCCATTTTTAGTCCTATTTTAAATAACCTTTCACCTGACCACCACAGTCCCACCACCATTTTCAGAATTATGGATGTTATATTGATTACTCTAATAAACTCTGAGGGGGAAATGAGGATTTGCCATTCACTGATTAGTTCTTATCAATATTTGTATTACCAGAAAAATCTTTTCTCAATGTATTTTTTCTTCCTGCGCAAACCATAGGAGCAAGCTCATCCAATAATAGAGATTTTGCTTGCTCATAATCATTGTCTAAAATTAAGATCCAGGGCTAGGAAATTATTTGTCAATTTTGATACACAACCCCAAAAGAGTATTTCTAATTTTCCCACACATTTACTAGCTTTTCAGTTACACAAACCAAGCTAAATTCTTTAGTAAACACACTATGTTCTGAATTATATAGTCAGAAAAAGAGAGGAGCACACTGCTTGTGGAATTGCTTTTATGACCATAGTCATCTTGTAGGGATACAAACCAGCCTTGTTTGCAGAACTCTTAAGAATGTGAAACTCATGTATTTACTGCCTTAATAATATGTGCTTGAAGCAATTTTGTTTAAAATTTACAGTCATGTTACCTTATATATGTGTTGCGGTGCAGAAGAAGACTTGGGACACTCAATATGAGAATCAGCAAGCTCCGTTTATTGATTAGAGCATCAGACATTTATGCACTACAAGTAATAAGCTCATACGTATTCTGCAAGCCAAGCCGTCTATTGGTTATATTAGATATCAGCTCTACCTCATTCTTTAGGAGTTACATCTCTTGTTCTCATGTCTCTTTCACTACTTGTCGTACCACAGCTATGCCCAAGGACACAGTGTTTTTACAGGTGTAGGGACTAGATTAGCTGGGTCCGGTACTTTTCCAATTCTTGGTTTAGCTGTTCTTCCAACATATATGAAGGGAATGATTAAAATTAGGTATTGGCTGTCAGCTTGTAGAATGATTTATAGTTGTTTTTTGTTAAAAATGTTAATTTACATGTTAATTAAATGGTGAGAATTTCAGTCAGTGAAATTTCTAGTAGTAGGATAAATTATCTGAAGTGAATTGTGATGGAATGGCTGCATAAAATTACATACACAAGAAAACAAGGGAACAAAGACAGGGCAGTGTACAATAAAATAAGTATAATAATACTCTACATGAGTCAAATGCCCATTTTCTCCAGGAACATTTGTATAATTATGTTTTAAATTGTAGAAAATTATCATATTTCAATTAATACCCAAAAAAGGAGAATTAGAATAAAATCTGTTTGTCTTAGACTAGAATATTAGTTAGCCTGAATTTGAAACTCTTTTAACTCTGTTAATTTCTTTAGGAAGGACCATAACCTATATGGTTATTATAATCTAATCGGCTGGAAATGAAAACCATAAATACAATACTATAGCAATTGAATAGTTTTCTCTGCATATGGAGCATGTTTACTTCTCTGATTTAATAGAAATCAAAGCAAAAGTTTTCTGCAAAAAAGCATTAAAGGATGCACTAGAAGTGTTGCATGGTTATAGAACTAGAAAGCGTATGTTTTAATGAAATATCACTGAGTTTTAATATAAGATGATATGCAAACATGAGTGATTTGACTAACAATCTTCAAAAGTTCAGAATAACTGAGTCAAGTTGAAATTTCCTGCAACTCTTTGTTATCTTGAGTGAAATAGCAGATTTTTCTAGCCATGAAATTGCTGATTTTAGGCTTCTTTATCAATACCTGGGGTTTAAGAAAATCAGGAGTAGAAATGTATAATCAGAGATTCTTTTAAATTTGGTTTATTTGACAGGTAAATATGTCCCATGGTTTTAATAATTATGAGAAGTGAGGTTGCTTGAGTGCGGTTGCTCTTCATTTTTAAGCAAGGAAAATTTTCATTACTAGGGAAAAAACATCCAGCATGAGAAAAAAATACTTCCTGTTTATAGCTTCTACTTTTGAAACTGCTGTCTTTTTAACTTCAGTGAAGCCTACTGTTATTTCAAATTTGTGTAAGAAGTTTTTCTCCAGACATGCACGTATTTAAAAGTACAGATGCACCTTATGTATGCTGTTATCCCATGGCAGTCCTTTATTATTTGTTACTCTGGTTTACAAAAGATTTTAAAGATAATGGGCACAGTGACTGCAATGAGAATGACAAGGGTGACCACTCTGTTGTATAAACTATGGACTGTAAAACTGCAAAAGCTGATATGTAAAAGTGATACTTCCTTTTCTTCTGCGCTAGCATTTTGTGATTTAGCATATGCAATAGCACAGAGAGCATTAAATTTTAAGCAGTGAACTTTTTATTTCTTAGTCAAATGTGAATATATCTCTATTTTCACATAATGTTTGACTGGTTTATGATGTTTTCTGATAATGGAGAAAACATATGCTTTTACAAATGACAATCACATTTGTACATGAAAGTAGACTGATTTTGAGATGAGACAGATGGAGCAAAGGGTCAGCAGGTGAATACAAAGGGAATATATAAAATAATCTGTTTACCTTTGCTTCCATTTGATATCCAAAGTCTAAGTCAGAGTAGATGAAGGAATTGAGTTTCTCTTCATCAGCTTCCCTTCTGTTTCTTGTTTAAAAGTGCAGCCCTATTGAACTAGTTTTAATCACAGTCACCTTAATATGTAAAACTTGTCAAATACTATTGAAAGTAATTATGAATCTTTTAGAAATGTAAGTCACCGTTCTTGTTTTTACAGTACCTGTGCAAGGTTCATGAGTGTATCTCTGAAGTGACCTGAAGTCTCAGAATCGATATCTTGTTGAAGATCAGAATTATATTCTAGGTTAAACCAAAACCATATAATCTTAAATCACAAATGAACATGCTCTGAATAGTACAAATGAAGATTATCAAATAAAGGATAAATAGGCTTACTCTATTCCAGTGTAACCTGGGCAGGTTCTACAAGGACCTAGATCTGGGGCTGGCACATGCATCTGGCCTTGCTGGGGGCCCTCAGCCTCTGTCCCCACTGGCCTGCCCACCCCCCACATTGCTTCAGCCTTTTGTACGTAGGTATGGGAGAGGATGTGGAGAGGGAACCAGGCTGTACTGGGCTGTACTGTATTTTTGTAGTCCTGTTCTTTTGTGTGTGCTAATACCTCCAGAACACACCTAGCACAGCTGCTACTCTGCACTTGGTGAAAAAGCTTACGCATTAGGTAGGCTTCTTTCATCTGGAAGATCTCCATATTTGATCTTGAGGCTAATATGTCAATTAGACATTTTTCTTCTGTGTCTACTCCCTGTGTGGAAAAGAAGTAAATATGAAAAGATGTTGTGTAGTAGAAACACCAACTTTTAGAAGAAAGCAATGATGTCCTTATTAGAAATAACTAAATAATAGCAGTTTCTATAGTGTACTTTTGCATAATCTACCTGTTCAAATTACTTTAATATATTTCAAATATACTTCTAAATCTGAATTTCAGCATGTACCTTAGCAAGTGGGAAATGAAGCGAGACTAGTGTTGACAGAAACATAATAGGAATAATTTTAGAACGTTAGTAAGAATTATTGTTTGCTGAAAGAAGTCAGATGCAAAGAAGATTGAGCATACATCCCTAGCAAGTGTTTGGGAAATCTGAAGTAGACATGAGCATTGGTATTATGTTGGTCTTCTCTCTTCTTATCTTCCTTTTCTTTTCTTTTTTTTATTTTTTTTTTTTTGTTTGTTTGTTGTTTTAGTTTATTTAGGAATGCTATACGCTGTAATATCTAGCATGGAACTTGGTATTAAAGGAAAGCATCATGGACTACACGCAGTGCTGCAAATCACTGTATTTTCCCACAGGGTTTGAATTAATTTTATAGACTTCAATTGATATAAGATGTGGTGCATATGCTGCTTTTGACATACACTTGGATAGTGTTAATGAATATTTTGCATTTGGGATAAGGGGAGAGCATTAGAGCCCATAGATACACTTGGGCTGTTTTTTTTACCTTGGCCATATGAATCCAGGTCAAAATAGAGTACTGTAAAAAAGTTCAAGTTTGACTCACATTTAGGGAAAAATAAACTTGGCAATTTTTTTCAATAATGTTAATGAAAGATATTATTCCTTTCTTAACAATGATATTTCACAATCCTTTTAATGCCAACTATAATAAAGACATACCAGTACTTCTAAAAATTTATTTAAGTGTCTGAACAACAAGAAAAAAGTAGTAACTTTTTTTTGGGGGGGGGGGGGGGGGGGGGGGCAGAATTCTTAGAATTGGCAAGGTAGATCATCTTGCCCAAAGTCTTGTAATCTCTGTCTTGCTTGTGACAGCAGACAGTAGCAAACATCCATGGAAAGAAAAGAAAAACAGTGTTGAACTCTGATATGCCTTCCTGTCTTTTAGGAGTTGGTAATTCAGGAATTTCCTGAGAAGAATTATAATTTTCAATAGCCAACAGTCAACCTGGTTTCAAAGAATATATTGAAGTCCTCTATGAACTAAATTGTGCTTTTGGTTTTCACAATGCCCTGTAGGAATAAATTTCTGCACTAAATGACCTGATATTCGAAAAAAAAAAAAAAATTTGTTGTTTTTTTTTTTTCCCCACAAACTTCAGTTGTGTGAGAATTGCAGTCTCAGATCCAAGGAAGAAAAGGAACTATTTCCTTCAAAATGGGAAATCAGTTCCTTTCAGTGGAGTCACTATTACTTTGTTGGAGGCACAGAGTTTGTGGTCACGGGGAGTGGGGCTGTGGCTGAGCCTCATCCCCAGTGGGCTGCAGCTGTGAGCAGCAGGTGAGCAGCATTGACAGCAATGAGCCATGGAGTGCCCAGGGGCACTGACCAACCACCAAAGGGAACAGAGGCACACAGGTGCAATGCATCAACATGGGGCTACAAAAGGCTGGGCTGAAGAACAAGAAGGGCAGCTGCTTGCAGCCTCCTGAAGTGGAATGGTGTTACTTTGTATGGGCAGATACTAGAAGTATTCAGATGAGGTATGGTGTTACTTTGTTTGGGTGAATGCTTAAAGCCTTCTGAACTTGTATGGTGATACTCTTGACTGTGCAGTATGCTGTGACACTTTGTCACAGAGTAATTTGTAAGTTTTTCTACAGAGATGTGTTCTGCTGAAGAAGTATTGGTTGTTAGTAGGGTGGTGCCTGAGTGCATGGTACCGGCTGTGGAAATAAATTTGGTTTGTAGCATACATAAACACTTGCAAGACCCAGCATCTTATGGTTCCCTGTATAAATTTTTCTTTATTTTCTGCATTTACCATGGATGTTAAATGGGCTGTATATGTTCAATGACAAAGATATTATTTATGCTGATTTTAGCACACTGATGGACAAATGTGAAATAGCACTGTATTTCTGATGACTAGTGGACTAAGTGATAGTATACTACTCCAGTGTACTAACTTTCAGTAGTTTATCAACCAATGAAGTGTAAAAAAAAAAAATCATATGTGTTCAGTACTCTAATTAATGACTGCTACTCTAAGCAATTCTGAATATAAAGATTACCTTCAAAGCATGCCAAAGCTCATGGGCATCATAGGATGCAGGTGGATGCATCAAGCCAACCATAACTTCTTTAAAGTGATGAGAGAGATTCTCTTTTAGGTCTGTTATCAAATCCTTGAAAAGAAAAAGAAAGTGCAGAAACAGGATTATCTCTATAGTCACACTTTGCTAAGAAAGCTTAAAAAAATTATTAGTGGTTTTCTCCCTAAATTATTTAGGATGAACTGTTAAAGATTAATTTTCGCTAAGATTAAGTAAAAAAAAACAAACAAAACTTTTCAAATAGTACATGCTTGTTTTACTAGAATGAGCAAGATGAGAATAGGTGCACAATCCAGTAGGCCACAATAGGCTGCAATTATTACTTAATCTTGGAAAACTGAATATCCATCAGAGTGTCTGCAGCTTCCCTTAATCTATTCCCTGTGCGAATCTGAGAGGTGTAAGCACCTTTGGAAGATCAAGCTCATAAAACACAGGTGGTTTCTTTTGATTTTTTTTATTGTTGCCATGTGAATAATTTAAGAAAAATCATCTGTATTGCTCCTAGTACCTAAAAATATCGGCTTTGGATAGCTGGAAGGTTATGCACTTCAATTCGGTTATATTTTACATTCTAAATGAATTCACTGCTTTTGGTAGATGCTGGATAATAACGTGGAGCCCCCCTTTCCTCCTCACATTTCTCAGTTCTTTCTTGCCAGATAGCTAAGTAATGGATTAGAGTTTCCTCCCCATTCTCCACATTCCTAGTAGCATCCTTCAAAACACTAAAAATGCCAAAAGCTTGTTAACTTACAACTAGTCACTGTTTTTGATTGAGGACACTTGTGCAGTTTTTTTTATATTTTGTGTGCAGCACTAGACACCTGTAAGATGTTCTAGTCTGTCTGCATTGAAAGGCATGCCAGAACCAGTTCCCATTATATAAACTAGTATGTTTCCAGAGCTGGGTTTTTTTCAGGCATGTATTTTGATTTTAATATGTTTCTGAATATAATTAATTTAATAGCTAGAGTAGCAATGGAGGAAGACATGCATATTAAATTTATGATGAAGAAACATACAGTCTTTGGTGAATGCACTTTAGATTAATTTGACAGCCACTAAATCACACATGGAGTAGAAATTAATTCATTAAGACATTTTACTTCTGACAACATGCCTGTGGGAAAATGAATTAATAATACAAATGGATACTACTTAAAAATTACTCCTGCAATCAGAACTAAGGGAAGTATTGGAAAAAAAATAATGCTAAGTTGTCACTATTTTAATTTCCTAATCATCTTTGCTAGAAGAAATCCTTGGAGGCTAACTGTAAGAAGGAATCTTAAAACTTCTCTGTATGTCTGAATCATGCAACTAGATCAGGTATTTTTCTTTGTTTTAATATTTCTCTTTCTTATGTGTCCTAGTTTACATTTGTCTAATGAATGCGCATAGTGACTACCATATTGAGCAGACTGAAGTGAAATAAAGAGGGAAAAGGATTGGACCAGCAAGTTTACCATAAATCGAACTGAGAAGGTTAAAACTGCTGTTGCCATGCCACGTCTCTTCTCTGTCCTGTGATGTTTACCACTCATAAACTGGCCTTGCCTAATGGTGCATTTGTTCAATGCAATATAACCAGTGGGACAGATTGTAGCCAGGGAAGTGTGATGTGTGGTAAATTATCTTTCAAAGCACAAACTGGTGCAATTCAATGCAAGGTACTCTTGACAGTTTCTAAAAAACCTTACCAAGAATGTGATGTATTATGATGAATCTTGCACTGTAAAGTGTACCTAGTGCTTAATGAATTCATTTGAATTAAAATTGTGGGTGTATTGGAGTATGTTCAATGGTTTTTACAGTATGCTTTAGCCCATTGCTAGAATATGGAAACTGTTTTCTTGCCTTTCCCTTCTATTATTATTCATATATTTAGAGACAGAGTCTTAAAAAGAACATCTGAGGTTTTCTTTGGCTTTTTTCTTCTAGGTCTGTGTCCACTGCCTTTATAGCACTTCATGTTAACTCATATGGCTGAAAGAGGTATGAATTGAAAGGTGATGTGTTTCCATAGGGACTTCTTGATTTATTTATATTTTTATTTTGGAAAGAGCCAATTAGACTAGTGGTGAACAAGTCAATAATTGTTCTCTGTGAATATGAAATAACTGTGTTCCTGAAGGACAT